>CM058229.1:52227626-52629459 GCA_030180135.1 Orychophragmus violaceus | reverse complement strand
AAATAATAAAAACGTTTTATATAATTTTTAAAAACGTTTTTATATTTTTATTTATAAGAACTTTTTTCTTAATTTGTATAATTATTAAAACGTTTTTAAAAAATTTATGATTATAAAAAAGATTATAATTTAATGAATAATAAAAACGTTATATTTAAATTTTAAAAATGTTTTTATATTTTTTGATTTATAAAAACGTTTTCTTAATTATTAAGATTATTAAAAACGTTTTACAATTTTTTATGATTTATAAAATTATTTTTATAATTTTTATGATTAATAGAAAGCTTTATATAATTTTAAAAATGCTTTTATGTTTTATCAAAACTTTTTCAGAATTATTAAGATTATTATAATCTTTTCTTTAATTTTTATGATTTATAAAAATATTTTCATAAAATTTTAATGAAATTGTTGACTTTACGAAATGTAGGTCTAATTAGGAGATTTCGAGTCATTCTTGTTGGCCACCGGGCATGATGGACTACAGTCAGGTCAGCCTTCTCAGTCTGCTCCGCCACAACGGGCACCTACGCGGCGGTCCTGTTCGATTCAGCTGAGACCGACGCAGCCAAGATCGAACCGCAGCAAGAAACTCCGAGCGGGAGCCATTCTGTGTCCCAGGTGCCGGAAACGCAGGAAGTTCTGAGGTCTATCTCAGCGGAGATTGAAGTCTTAGTCGAGTAGCTGGGACGAGAGATGCTCAAACGACTTCATCCCGATCTGTTTAACAACCCGGGCACTTATTTGTAAGTTATCTTAACTTCAACAAAATCATTTTTAATATATATGTTTTTTAAACATCTGTTTAATGTTTAATGTTTTTGCATTGACGTTTTAAGGTTCGAGATGACGTCTTCGAAGATCACGAAGAGCATTCTCGGAATGATGTGTAGCATGCTCAACTACTCGTACCCGCAGTACGTGAAGATGCCTAGGTCCGGCCAGCATAATTGGTTCCGACAATTCGCGGTAAGTATGTCTCCATTCAGTATCTCATAAATTTATAATTTATATCAATTTTTATTCATATAAATCGTTTTTTTTTAGCAAGAGTACACGTGGGATAGGAACCATACATCGCTTGTGGAGAAGGGTTTCCACAAGAAGGTAAAGAGTCACTACTCTCACGTCCTCAACGAGTGGAAGAAGAAGTGGATTTTAGGAGAAGATCCGAAGGGAGTGAACCTGACACTCTTTGCCGGGTTCATCCGTCATTGGTCCTAGCCTGCTACAGCAGCGGACTCTTCGACGCATTCCCAGAACCGCAAGAGTGAGAGAAAGGGTGTGGGGATAGCGACGCATAACACGGGAGCGAAGAGCACCGTACAGCGGAAGATTGACTTTGTAAATATTGTTTTAAAAACGTTCAATACAGTAGTTAATTAAATACTAATGACCGTTTTAAAAATGTGCAGAAACAACGAACAGGACGAGAGACGACGTTTGTTGAGCTCATTGAAGAGGGCCATACAAACAAGACCACGGGCCAGATCAAGGATCCGATCGCCCGGAGAATCGTGGAGTCGGCAAAGAGGCGGGTGGAGAAGGTCCAGACCCAGCAGTCTGAGGAAGTCGGCTCAACCGAGGAAGTACCGTCGGAAAATATCAACGAGATCTTTCTTGAGGTAAGTTTTTGTGTGTTTACTATATTTTTAAATATGACTTTTTGCTTTGTAATTAATAATTTTAGAAACTTTGCAGGAAACACAGCACATGAAAGGCCGTGTTTTCGGTCTAGGAAACTTGGGGGAGGGAGCCTCGACTCCGCATTCCCGCTTCCTCCCGGAGACCGACTCCTTCACCAAAGCCCTGAGAGCGAAGGACGCAGAAATCGAAGCTTTGAAGGAGAATCAAGCGAGGTTTGAAGCTCGGCTGATTGATGAAGGGTGCAGATTGAAGCTCAGTTGTGGGCGGAGAGGGAAGAAAATGCGAGGAAGATGAAGGCGATGCAAGATGAGATTTATAACTATATCAGGTTTGGTGGTACTCTTCCAGGAGGATCTGAAGGGACAGCACATGTAGTTGGACCGAGAGTGGGAACAGGAGCATCGAGGACGGGGACATGGATGGGTACGGGATTTGTAGAGGGAACGGGGACAGGACTGGGACCCGATGTGGATCCCGATGTTTTGTAATTATAAAAAAAATTTATAAATAAATTTAATAAATTTAATAATAATTTAATAATAAAATTTCTTATAATATTTATTTTTAATATTAAATAAATCATTATATAAATTCCAAATCAAAATTTTTTATAAAAACAATAAATTTAAAAACCGTCGAAAAACCGTCGGTTAACTACCATCGGAGATCCGTCGGTTAAAAACCGTCGGTTAGTAACCCTAGGTAAACCGTCGGTTAATAACCGTCGAGAAACCGTCGGTAAAAAACTGCCGGTTAACGGTTAACCGTCGATTATTAACCGATGGAAAACCGTCAGTAAAGTCGCCGGTTATCGACTATCGGTAGACCGTCGGTTTAGTGACCGTTGATAATCCGTCGATAAACCGTCGGAAAATATATTGTCGGAAATCTGTGGGAAATTACCGACAGTTTTCCGACGGATAATTATCTCCGACAACACAGAACCGACGGATTGGTCCGGCCGGAATTCCGTCAGTAAACGCCGTTACCGAAGATTTATCGATGATTTGGGTTGTCGGTTTTTGGCTGTTTTCTTGTAATGAAATGCTGCAAATGTTGACCAGATCTCAGCACTATAAGCAACAAAAATAAATGTGTTGTGCCTTGAGAGTAGGACCACTTTTTACGACCGTTAAAAGTGTACAAAATATAAGATCCACAATACCTGAAGCAATTCATATGCAGAGAGTCTCAAACTTGGTTATTTGCAAAATATAACAGCTCTTATAAATAGAACCATAGAAATAAATGTTCTCTTGGAATTGAAGGTGAACACCGGTCTTTACAGGCTATATCTCAAGATAAAGACAGAAACGAACTTATGACTTATTGTGTAAGCATTTCAGTAGAAAGTCTTTAGACTCTGGTGAGAGGTCTTCAGGAATTGGTGGAGGAGCTTTTGTTCTACCAATATGAAGGACAAGGTATTGAGAGAATCTAAATTTGTAGGAGAAAGGATCAAATGATCGTATACCTCAAATATTGTGTTGATGTGACCTCAAATTCCTTCACTCTACTCTTGTGGGTCATGTTCTTTTGGTGGATTCCTTACGTTTCTTCGTACTGACTTCAAATAAGAACATGCAACAAGTAAAGTTTGGACACTAGATAGATACCAAGGTGAAAAGAACTCTACCAAAACAACTCCATTTGAATTAAGAACCTGCAACAAGTATGCTCCCTGGCTTAGGACAATATCTCAGGTACAAGAAGAAAGACTAAAAGAGATAAAATTTTATATACTATATGCATCAAGAATTCGATGTGGATGTTGATTGTATGTCTTATTAAGAGCTTTGGTACCTGATACATTGGAGAATCTCAGTCTCGGGGGCGCGAACTTCATCATGAATGTTCACAACCTGCAACTTCAAAAATATTGTGACATAATTACTGTCAGCAAGAGACGCTGCAAAAACAACAACAACAACAACAGATTTATAAGTCTCACGTTTTTATTCTTCATCATCATGTATCAAAACCATACTTTTAGGGTATCATTTGAAAATAACAAGATAGGACTATTACTACAAACACATTATGCTCACAAATTTCTATTTCAGAGTGTTAAAACGAGAAACCTAGAATACCTGCAACTGGAAGTGGTAGCTTGAAAAAGAAGAAGGATAGACGGCTGAGGCAGCACCAGCGCAATGTGAGAAGAGTAGGTTTTCTGTCAAGCCATATTCGTATTCGGTCTCCTCAAATTTTAGGGATTAGAGATTTGGGGATTTAGGGATTCCGAAGATTTAGAGGATAAAGGATCGAGAGAGTGAGAGGCCGAGATAAGAAACAAAGGAAGAAGAATACGGTGGAGGATCGGAGAAGAAAGATATGAGGAGGAAGAGAGAAAATAAGAGACGGTGGAGTCTCATTCGAAGAAGAAGAAGAAGAAGAGAGAAAATGCTAAGAGAGGGAAAAAATGAGTTCCGCCAAAACAAACAAAAATGGAGACAAATTTATTTCAAACCCAAAATTTACTAAGTATATTTGGTGGATATCGCAAAAATGAGGTTCCAAAACTTATTTCTGTTTCGCGTTGGTGAAAATTCTATAATAAATTTTATCAAATGATATTTTATAGTCGGAAATTTTAAACTCATCTACGATAGCAGCTTCGGAAAACGTGTTATAACAATGTGCTATCAATGTAGACTTTTGTAGTGGAAATCTCCACTTTCAAATTTATTTCCCATTTGATTTTTGTTTTGTTTAAGGACAAGTCTAGGAAGTTGATATAACCCGTTTACACCATTTTAGCTTTCTTGGTGTTCTAACGGGTTTTCTAAATTTTTTATAGTGTTTTCCGTGTTTTGGTTTTAAATGACTTTTCAGGAAAATTGAGCAAAAAAAGTAGGAAAGTCTACATTTTGACCCCAATGCATTATGTCAGAAGTTCCACATCAAATGGAGACTTTTTCACCGTCTGATCACACTCAAACTTGGACTTAAGGTAGAGGTATCTACCATCATTCATTTGTAACTTGTTTAAAGAATAACCAATGGTTAGATCTTAAGAGCCATTATGTGTAACATGGCCCGACCAGCTTCCGAGGAAGACCTCAGTCGTCATGGCCACGGTAAAACCACTATTGTCCGCAACCTTAATCCTCGCAGACGTGGCCATGCACATCCCTAGACAACTGACATGTTTATCCTATTTTTATCTTGTTTGTAAATGAAGCTCGCGTTGAGTTAAATCTTTGTCCTCTATTGAAAGTTGATGGGAAATCTAGGATTTTTAACCCTTATATAAAGAGACCCCACCCTTTTCTTTAAAAGCATTCAAAAACAATTTAACTTATTAATTTCTTTATTTTCTACTTAGTTTTAGTTTAGTTTCAATTAGCTCTTAGGGAATATAGATCTTTAGCAATGAGATCGTATGGACCGAGATCAAAAACCCAAGTTACAATATTTTTTATTTAATGCAAGTATTTTTCAGATTTCTATATGGAAGGAAGGCTGGGTAGTTTTGTAGTTGGGGTGTAAGGGATTTTTGAAGGGTTGATCATGGGTAAGGCTCTTATGGACGATTTATAAAATTAGGGTTTTCTATTTAAATAGTTTTTCGTTCTACTTTTATCCCTCCCATCTAATGGACCATGGACTAAACGGCCACTGCCTGAAACGACTATGTCCAGGGGCTCTTAATGAATGATTAGAGATAATCACCTTAAAGTTGATCATATGACTGATGAAACCACTAACGTGTTAAATTCATCAACCGGAACTAGGATAAGCGAGCAATTGTGTTGTAAGATGCTACCACACACTTACATGGAAATGTGAATGTTGATGAACTATGTTGAGATCTTCCCTACACCGGCACTTATGAGGTTAAAACTTGGATAGATTGTGGCTGTGAAACCGTGATGATGGAAAGTTTTAAATAATCGAATGGTTAGATCAGAGATTTATGGAATGAATCTCTAAACACCACAACTTAGTCTCTTCTAGAATCACACCAAAAGAAACTAATGATTTTTTTGATATACAATACCAACAGATTTGATCAAAGCTTTAGAAAGAGATTTTTGATAACAAAAAGTTGGATAAATTGAAATGGAAAAGTACAAGGGAATTAAGTAGAGTTCAGAACATGGCTTTCATGAAGAGCAAGAATTAAATGATCTAGGAACTAAACAAACACTTAATAAAAGTTTAAATTAGAATTATGGTTCTTATGCATAGGTCTTGACGAAATTTATCTTTTTGAGCTTTTAGAAATGTATCATGGATGTCAAACATAAGTCTTCAAGCTTCCAATCAATTTGGACCTAGTAATCTTCATGTAATGTACCACGTTGACCAATTTAGGAAAATGATATGTATATTTTCCTTTTTCTTCTGATCTTAGGCTTGTTAGAAATATACTAGATCCAGGAAAAATCACCAATTGGTTTCATGTCGAGATTGTAACTGAGCTAGGTTGTGTGACTTAATTTTTGGCTCAGTCGTGCAATAGGTCCTCAAGCGGATTGATCGGTTTGTAAAATTCATGATTCCAAATCTCACAGATTCTCTGAGAAATCGAGATTTCAATAAAGTTTGTTTCATGGTTTGATTCCTTCTTGTTAGTTTTGAAACCTCCTTTGAACGCTTGCATGTCCAAACCGCGTAAGCTTAAAATTGTTTGGAGTGAAAGTTGACTAACTTATTCACCAAAACTCTGATTGGACTGATTCAAATTCTAGGAGTGCTCTAGTTGTGGTTATAATATATTCCAAATGGTTGTCGGAAAAATGGGAAGACCTTCATTTGTTGATTTGAAGTCGAAATCAGATGGATCTTCCTTTGTCTCCATGACCGGTTATATCCAATTTGCTTGAATCATGAGATGAGCTGGTCAGGATCATATCATACCCTCCCTCTTGAAAAAGTTTCGTCTTCGAAACTGTAAAAGCTTGAGTTGAGAAGTGTCGAAGTGAATCTGGTGACTTTTCCTTAACCAGCATGGAAGATATGACCCCATCTTGTTGATATCTCGTAGGAATAAGCTTCTCTTGCTGCAAATCCTCTTTGGCCTTAGTTTGGACACTTGGCGATCTCTTCGGGACGGTTAGATCTCACTTAGCTGGTACCTCCAAATTCTGCTCCGATGATGATGTTGAAAAACAAGGAACCTCTCCCTCTTCTTTTGATTTGATCTCTCCATTAACTTGGTTTTCTTTAGTGGCAATAGTTAGCCTGGCTTTATTACTCAGCTTAGGGACCGTCTTCATTATTGGCTGCAGCACAGCCTGAAAAATCTCACGCATCTATTTTATTAACTCTTTCTCCAGCTCCACAAAACGTTGCTCTAGGAGATAATGGTTGGAAACAAAATGTTTCCTCATGATAGATTTCATCTCAGCCCATGTATCAACGAGATGCCTTCCACTTCTAATTCTCTTTGTCTCCAACCCATCCCACCAAGTATTCACATAACCATGAAACCCCCAAAGGATGCAACTCGTATCTTATTATGATTAGAAAAATTGTTGCCATCAAAAACGAGCTCAATCAGTTTCTCCCATTCTAAATATGCAATTGAATTGTCATCTCTATAGAACGTTGGAACCTTTAAGCCACTCATAGTTTTTAAAGAAAGAAAGAAGATGAAAAAGGTAGAAGATGAAAAGAAAGAAGATAAAATATGAGAGAAATAAAGGAAAGAATACAGAAGATGAACAGCCAGAAAATGATGAACAAAAAGATGAATAAAAAATGAATCAAATCGAAATATGTGGGATAGAAAACTGCACTTCTCAAGTTTGCTATGATACCACTTGATGAGATCTTCCTAGACCAGCACTTGTGAGGTTGAGACTTAGATAGCTTGTGGCTGTGAATCCTGATGATGGAAGGGTTCTGATGATCAAATGGCTAGATCATAAACACCACAACTTAGTCTCTTTCAGAATCACACAAAAGAAACTAAGGATTTGTTGATATGAAACACCAACATATTTGATCCAAGCTTTAGAAAGAGATTTTTGATTAAAAAAAAGTTGGATAAATTCTAAATAGAAGAATACAAGGGAGTTATGAGGAGTTAAGAACATGGCTTGCATGAACAGTAAGCACTAAATTATCTAGGAACTATACAAAACACTTAATAAACGTTTAAATTCGAAATTTGGCTCTCATGCATAGGTCGGACGAAATTTAGCTTGCTGAGTTTTTAGAAATGTATCATGGATGCCAAAAATAAGTCTGCAAGCTTCCAATCCAATTGGGCCTAGCAATCTTCAAGTAGTGCACCAAGTTGGCCCATTTAGGCAAATAATATGTGTCTTTCTGATCCTTTGGAATTTTCATACAATCTTGGTCCTGTTGGAAAGATATGAAATCCAGTAAGAAGAACCCATTGGTTTCATGTTAATATTGTACCTGAGCAAGGATGTGTAACTTAATCGTTGGCTCAGTCGCGCAATAGGGACCCAAGCGGATTGATTGGTTTGTATAATTCATATCTTCTAAGTCTAAAACGATATTGAAATTATTCCAATTCTCACAGCTTCTATGAGAAATCAAGACTCCGTGAATTTTTTTCATGGCTTGATTCCTTCTCGTTCTTTCTGAAACCTCCTTTTAACTCTCGCATGTCCAAATTGTGTAAGCTTACAATTGTCTTGATTCAAAGTTGAATAACTTCTTCACCAGAACTCTGATTGGACTGATTCAACTTGGAGGAGTGACTATTTTATGTTAGATTATAGTCCAAGTGATGGTTGGCCAAATGGGAATACCTTCATTTTTTTATTTGAAGTCGAAATCAGATGGCTCTTCCTTTGGCTCTGATATATCATATGGTTTTTCTAGGTTTTCAACCATGATATAGTTGTGTATATTGAGTCTTTAACCTGGTTTTTCGAGTCTATTGAGTCTTCTACAGGTAGGCTTGTGTTTGGAGCAAATAGAGGGATTATATGACGTTTCTGGTGATTTGCGCAAGGAGCTGAAGTTGGTGTCTCGGCCACGACTGGATGTCGACCGACACTGACCTTGGTGTCGGTCGACACTGAGCACGAGAGAAGCTATACGCCGAGTTGAGACAAGTTTTTAAGAATTGCATAAAGACCCCGAAGTTTCCTTTAATTCTAATCTAGCCCCAAAACGAGTTTAGGAGTTTTAATTAGGTTTTCAGACTCATTATTCAGTTTATCTTGTTCTTACTTTTGTTCTTGCTTTTGGAGATGTAGAGATTTGCTAAGGGGCTGATTCTTGCTACTTGTAACCTTTGAGAGAAGGATTTCGAAATCTTTTACCTTATCTATTCAGTCTTTCGGTTTTCTATTCATGATGTGTTGTTTGATTGATAATATGTCTGAGTAGTAACCTAGTTAGATTTAGGAATTCTCATAAGGGTTTTATGCATGTTTAGATAACTGATTTATTAGGATTCACAATATGTTCGTTCATCACCTATGTTGCGTTTAATACTGAATTCTGGACTGATCACCTAGGATTTAGATCTGAGATAATTAACTTAGCACGAGAGTGTGAGTTATAATCTGAATAAACTTAGTGTGAGCAATTTGACTAGATACAAAGAGATTTGGTTTAGGAGAATTATGAACCGATAGAACCTGTTCTTAATGCTTGTTTAGAACTCTGGGATCACAAAGAGATTTGGATCACTAGGTTGCTAGATATAGAAACAATCTGAGCGAGAGTTGGATTGTTTAGCATTGTGTTTCTAGTTCTTGAACATGTGTTTAATCTGAATCCGGTTAGTTAAATATCTGACCTTGCATAATTCCCGAGAACTTCCTAAGTCTGACGCCTTTCTCTTATTGAAAACACCTCCTTGTTTACTTGCTTTCGTTTACTTGCTTTCGTTTACTGCTTTCTTCTGATTGATTTAGCTTAACTAGAGAATATACAATCTACCGTGTGAGTCGTTAGTCCTTGTGGATTCGATACCCTAAGTACTACATTTGCATCACTGTGCACTTGCAGTAGAATAGGATAAAACTCTGAGCCTATCAAGTTTTTGGCGCTGTTCCCAGGGACTCAACTGAGTTCGCCGATAGATTTTGTTTTAGAGTTTAGTCTAACTCGTTTTTATTTCTTTGTTACTGATTTTTCTCGGTTTGGCTTGTTTTGTTGCTACAGGAATCGATATCCGCATCCAGTGTCGACCGACACCCTCCTTTGTGTCGCCCGACATCGACCTCGAGACAGTGTTTTGAGTTCAGTGTATGCCTAATCGACAAACCCGAATCAACCAAAGCGAAGAACTTTTGAACCTCAGACTTGAGGAGCTTGCTAAACTTGAGAGAACGAACAGAAAGGGTCAAAGAACAAGAATTATGAACAACCGTTTGATTTTGAGACCAGATGTTGAGGGAGTTCTAAGAGACCCACAGAACAACCCATACAATGATCAGGGGCAAAGGATTGACGCTGAGGGACGCGTAATCCCTGAACCTGAACAGCCTCAAGGTGAGGGACAGATGGTCAATGTTGGAGGTAATGGACAGCAACCTAATCCTCCTGCTGCTGAGAGGACTCTTGCTGATTACAACCGACCATGTGAGTTTTATGCTAACCGGTCATCAATTGTACCTCCTCCTTTTGAAAGGATTGAATTTGAGGCCAAGACTGTCTACTATACAATCCTGAGGCAGAATCCTTTCCATGGTCTTCCCAATGAGCAACCCATGGACCACATTGAGGATTTTGAAGCCTTCGTCACTGGGATGAAGCACAATGGAGTGGGTTATGATTTCCTATACCTTAAGCTTTTCCCATACTCTCTTGCTGGAGAAGCTGCAGCTTGGCTTAAGTAACGTCCACCTAGGAAGTTAACTACTTGGGATGCAGTGAAGAGAGAGTTCCTGCAACATTTTTATGATGATGCTCGCTCAGATCAGCTCAGACAGGATCTTCTGACATTCACTCAGGGACCTACAGAGCCATTTAAGTCTGCTTGGGTGAGGTTTAAGAGGTACCAACGAGATTGTCCTCATCATGTATTCTCTGAAGTTCAGCTGCTGGGCATTTTCTTCAGAGATGTGGATCTTTGGTACCAGTATGCGTTAGATGCTGCCAGCAATGGCAACTTCAACACAAAGACTCCTGAACAAGCTAGAGTGTTGATTGAGAAATTGGTGAGCAGCAACAGTGCTAAGACTGCAGATCAGAGAAGGAAAGAGCCTGGTGGAAAATTGGATCATCTACAGATGGCTGAGATGCAGAACAAGTTGGATTATGTTCACAGCTTGTTGACTAGTAAGAAGCATGTCCACTTTTCTCAGGATGTTGAAGAGTTTGGACCTGAAGAAGGCTGCACAGAAGAGGATGTGAACTACATTAGTGGTTCTGGGTTTCAAGGAAACAGGTTTGGAAACTAGCAGAACAACAAGTTCTTTAATGGTGGACAGAAGAGTGCTTTCACAAGCAATCAAAACTCTTCTGGATATGGTCAGAATGCTGGTTACCAAAAGCCTTTTCAGCAGAACAACTCTTACCAGAGGACTTATGGATCATCTTCCTATCAAACACCTCCTGCTACCAATGCTCGTGAGAGCAAACTCGAAGCTATGATGGAGCAGCTGCTATAGGGTCAGACAAAAACCACTGTGGACTTCAATAAGAAGATAGATGTTGTCTATGCTGATTTGAATGAGAAGTTTGAATCTTTGAGTACACATATGAAGCAATTGGATTCCCAAGTTGCTCAAACTGCTGGAGCTGTTAAGAGGCAAGTCGGGTTCCTTCCTAGAAGCACATATACTAACCCCAAGCATCACTGCAATGCCATATCACTGAGGAGTGGGAAGGAGCTGCACACCATCCATAATAGGCAGATCAGTGATAAGGAGATCGAAGAGATAGAAGAATTTGAAGAAGAGTATGAAGCTGCGAAACGAGCGTCGACCAACACTGCCTCTGCACATCGGGCGACACCAAATTCTTCGAGTCCTCGTGACGAACGGAAATCGATCGAGATCGATTGTGAGGTCGATGACAGATCAAAATCTCTTCGACACCAAGCTGATGTCGGTCGACACCAACAGCGTACAAAGACTGATGTTACGCTGAAAGCCCCTATAGCTGGTGGGAAAGTGTATAAACCCAAAGTACCTTTTCCGAGAAACCCGAGGCAGTCTAAGTTTGAACGGTTCAAGGCTAAGTACATGGCTATGCTGAGTAAGCTAACTCTCCCAATGCCATTGATGGATGCTATCAGTATCAACAACAACCAAGTGTTGAAGAGATGTTTGAAGCAGATGTTGACTTCTGGCATGGGAGATGAGGAGAGTTTGATGATGATCAATGAAGTCTGTAGTGCCGTCATCTTAAACAGAGTTCCCGAGAAGCAAAAGGATCGAGGAAGCTTTGTCTTGGACTATACCATCTTCAGAGACAGATTTGAGAGGTCACTTTGTGATTTGGGTTCAAGTGCCATTCTGATGCCATATTCAGTCGCTAAGCAGATGGGAATGACAGATTTTACACTTACTAGGATCTCTTTGATCCTAGCTGATCGCTCCATAAGGATTCCTGAAGGTCTCTTGGAAGATGTACCGGTGAAGATTGGTGAATTTGTTATCCCAACTAACTTCGTGGTCCTGCAATACAATGATGAGCCCAACGACCCTCTTATCCTAGGCAGGCCATTCTTGACTACAGCTGGTGCAATCATTGATATGAAGAAAGGAAAGATTGGACTGAATGTGGGTGATCTGGTGATGAATTTTAACATGGACAAGTTGATGAGACATCCCACAATTGATGGACAGACCTTCTATGTCGATACGATTGAGAATCTGGCTGCAGAATTCCTAAATCGAATGCATTCTGTCGACCCTTTGGAGAGATCCTAATCAGTTCTGAGCATGAGTTGGAGCTGGAGGATGAAGTGCTACTGGGTATCTGAGGCTAATGGACGCTACTAAGCAAGTTATGAATTTGGAAGTGTCCGATGACATTCAGTGTCGACCGACACCACAAGCTAATCGGTCGACACTAGTTGCGCAGGATTGGAGCGAGGAAAAAGATCCAAAGATCGAGTTGAAGCAGCTACCTGCAGGCCTCAAATATGCATTCTTAGGTAAGAACTCCACCTATCTTGTCATTGTCAATGCTGATTTGAATAACGCAGAACTCACTTTACTGCTAAACAAGCTGCGCAAGCATCGCAAAGCTCTTAGCTATTCTCTTGATGATATTTCAGGTATCTCTCCGGACTTGTGCATGCATAGGATACACCTTGAGTATGAGAGCATGTCGGCAGTTGAGAACCAAAGGCGTTTGAATCCTAACCTGAAAGAGGTTGTGAAGAAGGAAATTATGAAGCTGCTGCAAGCTGGGATCATCTACCCTATTTCAGACAGTGATTGGGTCAGCCCAGTTCATGTGGTTCCTAAGAAGGGAGGAGTCACAGTGGTGAAGAATGAAAAGAATGAGCTGATTCCTACGAGGACAATCATTGGTCATAGGATGTGCATAGACTACAGGAAGTTGAATGCAGCCACCAGAAAAGATCACTTTTCACTCCCTTTCATTGATCAGATGTTGGAAAGGTTGGCGAATCATCCTTACTACTGCTTTTTGGATGGTTATTCTGGTTTCTTTCAGATCCCTATCCACCCAGAGGACCAGGAGAAGACCACATTTTACCTGTCCCTATGGCACCTTTGCATACCGCAGAATGCCTTTCGGACTGTGTAATGCTCCTGCGACATTTTAGAGATGTATGATGTCTATCTTCACAGACATGATAGAGGATTTTATGGAGGTCTTCATGGATGATTTCTCTGTCTACTGACCATCTTACCATGCTTGTCCGGATAATCTATGCAAGGTGCTAGCTCGCTGTGAGGAAAAGCACCTGGTCTTGAATTGGGAGAAATGCCATTTTATGGTCAAGAATGGCATTGTACTTGGGCATATAGTTTGAGGCAGGAATTGAGGTGGACAGAGCTAAGATTGAAGTGATGACAGGACTGCAAGCACCGGATTCAGTCAAGGGAATAAGGAGTTTTCTTGGGCATGATGGTTTTTACAGGAGATTTATTAAAGATTTCAGCAAGATAGCCCGACCACTTACTGCACTCCTCTGCAAGGATGTGAAGTTTGAGTTCACAGATGAGTGTCATGCTGCATTCAAAGAGCTGAAACAAGCCTTGATCTCGGCTCCAATAGTGCAACCACCGGACTGGAGTCTTCCTTTTGAGGTAATGTGTGATGCCAGTGACTATGCTGTAGGAGCTGTGCTTGGGCAGAACAAGGACATGAAGCTCCATGATATCTATTACGCAAGTAGAACTCTTGATGAAGCTTAAATAAATTATGCAACCACTGAGAAGGAATTGTTGGCAGTTGTGTTTGCATTCGAGAAGTTCCGCCCCTATCTGATTGGATCCAAGGTAGTTGTGCATACTGACCATTCCGCGCTTAAGTATCTGATGCAGAAGAAAGATGCTAAGCCAAGGCTACTAAGATGGATTTTGTTGCTCCAAGAGTTTGACATAGAGGTGAGGGACAAGAAAGGGGTAGATAATGGTGTTGATGATCATTTATCACGGATTAGGATCGATGAGGACGTTCCTATAGATGATTTTCTACCAGAGGAGAACATCTACAAGGTTGAGACAGGATTTCAGGCAGTTTCTGCAAGTTCACGGGTTGCAAATAAGGTGTCGGTCGACACCCAGTTCATGTCGGTTGACACCTGACTCGAAAAAGCGGACGATAATCGATCACCCTCGACACCGTTTGGCCGATTAGGGACAATGTCGGTCGACATCAACCTTGATGTCAGTCGACACCAGTCGCGATTGCAGGCTGCTATTTTCGATGATGAAGCTGACATGTTCATAGCTGCAATCACCCAAGGTTCTCTCTCCACTAGACCTTGGTACGCTGACATAGCCAACTACCTTGCTGCAGATGATGAGCCTAAAGTGTTTAAAGGCTATGCTAAGAAGAAGTTCCTTAGGGAAATCATGCGCTATTATTGGGATGAGCCCTACTTGTACAAGCACTGCTCTGATGGTATCTACAGACGTTGCATTGTTGAGTGTGAAGTTGATGATAAGTTATACCACTGTCATGGTTCTGAGTATGCTGGACACTTTGCTACATTCAAGACAGTGTCTAAGGTTCTTCAAGAAGGCTTCTGGTGGCCTACAATGTTCAAGGATGCTCATTTATTCATCTCCCAATGTGATGTGTGTCAGAGGAGGGGGAAGATGAGCAAGAGACATGAGATGCCACAAAACTTCGTCCTCGAGGTTGAAGTCTTTGAATGCTGGGGCATCGATTTCATGGGTCCATTCCCATCTTCCTATGGGAACCGGTACATATTGGTTGATGTGGACTATGTGTCCAAGAGGGTTGAAGCGATTGCAAGTCCGACCATTGACTCTTCAGTAGTTCTTAAGCTGTTTAAGACTATCATCTTCCCCAGATTTGGAGTGCCTAGGATTGTGATAAGTGATGGTGGCTCTCACTTCATCAACAAGGTCTTTGAGAAGTTTCTTAAGAAGCTTTGTGTTAATCATCGTGTAGCTACTCCATATCACCCTCAGACTTGTGGACAGGTTGAGGTTTCAAACCGACAGATCAAGGAGATTCTGGAGAAGACGGTGGGAAAGACTAGGAAGGACTGGTCTGCTAAGCTGGATGATGCGTTGTGGGCCTACAGGACTGCGTTTAAGACGCCACAAGGGACTACACCATTCCATCTCCTTTATGGGAAAGCTTGTCACCTTCCAGTTGAGCTTGAGCACAAGGCTAGATGGGCTGTTAAACAAATGAACTATGACCTCAAGCCTGCAGTTAAGAGACGTCTGATACAGCTCAATGAGTTAGATGAGATTCGCCACCATGCCTATGAGAACTCAAAAGCTGTACAAGGAGCGTACAAAGGCATATCATGATAAGAAGATCATCTCACGCAACTTCGAACCCAATGATCAGGTACTTCTGTACAACTATCGGCTGACTTTGTTTCCTGGCAAGTTTCGTTCTCGTTGGTCAGGTCCATTCACTGTTAAGGAGGCTAGACCGCACGGAGCTGTTATCTTGATGAATTCCAAAGGCGAGGAGTTCACAGTCAATGGGAAAAGGGTAAAACATTACTGGGCGAAAGCTGAAATTCCAGAAGGCAACATTGTACATCTGGACAATCCACCCAACGCCTGATCGCATTACGGTAAAGCTATTGATGTTAAATGAGCGTTGAGTGGGAGGCAACCCACTGTAGGTTAGTTTTCGTTTATTTTGAGTCTTTTTCCTTGAGTCTTTTGATTTTTCTAGTTTTTGTGTGTCAGAGCCGTAAGAAACAGGTCTGCAGATATCAGTGTCGGTTGACATCACCATTGATGTCGGTCGACACCAAACTCGAAACACGGATGGAAATCGACCACGCTCGATTACGAGTAAATCGATGTTGACCAAAGGCTAATGTCGTCCGACGTAGTCTGTGTGTCGGTCGGCATCGACTGCGACAATAGGTAAGATTTCTGTTTCACAAGTTCTCGGTTAATTATACCTTGTTCTCCCGATCTCATACTACGGTTGCATTGTGGACAGTGCAGTCTAAGTGGGGGGGAGGTGGCTACTGACATTGTGTTTTGCTTTCTTAGAGTCAGTCCCTTGTTTTTTCAGTTGTTTTCAAAATTGTTGTATTGAGTCAAAATGTGTATGAAACTATGATTTTTCGAGGAAATTTTTCGCTGGAACAGAAATTAAGTGACCATTGGACAGACTTGCAGTAATTCTATGACTATTACAAAACCCCAAACGGATCAACTTACCAAGGACACCCATATATAACCAGGTATTAAGAGGATCCATCACTAACTTCACCTCTAAACTTGACTTGATTTTCTTACTTAGGGGCTTGCGATCTCTGGATCGGATTCCACTGATGTACTTGACACAGCATGTGATCCTGTTTAAGTATGGTTCCTTATTTTACCCTCCCTTAAAAAAAAAGAGAGAGATTAAAACCGAGGATAAGCTAGTAGCTTCGAAGTGGTCACGGAGTGGTAGAGACCCTATTACCTCCTGTGTATCCATGGAAAGATCCAAAGTTACACCCCGAATTAAAAGGGAAGAGAACTGATAAAAAAATAATAATAAAATGATACCCAGTGGGGAGAAATCAGTTGCTAAAGGAGAAAGGGAAAAGAAAGAAACCATAAACCGACAGTTTGGTGGTCAGTATTGAATGAGTTGAGTCCATGTGTTCTCTGGTCAATACTCCCTTTGTAAGACCGCACCTAATTGTATACAGAGGTTAGTGTGGTGAACTTGAATATCCTAACTTGATTGTGGAGTTTACTTGGGACAGTTTCTAAGTGTGGGGGAAGTACATTGTGGTCTTGACATTTGCAGGAAAGTTTTCAGTGGCTTACTAAGTGAATGTGAATGCGAAAGTTCCTAGGGCGAAATGAGTTTCTGAGTTTTCAAACCTCTTTCTTATGCTTTAGTTCTTTCACTTGCTTGAGGGCAAGAAAGAGCTAAGTGTGGGAGAGTTGATATATCATGGTTTTTCTAGGTTTTCAACCATGATATAGTTGTGTATATTGAGTCTTTAACCTGGTTTTTCGAGTCTATTGAGTCATCTACAGGTAGGCTTGTGTTTGGAGCAAAGAGAGGGATTATAGGACGTTTCTGGTGATTTGTGCAAGGAGCTGAAGTTGGTGTCTCGGCCACGACTGGAGGTCGACCGACACTGACCTTGGTGTCGGTCGACACTGAGCGCGAGAGAAGTTGTACTCCGAGTTGAGACAAGTTTTGAAGAATTTCATAAAGACCTGAAGTTTCCCTTAATTCTAATCTAGCCCCAAAACGAGTTTAGGAGTTTTAATTAGGTTTTCAGACTCATTATTCAGTTTATCTTGTTCTTACTTTTGTTCTTGCTTTTGGAGATTGAGAGATTTGCTAAGGGGCTGATTCTTGCTACTTGTAACCTTTGAGAGAAGGATTTTGAACCCCTTTACCTTATCTATTCAGTCTTTTGGTTTTCTATTCATGATGTGTTGTTTGATTGATAATATGTCTGAGTAGTAACCTAGTTAGATTTAGGAATTCTCATAAGGGTTTTATGCATGTTTATATAACTGATTTATTAGGATTCACAATCTGTTCGTTCATCACCTATGTTGTGTTTAATACTGAATTCTGGACTGGTCATCTAGGATTTAGATCTGAGATAATTAACTTAGCACGAGAGTGTGAGTTATAATCTGAATAAACTTAGTGTGAGCAATTTGACTAGATACAAAGAGATTTGGTTTAGGAGAATTGTGAACCGATAGAACCTGTTCTTAATGCTTGTTTAGAACTCTAGGATCACAAAGAGATTTGGATCACTAGGTTGCTAGATATAGAAACAATCTGAGCGAGAGTTGGATTGTTTAGCATTGTGTTTCTAGTTCTTGAACTTGTGTTTAATTTGAATCCGGTTAGTTAAATATCTGACATTGCATAATTCCCGAGAACTTCCTAAGTCTGACGCCTTTCTCTTATTGAAAACACCTCCTTGTTTACTACTTTTCGTTTAATGCTTTCTTCTGATTGATTTAGCTTAACTAGAGAACATACAATCTATCGTGTGAGTCGTGAGTCCTTGTGGATTCGATACACTAAGTACTACATTTGCATCACTGTGCATTTGCAGTAGAATAGGATAAAACTCTGAGCCTATCAAGTTTATGGCGCCGTTGCCGGGGATTCATCTGAGTTCCCCGATAGATTTTGTTTTAGAGTTTAGTCTAAGTCGTTTTTATTTCTTTGTTACTGATTTTTCTCGGTTTGGCTTATTTTGTTGCTACAGGAATCGATATCCACATCCAATGTCGACCGACACCCTCCTTTGTGTCACCCGACATCGACCGGTGATGTCTAATTGCTTGAATCATGAGATGATCTGGTTAGGATCACATCAAACTAGATATTGATGCATGCTCTTCTTGGCAGCCAGATACGAACGTTCATTGGTTGATTTGTTTAAAATTAGGTGTTTAATACTAATGTAGTAGGTTACATACAATTTCATGTTCGAGTTTGTGAACCATAGTAGACAAAGTCTCAAGAAACCCTATGTATAATTCCAAGTAGAGTCTGACTCATGATCATCTGAGAAATCTATGTCGCCAAAATGTTTTTTATTTCTTTCAAACCGCATTTTGCTTTTAGTTATTTCAACTCCACTTTTTGACACACTCCCAATTTCTTAACAGTATTGAGAAAGTTAGAAATGGATAGATGTTTAAAGTTCGTCATTTTTATGTGGCTTTGATCCCTTAATATACTACACTAGTTGATGTGCGTTTACAGTAAGTTTTAGGGATAGAACCTAATATACATCAAGATGAAGGATAAATATTGACGCACTTAATTAATGGACAAATGAATGGAAATCACTCTGCAATTTTAATCCACAAGCTTTTAATATAACAAAGTGAATCACACACTTAGGAATTATAGAACTAACAACAAAAACAAAACTCAGAACTTTTGTGGAAAGAATAAAATGATTTATATTACTTCAAACTAATCAAGAGTATGTTTATAATGAGACTAATTATCAACATATCGAGGTTGAATATAACAATCAAGTACAAAAAGCAAAACAACATAATTCTAAAATGGATCAGAAAATATCAAGGGAGATTGTGCTTAAGTTTACTAGCTGTTGGAGGCTTGAATGCATGATATGTCTTATATGGAAAGTAGAGGTGCCTTGTATTTTGAGAGGCTGGCGAAATATCTATGTGATGAGACTGATTTTTTTAGGATCTCCAGAAGTTGTGCTTGTCAAGTGGTGGAAAGGAAAAGAGCTATTTGATAATTAATGCTACAGGAATGAATGCTCCAAGTGTGAAAGTGTATTGATTAGGAAAATAGAAGCATAAAGAAATCGGCTTAGTCCCATGGGTGATGGTGCAATTTTGAAAGATACATAACCAATTGTCTCTTTAAAAGCTCCAAGATTCTAAAAATGTCTCTTGGTTGTCATACACAATTGTGAAAGCTCAGGATATATAATTTACTTTAAACTGAACCAGGTAGACCCATTTTTGGAATTCAGAAATAACTTGAGGCTTCATTGGAAATTTCTTCAGTTCTTGGACTTGTTGGAATCTTAAGAGATACAATAACTCTCTACAAGTGATTTTGGTTTAATATAGTGGTTGATTTGGACCGTGTAGCTTGATATTTGGACTAGTCGTGTATTTGTGTCTGAAACAAGTCTTCCAACTTATATAATCAATAACGTTCAAGTATGAATTTAATGTGAATCCAATTCTCCATGTTTTCTAATGGATCAAGATTCCATAATAAGTCGTTTTACAGCTTAACTTCTTCTAGATCGGACAAAATCCATCAACAAGTGCACATATGTATGTCTCTATCAGATCATTGGAGGTCTTCATGAAAAACGTTATAGGGATGATTCCACTTCGAGGGGTGCTCAAGTTAAGCTAAGAATGTATTCCAAGTGGTCCTTGGGATGGATTTTGGTTTTCATTTGAATTGAACAAGACTCATAGGTATTTCGGATGGGATACATGTGTTGAGATAATTAGTACAAAATTCATAGATTTTTTTCAATAATGTATTTACAGAACCTAAAACGACTCAGCAATCTAAATCGGTGATTCAGGATTTACGTTAACCAAATAAGATGGTTGAATCTGAACACTGTGTGTCAGCTTGTTTTCCTTTTTGTTGCTCGCTCGTGAGATATGTGTGATAACAAATACCGTAAAGAACTCATTACGTCTCTCATACACATTAAAATAGATTGCAAAAGCATGCAATCCATGAGTGCATATATTATCTTCAATACTTCATAATAGTCTGTTGCAAATGTGACTTCTTGTTGGTTTCATCTCTTTATGCATTCCATTGTCCAAATCAGTGCTTGGAATTCAGCATGGAGTGGTAAAAATCTGCATATGATGTTCCTTGCTTGCATCATTACATACATCTCTTCTTCATAGTTATTGTACCAACCTTGTCCTGGAGATGTATCGCCTTCCTTCTATAAACAGTCGAAAAACATCATCAACCCCTTATCTCCAAATTTATTACATTTTTCTGTCTGATTATATATCTTTGCTTAAGGATTTCGATATAACGTTTGCCTCAAATACTTGAGCCTCCTCCCATGCACATGATTCATATTCCGCTAACTTTGAAATGTCCTGAGGATCCCTGTCAACGTATTATATAACTTATTATTTATACTCTTCCAAATGTACCAGCTTATCCATGAGAATTGAGTATTTATATTATCTGCTGGTAATTTCCAGAAAGATAGTTCATATTAGAAAACACCGAAGACAGTGGAAAACTAACCAGATTTAATGGGATGAATGATAAATCTCATGTTTGTAAAGTCTGAGGACATTCGACGAGAACATGATTTATTATTTCTTATTCTGCTCCACATTTGGAACATTGGGCATCACACTTTATTCCTTTGGATCTCAAGTTTTTAGTGACCGATAAACATCCTCATATAAATAGCAAGACAATGTGTTTAATATTTGGTGGACATTTCAATTTCCATGTAAATTACTGAATAGTTCAATCATCCCTTTATCCAAAAACTCATGTCCTATATGATAACTAGTTTTAACCGTATATTTCCAAGATTTTGTAAAACACCATACATTCATATCAAGTCAAGAAAATCGACTAGCTCATAGGCTAATGATTATGGCCGTATATTCAGGTTCTATAATATTTCGTATCAATTGATCATTCCACATATGCGTCGTTGGATATATCAATTGATTTACCTTTAGTAAGGAATCATTTACATGTTGTTACCTCTAGCATATATGTAACTCTGTAAAAGATCCGACACTCTTAAGTTGGTAGAAAAGGGATATGACTTCAATAACAAGCTACTAGCTTGGATTTAGGATGTGGATTTTTTAAGTCGTACAAGGGATACAGAAGACCCTTGATATTTCAAATCTTCAACTGCTTGATATGACGGAAAAATTTGGTTTCAGAGGTTTGTAAAAAGGATAAGAACTATAAGAGAATGAACTCTCAAAGATCAAAAGATCAAGAGAAGATAATAAAGGATTGTATTATTTATTTTGAAATGTTACAATAATTATAGGATATTATATTGCATGAAAAATGGTCAAGAGACTACTTATGAAATAGAAAACACTAGTTAGGTAAGACCTGACCAAAGACTAAACATTAAAACTAATATGGAATAACTCTTGACTAGTTTGACCATATATATTTTCCCATTTTACTTCTTGGTTGAAATGTTCTTGTTGGTCCACGAATTGTATCTCCTCTTGGACCTAGAAATGTATTCTAGATGCCAACATAGGTCTGCAAGTTTACAAACTAGTTGGGCCTAAAAATATCCAAATATAGCATCAGATGGACCCATTTAGGCAAATGAGATGATCTTTAGGATATGTTCTTCTGATATTGATGTTGCTAGAAACATAAGTTATCTATGAAGATTCTCTTAGTTTTTCCGGGTCGAAATTGTATTCGAGCTGGACTATGTGACTCAATATTTGGCTTAGTCACGTAATACAGCCTCAAGCAGATCAAACGGTTTGTAAAATTCATATATTTTCGTCTGAACTGATTTTGAGATGAATCAAAGCTCACAGATTTTATGATGAATCAAGATGCCATGAAAGTTTATTTCATAACTTTGGGGGACATTTCAACTTCCATGTAAATTCCTTAAGAGTTTTAACATCAGGTACGTAGATCGGTTCAATCTTCCCTTTATCCAACAACTCATGTCCTATAGGATAAACTGTTTTCACCGTATATTTCCTAGATTTTATAAAACACCATCCATTCATATCAGGTCAAGAAAATTGATTAACTCGTAGGGTAATGATTATGGCCGCATATTCAGTTTCAATAATTTTTTAGATTAATTAATCATTCGACATATGTGTTGTTGGATATATCAATTGTTTTACTTTTATTAAGGGATCATTTACATGTTACTGACCTCAAGCATTGATGTAACTCTCCAGAGACATCAGACTTAGCTCAACCAGAGCTGAACGAATGACTCCAAACTTCTCGGAAACAACAATGCCCATGTCACTCATAAAGCAAACCGATCATGAGTTATGGCCCAAATTAGATCCTTTCAACCTCAACAACACACAGCCCAGCCCTGGAGACTTTATTAACCAGTAGGAGACCCAATGGAGCATCCAACATTAAGGAAAACTGGTTTGCAACAAATCAGATCCACCAAATAATCGCATTGTCCTAAAATCGGTTATCGCTTAACCAAAGAAGGAAACCACCTTGACCATGACCAAAACAAGGCTCATCCCTCTTCTAGAAGCTCCATAAGACTCTAAAGAAGCTCTACGGATTATGAACAAGGGGAATAAATTCAACAGTGAAGAAAAACTTTCCTTTTCTAAAAATGTCAATCTCTCCTTTTTGCCTACCAACGAGTTTATAAAGATTAATCTGGACCATCCACCATCTGGAAATCATCTCAGCCATCCATACAACTCAGATAAGCACTCAGATCATCATCATCATCCCTAAAGAATCCGTCCACCATCACCTAAGATCAAGTTCTTCACCAAATCACCTCCAATCAAGCATCAGAGTTATTATGCTTGATTCTTGCTTTTTGATTACTATTAGAACGTTTCTTTGATCCCTAAAGAGCCTATATAAGCTCAGTTTCATTGTCCTTTTTATTCATGCAATTTTCATAAATAAAAATCTAAGTATTTTCTTGTTTCAAAGCTCATGTGTTCTTTGAATCGGTTTGGCGAGTGCTAAGTAGATTGTGTGATTCAGTATGCCTGGTTTTCGTGTGAGACTTGTATTTTTGTTAGGATTAACCCTTAGATCAAGTTTCTGTCCTTTTATACATTCAGTTTAGTCCATAAATCGTGTGTATTTCCTTCTCTACCATCTTTCATCCAATCCATTAAGCATTTAGTCTTTGCATATCATTGTTCATAAGATTGAGTGATTTGATCTTATATCATTTGGTATCAAATCTTAAAACGCTCCTATCCCAGGTTTTTTCTATTCCTTTGTTTTCATTTTTCGTTTTGCTTATGTTCTGTTTTGATTTCATAAAAGAAAACCAAAGAAAACTTGTTGATTTGCTTGTTTCTGCTTTTTTCAATCATAAACTAAAAATCTATAAAAATCGTCTTTGTTCATGTTATTTTAATTCATATAAACCCCATAAAAAATAATTATTTAAGTTTTTCATTTTTACCATTTAAAAACCCAAAAGAAAAAGAAAATTTTGATTATGTTTTTCTTGTTACTTTTGTTTTGTTTTTGATCCAAACTTTGATCTAGTTTTTGTGAAACTCTTGCATGTGAAACATGGTAGATCACAGCCAGCAAGATGATATGATGCAGCTTCTCTAAGCTATGAGAGAATATATGAACTCCTTAAAAGATGACATCAGAACCATGAGAACCGGCATGACCACTATGGAGACCACTCTTGGAGGCCGTATGGATCGTATTCAGAAGCAGCCACGCCTTGGTACTATTAGGAATCTCAACCCTCAACCAGCAGCAACAATACTCAATGGAGATCCTTAAACAGCCGCAGCTGGTGCACAAAATCATCACGACCATGGAGAAGATACAAACAATGTTCCACATGATCCAGTGCAAAATCAACAACCAAGGCATGATCCCATCCACCAGAACAGAATCAGAGGAGAAGAAACCATCAGATTTGCCAATGACATCCACATTTGCTGGAAAAGTAGACCATAATGCATACTTGGAATGAGAACGAATAATGGAGCACATCTTCAACTACTATGGCTATAACGAGCCAAAGAAGCTAGCACTTGCAGCAGCCAGCCTCATTTATCATGCACTCACATGGTGGGACAGAGAAGGAGGCAAAACTATGCACAAATAAATTATTGGATACATGAAGTTCTACCTCCACAAGAGATATGTGCCACCACATTATCACCAGAGATGCAGAAACGATACAGATCCTTGTTTCGAGGCCAGAGATATATTGAAGACTACTATGAAGAGTTTGAGGCTCTCAAAAACAAGCTCGAATTGACTGACACTGAAGAATCCTTGATTGCTCTGTTTGTAGATGGCTTAAAAGATTGGATTGCAAAAAAAGTGGAGCGACAAACCAATCATTATCTAAGAACTATTGTACCTAGCATTTCAAATGGAGAATCAGATCAACAAAAAGTGGCCAATACCCAGAAGGGGTGTAACAACACTCAAACAACTCCGCCCAAGCCACCATCTGTCATTAACAAAGAAAAATCAGTGATGCTTGAGTCTAAGTTCAAAGATAAAACCAATGGCAGATCAAGGGACACTCGTTTTGAACCAGGTAAGTCTTCTTCTGGTCCTCAAAGATAACATGAGATATCATGTTTTAAATTTCAAGGCAGGGGACATTATGCAAGGGAATGTCCAAACAAGCGAGTTATGATCATGACCCCAAATGGCTATGATTCCTAAGATGAAGACAATCCAAATGCTGAAATCACTATCTTACCTAATGAAGGAGAGCTACTGGTCATCCAAAGATCACTCTCAGCTCGGTCATACCATGAGGAACCATCTCAGAAAGAGAATCTTTTTAATTCTTGGTGCACCATTCCAGACAAGGTATGTCACTTAATCATAGATAGTAGATTTTGCACTAATCTTGCTAGCTCTGTTTTGGTTGAAAAGTTAGGACTCCAAATGTCAAAACATCCTAGACCATACAAGCTATAGTGGCTCAAAGACAATGATGAGCTAAAGGTCACCAAACAAGTTGATATACCTTTCTCTAGCATCCAATACCAAGATAAGATCACTTGTGATGTTTCACCAATGCATGTTGGACATATTCAACTTGGAAGACCATGAAAATATGACCGCATAACCTCACATTATGGCCGCATGAACCAATACTCATTCAGCCTCAACAATAGAAAGTTTACACTAGCACCTTCATATCAAGCTGAAGTGCGTGTAATGCAAGCAAAAGAAGGGCTAACACAGCCACTAAGGTAAGTTTTTTACTGAGAAGGAAACTTTATCACCTGATTGCACAAATATAATTCCCTTGTCTATGCCAAAATTCTCTCACAAAAGTTATAACACAAGCTTGGAACACACATCAACAAGAAGAGGCATTTGGATTCCAGAAGATGTAGCAACAAAATGACTTTAAAATCCACACCTCAATAGAGTAATATACTCTCTACTGGTCAATAAGGCACTACCATATGCACCTAACCCATAAATTCCTAGCCGATTTCAAAGATCACCCACAGGTAAGACAATAAACTCATATTATCAATCTCAAACTAACTTGCTTTATCGATGTGCAGTTAAACCAGTTTTGAGGACAAACATCCTAAAAGGGGAGGGTATAATGAGGGCCTCAGCCAAACAAGAAGACCCAAGGTGAACTCGGCATCTAGAGGCATCACACTTAGCTCAACCAGAGGTGAACCAATGACACCAAGCTTCTCAGAAACAACACTGCCTATGCCACTCAAAAAGAAAATTGATGAGGAGTTATGGCCCAAAGAAGATTCTTTCAACCTCAAAATCACACTACACAGCCGTGGAGACTTTACTACCCCAGCAGGAATCCCACAGGAGCATTCAACACCAAGGAAAACTGGCTTGGAACAAATCAGATCCACCAAATAACTGCATTGTCAAACAGGCTATCACCTAACCAAAGAAGGAAACCGTCTTAACCACGGCCAAACAAAGGCTCATGCCTCTTTTAGAAGCTCCTTCAGACTCTAAATAAGCTCTACAGATGAACCAATACACGTTTATGAACAAGGGGAAAATTCAACAGTAAAGCGAAACTTTACTTTTCTAAAAATGTCAATCTCTCCTTTTTGCCTTCCAACGAGTTTATGAAGATTAATCTAGACCATCCACCATCTCGAAATCATCTCACCCATCCAATACAACTCAGAGAAGCCCTCAGATCATCATCATCCCCAAAGAATCCAATCACTATCCACCATATGGAAATCATCTCAGCCATCCAATATTAGAACATTGATTTAATCCCTACAGAGCCTATATAAGCTCGGTTTCATTTTCCTTTGTATTCATGCAATTTCAGAAATAAAAAAATAAGTATTTTCTTGTTTCAAACCTCTTGCGTTCTTTGAATCGGTTTGGCGAGTGCTAAGTAGATTGTGTGATTCAGTATGTCTGATTTTCATTTGAGACTTGTATCTTTGTGAGGATTATTCTTTAGATCAAGATTTTATCATTTGATACATTCGGTTTAGTCCATAAATCATGTGTATTGCCATATCTACCATCTTTCTCAAATCCATTAAGACTTTAGTCTTTGCATATCATTTTTTCATAAAGTTGAGTGATTATATATAATATTTGACTAAAGACTAAACATTAAAACTAATGTGGAATGACTCTTAGACTAGTTTGACCATATATTTTTGTCCATTGTACATAGTAGTAGAAATTTTCTTGTTGGGCCACGAATTATAGCACTTCTTGGGAATAGAAATGTATCATTGATTCATTGATGAATAAAGATTTCATGAAAAAAAAAACATGTCTTCCCAACTGTCTTCTCTAAGATCTCTTTGATCTGTCTGTTAGACACCTTAACTTGTCCACTTTTGTAGCAATTTCTCGAAGACCTTATTAATGAAATGAGATCCTCCATCACTAATCACTATCTGAGGTACTCTAAATCTAGGGAATATGATGGTCTTAAACAGCTTAATAACCACCGAAGAATCATTGGTTGGACTAGTTATTGCTTCTACCCACTTAGATACATAGTCCATAGCAACCAAGATAAACTTATTCCCATAGGATGAGGGAAAAGGACCCATGAAATCTATGCCCTAGCAATCGAAAACCTCAACCTCAAGAATGAAATTCTGAGGCATCTCATGCTTCTTACTGATTTTCCCTCTCCTCTGACAGGCATCACACTGAGAAACAAAGGAATGAGCATCTGCAAACATCGTAGGCCACCAGAAACCTGCTTGCAGAACCTTAGACACAGTCTTGAAAGTATCAAAATGTCCAGCATAATCCGATCCATGACAGTGGAATAGGATATCTGGAACCTCTGATCCAGCAACGCATCTCCTGTAAAGACCATCCGAACAATGCTTGTAGAGATAAGGATCATCCCAGTAGTATCGCCTGAGCTCCCAGAAGAACTTCTTCTTTGCATACCCCTTCAAATCATCTGGTTCAGTCTCTGCAGCCAGGTAATTAGCTATATCTGCGTACCAGGGTCGATCGGTGGTTGCGACAACATCTACTTCGAAAACATAGTCTCCAATTTGAACCGTGAAAGGTTTTGGGTTAATATCCGCACTGCAACGATCGTCGCATAGAGTGGCATCGATCATCACAGATGTGGCATCGATCGACGCAGTGCGATTAATCCGACAGTTTTGCAAGTTTCTGTCCAAATCCATCTGAAACACTGTCCCGATCATATTGACGTTCTCCTCAGGCAAGTAATCATTAATGGGCACGTCTTCCTCAACCAGCATCCTTGAAAGATGGTCAGCAACTCCATTCTCAACTCCCTTCTTGTCCCTCACTTCAATGTCAAACTCCTGAAGCAACATAATCCATCTCAACAATCTTGGCTTAGCATCTTTCTTCTGCATCAGATACTTCAGGGTTGAATGATCGGTGTGTACAATCACCTTGGAGCCAACAAGATATGAGCGGAATTTCTCAAATGCAAAGACAACAGCCAACAACTCCTTCTCTGTAGTGGCATAGTTTCTCTGCGCATCATCTAGTGTTCTGCTGGCATAATAGATATCATGAAGTTTTCTGTCCTTCTTCTGCCCCAGAACAGCTCCTACAGCATAGTCACTCGCATCACACATAACCTCAAAAGGTAGATCCCAATCTGGTGGCTAGACTATAGGAGCACTCACTAATGCATGCTTGATCTGTTCAAATGCAGTCTGACAATCTGCATTGAACTCAAATTTGGTATCCTTACACAGCAAAGCAGTTAGTGGTCTAGCAATCTTACTGAAGTCCTTGATGAATCGTCTATAGAAACCAACCTGTCCAAGAAAGCTCCTTACAGACCTCACAGAATCAGGCGCCTGAAGGCTGTTCATTACCTCAATCTTAGCGCGGTCTACTTCGATCCCTGCTTCAGACACTTTATGTCCAAGTACAATACCATCTCTGACCTTGAAATGGCACTTCTCCCAATTAAGAACCAAGTGCTTCTCCTCGCATCTAGTCAGTACCTTGCACAGATTATCCAAGCACTCATTATAAGATGACCCATAGACTGAGAAGTCATCCATAAACACCTCCATAAAGTCCTCAATCATATCAGTGAATATGGACATCATGCATCTCTGGAAGGTGGCAGGTGCATTGCGGAGTCCAAAAGGCATCCTACGGTAAGCAAATGTGTCATATGGACAAGTAAAGGTGGTCTTTCCCTGATCCTCTGGATGGATGGGAATCTGGAAGAAACCTAAATATCCATCGAGGAAGCAATAGTAAGGGTGATTTGCTAACCTCTCCAGCATCTGATCAATGAAGGGTAAAGGGAAATGATCTTTCCTTGTCGCAGCATTGAGCTTCCTGTAATCTATGCACATCCGGGGTTCAGTCACAGTCCTTGTAGGAATCAGCTCGTTCTTCTCATTCTCACTACTGTAACTCCGCCTTTTTTAGGCACTACATGAACTGGACTCACCCAATCACTGTCTGAAATTAAATAGATAATCCCAGCATCTGGGAGTTTCATAATCTCCTTCTTAACCACATCCTTAAGGTTAGGATTCAGCCTTCTCTGATGCTCAACTGATGTCTTAGACTCGTCCTCAAGATGTATCCTATGCATGCACAGCTCTGGAGAGATACCTGAAATGTCATCAAGAGAATAGCCAAGAGCTTTGCGATGCTTGCGCAACTTGCTTAGCAGTAAAGTGAGCTCTGCGTTGTTCAAACTAGCATTAACAATCACTGCATCACAAGAGTAGTCTCCATAGAGTCAATAAAAGGCATTTCGATCTTCACCTTTTTAATGATCTCCTTGCATTTGGCATACTTCTTATCGCTCTTAGCCTTTCATTTGACTTTTTCAGCTTCTCTGCGTCTGAGCTCTCTGCAGCCGCCTTGCATCGATCGTTGCTAGTGGTGCATCGATCGTTGTTGGGCGATTGTGTTACGACCTCTGGGTCTTTGTTTTCGCTTTGCATCGACCGTTGCTGAGGTGCGTCGATCGATGCATTGCGAATTCCACGGATTTCATCTTCCATTTCTTCAATCTCCACGATTTCTTCGACACCTAACTGCTTTTTCTTGGCAGGAAACAGCTCCTTACCACTTCTCAATGTCACTGCATTGCACTGATACTTAGGATTAGCATCAGTTCGTCCCGGAAGAGATCCACATGGCCTCTGAACATATCCAGCAGTCCTTGCAACCTTAGCATCAAGCTCCTTCATATGTGTGCTCAAAGATTCAAACTTCCCATTCAGCTCTTCATAAACAGCACCTATCTTCTTGTCGAGGTCTACAACATTCTTAGTCTGACCTTTCAGCAACTGCTCCATCATACTCTCCATCTTGCTCTCATGAGCATTAGCAGCAGGAGGTGTTTGGTAAGAGGAAGATCCATAAGTCCTCTGATTACCTTGTTGAAAAGGCTTCTGGAAACCATCATTCTGTCCAAAGCCAGAAGAGTTTTGGTTGCTTGTGAAAGCACTCTTCTGTCCACTGAAGAATTTATTACCTTGCTGTCCTCCAAACCTGTGTCCTTGGAAACCAGATCCTCCAATGTAGTTCACATCCTCTTCCTGACCATCTTCTTCAGCATTGGTCACTTCAACATCTTGAGCAAAATGGACAGCTTTCTTCCCAGCTAGAAGATTGCAAACAGTGTCCAACTTACTCCTAATATCAGCAATCTCCAGATTCTCTATCTTCCCACCAGACTCTTTCCTTCTCCTATCAGTAGTCTTGCAGCTATTACTGTTTACTAAGTTATCTATCAGTTGCTTAGCTTGCACAGGAGTCCTAGTGTTGAAATTTCCATTGTTGGAATTATCCAACGCAATCTGATAAGGGAGATCTATACCTCTAAAGAAAATACCCAGAAATGTTACCTCAGTGAATCCATGATGCGGGCAGTCACGTTGGTACTTCTTAAACCTCATCCAGGCAGTCTTAAGAGGCTCTATAGGACCTTGGGAGAAAGTGAGAATGTCCTGTCTCGACTGATCAGAGCGAGCATCATCATAGAAGTGTCTCAGAAACTCACTCTTAACAGCGTCCCAAGTAGTAAACTTCCCAGGTGGAAGTTGTTTCAGCCAGGCAGCAGCATCTCCAGCGAGAGAGTAGGGGAAGAGTTTGAGAAACAGATAGTCATAGTTCACTCCATCATACTTCATCCCAATGACTATGTCCTCAAACTCATCAATATGATCCATTGGTTGCTCATTAGGGAAACCATGTAAGGCATTCTGCCTCAGAAGAGAGTAGTAGATGGTCTTGATCTCGAAATCATTCCTCTCAAAACAAAGAGGTACAAGAATTGACCGGTTAGCATGAAACTCATCCAGACGGTTATAGTCAGCTAAGGTCCTCTCATGAATAACCATCTGTCTACCTTGACCTTGTCCTTGGTCTTGTGCTTGTCGCGGTTCAGGCTAAGGTTCAGGATCAGCGATAACATTCCCTTCAGCATTAATCCGTTTCCCAGCAGCATTGTACGGATTGTTTTGTCGGTCCCTCAGGGTACCTTGAGCATCGGGCATTATAATCAGACGTTCTTGAACCATCCTTTCTCTTTGAACTTTCCTGTTAGTCCTTTCTAGTCTAGCAAGCTCTTCAAGTTGGAGATTAACGAGGTTAGTATTCGGATTACTTCTGGTATCACGCGTCTGCATAAACCGTCTGTAATCGCAGTACAAAGATTGATGCTAAGGTGAAACGATCGACTCAACTCTAGTCGCTTAGTAACGATTGACACAAAAGAGGCAACGATCGATGCCAGACGAATGTCAAACCTGCGACAGAGAAAAACAGAGAAAATTAGTAACTAAAAACAAAAAATAAAAATCTTAGTATAAACCCTAAGTTCAAATCTATCGAAGACTCCAAAGAGTCCCCGGCAACGGCGCCAAAAACTTGATAGGTCGTGTTTTGATCCCTATACTAACTGCAAGTGTACAGTAATGTGAATGTAGTACTTAGGGTATCGAATCCACAAGGACTCTGGGAAACGATAGATTAAGAACAGTCAAGATTAAACTAGGAGAAAGCAAATGTAGTGGGAAACTAAAAATAAAGCAGGAAAGTAAATCAGTAGCAAGATCGGTTTGTAGGCAATTAACTAAAAGCGCTAAGTCTAGGGAGTTCTCAGGAAATCAGACAAGCAGATAAATCATTCAGTCATGATCAAATTAAGTACGGTTCTAGAACTCAAACACATATATAGAATTAACTAACTTTCGTTGTGAGAATTCTCTAAGCCTAATTGCAGAAATCCAAATTTCTTTGTAATTCCTAACAGATTAAACCAGCTTTAATGATCAAGTTCGATATGTTCACAATTCAATTAAACCAAATTTCTTTGCGAGTAATTCAATTGCTCAACCTAAATAGTTCAGATTCTAAACCACACTTTCGTGTCAATTTAATAACCTAGGATCTAGATTCTAAGTGATCAGGTTAGAAACTAGTGTTAAGCACAATTTAGATTGAAGAACAATTATGATATGAATCCTTAACTGAATTAATTATATCTAGCAAGTCATAAAATCCTTAATGAGAATCCCTAAACCTAACTATGAATCTACTCAGACATAGAATATGAAAACATAATCAATGAATTAATAGATTGCATAAAAGAGAATAAAGAAGTAAAGGGGTTCGAAATCTTCTCCAAAAAGCAGAAAGCAGTACAAGATTAGATCAGCCCCAAGCTCTAAAAACTCTATGCTCTAAGTATGAAAACGTGTCTAAAAACTGATGTAAAAACCTAATTATATAAGCTAATCACGTCTTGGGGCTTCTTTGTAATTATCAGGAACTTCTGGGCAAGACTGCAATATCTTCATTCTTCATTAACCGCCGAGGAAAAGCCCATCTCGCTCGTGTGTCGATCGATACACGATGTGTGTCGATCGATGCATTACTCTGTTTTGGACAGTGAACTCTATCTCTCGGGTCAAAGCACCAAAATGCTCCAAAAAGCTCCAATAACTCCAATTCCGCTCCAAGCGTGTATATATCTAATAACACCTGTAAAAGACTCTAAAGAAACATTAAAAGACTCTAAAACACACTTATATCATGGTCTAAAACCGGTAAAAACCATGATATATCACATGGCCGATGCTGGTCGGGGTCGGCCACTCCTTGATCGCCTTGACTTTTTCTTGGTCAACCTGTAAGCCATGTGAACTCACAACAAAACCTAAAAAGACAAGCTTATCAGTGCAGAAGGTGCACTTCTTGAGGTTCGCGTAAAGACCTTCTTGTCGAAGAGTCTGTATTACTTGTTCAAGGTGCACCAGGTGATCAGCAAAGCATTGACTAAAAATCAGAATGTCATCGAAATAAACTACAACGAACTTACTGATGTAGACCCTTAAGACCTGGTTCATGAGTCGCATGAATGTGATGGGGGCGTTGGAAAGGCCGAATGGCATCACAAGCCACTCGTACATCCCCTGCTTAGTCTTGAACGCGGTTTTCCACTCGTCCCCTTCCTTCATTTGGACCAGATGGTAGCCACTCCGTAGATCGATCTTGGAAAAGACAGACGCTCCATGCAGCTCGTCCAGCATGTCGTCCAGGCGTGGTATGGGATGGCGGTACTTGATCATGATGTTGTTGATCGCTCGACAGTCCACGCACATTCGCCATGATCCGTCTTTCTTGGGTACTAGCAGGACGGGAACGGCACACGGACTTAGGCTTTTGCGGATGTATCCCTTGGACATAAGGTCCTGAACCTACTTCTCCAGTTCCTTGGATTCAGTCGGGTTCATGCGGTAAGCTGGCCGGTTCGGCAATGGGGATCCTGGTACGAGGTCGATCTGATGCTCGATGCCTCGGATGGGCGGTAGACCAGCTGGTATCTCCTCCGGGAACACGTCCTTAAACCTGTCCAACAAAGAAACCACTTCTCGGAGCAACTCCATGTCGTCAAAACACGAGTGTAGGGCCTCCTTAAAGACCATTAGTAGGACATGTGTGTTATGACTTATAGCTTTAGACACTGAATGTGAAGAAATGAAAAGATTGGTCTTACTGTTCTTTTTGTCTCTGGCAAGTTTGAGTTGCATTTCGTGCACTTCCTGAGGTGAGAACGGTGCAAGTTGGTACTTGCTTTTGTCATGGACGAAGGAGTAGTGGTTGGTACGTCCGTTATGCAACGACTCCTTGTCGAATTGCCATGGGCGGCCTAGAAGCAAGTGGCCGACTTGCATTGGTACAACATCACACACCATTTGATCGTGGTACTTGCCAATGCTGAACGGGATGGTCACTTGGTCGGCGATCCGTATCTCGGTGTCGTCGTTCAGCCATCGAAGCCGATACGGTTGGGGATGCTTCGATACTTTAAGGCCAAGTTTATCGACCATGTACCTGCTAGCAACGTTAGCACATGATCCACCGTCAATTATAAGACTACATACCTTGCTGTTCACGGTGCAGCGAGTGTGGAAGTTGTTTTCCCGTTGGACCGTCTCGGGGTCGACCAGGGCACTAAGCGCTCTACGTATCACCAACAGTCCTCCTGAGTCGAGATATTCTATGGGAGTGCAGGGATCGTCCATCTTCTTGTTATCCTCTTCCTGCTCGTCTTGGGACTCGTACTCACCAGCCTCGGTTTGGATCATGATTCGCCGGTCCAGGCAGTCCCGAGCCATGTGTCCTTTACCCTGGCATTTAAAACAATTAATATCTTTAGAACGGGACGTACTAGGGAACTTACCTGCTTCTGGTCGGTTGAACTTGGGAGCATCGGTTGTCGGCTTCTTGAACCGCGACTCGACCTCGACCGCTTTGCCTTTGTCGTCGGGTCGGGGCGACGGTGTCGACCAAGTCGTGTTGGTCCGGGTCCGGTTCGTGGTCGCGGCCTTCCGTTTGTTGTGCTATTCAATCTGAATACTCAGATGCAGCAACTCGGACATATCGTGGTATGGTTGGATCTCGACCTTTCGGGTGATCCGTTCGTGCAATCCATCCACGAATTGGGCCATCAGGGTTTCCTCCGAGTCGTCCAACTCAAGCCGGTTCCGTAGCTGCTCGAACTCTTCGAAATATTCTTCGACCGTCTTATTTCCATGTGCCAGCTTACGAAAACGTTTTTGTAAATCCCTATGAAAATGGGTCGGAACGTAACTTCGTCTCAGATGGTATTTCATGTCGGCCCAAGTGGCGATATGGTCGTGATGGTGGCGTCTACGCTCCAAGACGTCTTGATCCCACCAGGATAGGGCATGTCTGGTAAACTGGGCCGCGACTATGGCTATCTTCCTGCGGTCGTTGTATGCGTAGTAATCGAAGTTATGCTCCATCCGTCGTTCCCATTCGAGGTAGGCTTCAGGGTCGACCTTACCTGCAAAAATGGGAGGCTTTAGTTTCACATCGTTAAAATTGGAACGTTGTACCTCGTTGTCGCGTATGCGACCGCGATTGTTCGGATCGCGCCGGTCATTGCGTCGGGGATTTCTGTTGTGCGGATCGTGTTCGAGGTCGTGCATTTCCTCGTCCCTATCGTCCAGGTTGAGGTCACGGCCGTGTTGTCCGTGTCGCGCTCGTCAGGGTCGAGCGTGCTGGTCGGGTCGTTGCTGCTGGTCGACCGGTCGTTTGAGACGGTCGAGTCGAGCGTCGATCGCGGTAAAGAGTTGGATCAGGTCGGGCGGCGGCTTGGTTGTTTTGTCCGACGTCCATGCTCAGTGTCCTGCGCGCTTAACAAAGGATTTAAACACAACTAGGAAGACAAAAAAAAGAAACAAGAAAAGAAACACAATTAATCGGAAATAGCAGAAATGGAAAGATGCAAATATGGTAATGTCGTATATAACTTTTTTTTTAATATGACAAACCAAATCAAGAAACAAATATTAATGAAAATGCAACAGCTATATTCATGACTTTTTTTATGGTATTTTTTTCTTATAAATGCTAATGACTGCACACAAAGCAAATATGTACAGCAATTCAAATGCAAACAAATTTTTATGGGATTTGGTTTCGGAAAAGGAAACAAAGCAATAACACTAACAAAATTTCGAAATCAAGCAAACTTTTATGGATTTTCTTATTTTAGATGGACAAATGATAACATAATTAAAAACAAAGAACAAACGATTTTTTTTTATGGATGCAGCAGAGACTAAATGCAAAAGAAGAAAATAGGAACAAATGATTAGCAAGAGCAATCAACAAAAACGGCTGATACTCAACTTAGCGAATCAGGCGGTTCTAGCAGTCAAGCAACTAACACTTTAGTTTTTTTTTTTTTTTTTAATGAAAGCAACAGAACAGAGAATAAAACCAGAAGCTAACAATAACGATTTTTATGTTTTTATTTTTTATTTAAGACTTTAATGTGAATGAACACAGAAAAACAAGAAGTGCAAACCAGACAGGAGCAAATAACAAGCAGATGCAAGGCTATGAAACAAAAGCAGAGACGATGAACAACAAATCAGTGACGGAATTTTTTTTTTTTAATATTTTCTGATCCAAAACTTAAATATGACGAACATGCTGTGATTCTTACAAGGAAGATGCAGTTATTTTTTAATGCAAGCGATCAATAAAGGACATAAATAAAAGTGTAAAGGGAAGATGTAACCGTCGCTGTCGAGAGCCTAAGCTCTGATACCATATGATGCACGATCGGATATGGGCTGTGAAATGGGTGGTCGATGGGATAAACTTGCTGGCCGAAGGAGCTCTCAAGCTTATCAGTGGGTGGTTTGCGTTGGTGGGCTAGATCAGAACAAGGACGAGAACACACGAACACGAGCAAGTAACAAGCCTTCGATCTCAAGGGGAATCCACGAGAGAGAGAGAGAGAGAGAGAGAGAGAGAGAGAGAGAGAGAGAGAGAGAGAGAGAGAGAGAGAGAGAGAGAGAGAGAGAGAGAGAGAGAGAGAGAGAGAGAGAGAGAGAGAGAGAGAGAGAGAGAGAGAGAGAGAGAGAGAGAGAGAGAGAGAGAGAGAGAGAGAGACTGCGCCGTTTTAGGGCTAAACACACTTAGGTTTTTGGTTTAAACTTGCTTGATGAATTACAAAGGAAAAACAAGGCTAAATAGCCTTAGGCTTTTTTTGGTTACAACATGGGCCAATGGGCCATATAAAATATTAAAACAAAAGAAAGAAAAATAAAACAAAAGGGACTTAAGAAATGAACGGGCCGACCTATCTCTTTAGAATGGACGGGCCTAGGATCACCTCATTAAAAACCTTGTTAGGAAAACCCATTTGGGACAAAACCTCACAAGGGAAAAAGAGTATGATCTTTCGGTCCAAGAGACAGTCCGGTCTAACACTCATCGGACTCGATGCTGAAGATCATGGTCGGTCGGACATTCTTGAGTAATGGCCAGGGAATGGTCGGGTCAAGTGGATCGACGGCTTCTGTCTTGATCATCTTCTAGGCCAGCTGGTTCAGAATAGGTTGGTCGTGGTCAAGCTGTTCCAACTGGGTCATGATATCATCTATGCTCGTCCTAGAGAGTAGCTGCTCCATCGCTCGGTTGAACTCGTCCCGAAGTTGTCTATGTCCGGACCGCGTTTGTGGGGCGTTCCGCATGGTCGGGAACTGGTCGACCAACCTCATGGTCGAGGGTGGTACGTCTTGATCGCTCGGTGTGAGTTCGGATGATCCAACGTCCTCTCGGTCGGGTTCGGATGATCCGATGTCCTCATCAATATTCCACCACAATCCTATCAAAGTTTTTTCCTCGAATGCAAGGAAAGGAGAGGTATACCAGAACAATTTCCCAAATGAACAACCGAGCGTTTTGTGCAGCAATACCACGCCCAAAGTTCTAGATAGCATAAGTATCCTACGAAAAGAAAAAGTTTGTACGCCATAGCAACACACTTTCATAATGGAAAAACATATATAAGGATGAAGAAGAGTTACTTGTTCTTCTCTTGTAATACGACGTTGGTCAGCGCATAAAAACCAACCAGTTCCTTTCTCTGCTCCTTACGAAGTTCATTTGCATCTGGTGTCTCTATGGAGTGCTTGAAGATGGGGAAAAATAATTCAGTTTCATATTTGTATTATACAATAAGCAAACAAAATACAAATACACCTCTGTGTTTAAGGCAAAACAATACCTTGACATTGGCATCTAAATATTGTATTTCACTGTAATTTTAACATTTTAATATTTTATATACTCTTGATGTAACGTCAGATTTTATATAAATAAAGATAAATGGTAAAAAAAAAACTAAATTGGCTGAGTGAATTTTTATACTAAAGAGCTGGGAAGAACAAACAAATAAATTCGCTTATACTGGGAAGAACAAACAACCGGTGGAGGCAGTGGCAATCCAAGCTTATCATCGGATGCCTCTAGAAGGTAACCGAGATCTGTATGATTTTCGCTGGAGCCTTGTGCTGTGGTAACCGCCGAAGAATTCTCATCCTCAAAACACTTCATAACCGAGTCGAGATCTTAACTCACTCGTTCAGGAGCCGAGCCATGGAGAACATCAAATAAGTCGTCTTTCAACCTCTTTACGTCGGCGAGTCAAGATCCAGGTTTTCAGAGACGTCCCTGCCTCGCTTCTTATCGGTCGACTTAGTAATGGGTGTACGGTGCACTCTAGCAGGTCTGACGACGCCAATCTTTCGCTTCGCTGTAACGGAAAAAAAAAAGAGATCCTGGTTTGGGTAGTATTTTTTCGTGGAGAAGATGGCGTGTGAGGATTCGCGAAGGCATCAACAAATTATTTATAAGCCAAAGGTAGGGCGTGCGATGGAATGCGGGGAGATGAGAAGGCAGCAAATTCAATGATACCCAATGTGTTAAGAAGGAGGAGAACTGTAATTAAAAATGGTTCATCAGTTATGTGAGAGTTGAGAAGTCGCTAGAGAAGGTGGGTCGACATCTCAGTCTGAGCGGCTGTGATAGTGACGGAGAATGAAGAAGATGATTTAAGGTTGAAGGGGGAAGGTCAATATTAAGTGGGCTGCTTGATAAATTAGACCCATGCGTTTATATTATCTTAAGTTTTGCGTTTTACTTAATTCGGGATGTAAAATAACAGAGATGATTTTATATGGCCCAAACGTGAAATAGTTGTATAAGACACGTGGCCTCTCCTCTGAAGAGAGTATTTTCTAATTATATATTAGATTCATAAAATATGCAATTGAATAACAGTGAAATTGTATAGAATTGCATATTACTTCAAATTCTATTAAATTCTTCGATCCAATACCCACACTTGAAACCAAAGGAACATAAAATGATTGTCAAAAAAAAAAAGGGGTGAGAAAACATTTATAGGACACGAAATAAACAAAGAAAAATTTGCAATCAGCTTCTCATCCAAAACAAGCAACATCATAAGAGAAAGGGTAAAAGAACAACTGGGAATTACAAAAGAAGGAGGTAAAGGCAAGTACCTAGGACTACCGGAGCTTTTTGGCCGGAAGAAGAGAGACTTATTCACATCTATAGTGGAACGGAATAAACAAAAAGCGGCCAGCTGGTCATCAACCCGACTTTCAACTGCCGGAAAACTTATGATTCTCAAATCAGTACTCCAAGCTATCCCATCTTACTCAATGACAAGCTTTAAAATGCCAGTTAACCTCTGTAACCGAATTCAGTCGGCCTTGACGAGGTTTTGGTGTGATGCCGATACGGATAGAAAGAAGATCAGCTGGGTGGCGTGGTCTGATCTTACAAAATCCAAAAAGACAGGAGGCTTAGGTTTCAGGGAAGTGCAGTTGATGTAGCCCCGGGAGCGGAAGCTTGAGCGATGGATTGATGGAGGACAAGCACTGGCTTAAAAGCTCTCTTACTTGACCGAGATGGATGGAATGAATGGATGATGATGAACAACTCACTTGTTCAATGGGCTGATTGAAAGCGTAAATAATACAATGAGCTAAACTATGCCTTTATAGGCTCTTTACAAACGGTCATATTGACCTTGAACAAGAAAGAAATCGAACTTAATGAAACTAGCCGTTGGGGCTGATTTTGGTGAGGATCCTTGATCTTGTTGCTTTCTTTGTATCTGGATGGCTTTAAGGGATAAGTGAGGATCCTTGGGACAGCTTGATTGACAAACAATTCGTGGCTTTCATTCTTGGAAAGAAGCCGTTGGTGTTTGATCTCTTTCTTCTCCAAAAATGGTAAGTGTGACTTGTTGAAGTTATGGAGAATCTCGTGTGGTCTTGTGCAGCTGAGGACGTCTAGACTTGATGGAAAGGAGCTCAATACACTGTAGTTTTGATAGGTAAATGTTTGGTGCTGAATTGACCTTCCAAATGTGAATGCTTCCATATATGGCAAGTCTGCTGAGCTAGTGCTGATGCTACTTCCTGAGCTAGCTGTGATGCTACATATGGTTAGCTCCTTTTCGGTATCTTCTTCTTGTGTCATCTTTTGGGGATGACTCTTCTTAGTGGCATGCTGATGATGAGCTGAGCTAGATGTCTTGACCTTGGTCTCCACTTGAGCTAAGCTAAGCTCATACGCCTTGTTGGATCTTCTCGGCTCTGTAATCTCTTCTCCATGTGTTATGATTCCTCCTGGGTCATATGTCTTCTTAGGATTGATTGTTGGATGTGTAATCAATCCTATGCCTTTTGTTGGATCAGAACTCATTGTGGCCTTGACTTCTCTTGGCCTCCTTGCGCTGCTTGACGTAGTGGTTGAGTTAGCGATTGAGTCAGTGAGCGTCTGGTTTGATCTGGTTCTGATGACCGCATCATACCCTCCCTCTTCAAGAAGTTTTGACCTCAAAACTTGATAACCTGCACATAGATAAGTCAAGTTAGTCCAGTGAAGTGAATGAGGGTTTAGAAGATTACCTTGGGAATCATTTTGATTCCGGTTGGGTTGTGGAGCATCCGGTGGTTCTTCTTTGAGTAGATAGAACATCAATGCTCCTCTTCTTTGAGCTGGTGTGACGCCTCCTTTGCTTATCTTGCTTCTGCTCTCTTTAAGACCTGAAATATTCTCAACACTTTGGAAAAGAGACAAGTGCATTATGGGCTTCTTATGAAGAGATAAACTTGAAGCTATTTCACTATCCGTAGTTGTAGTAACTTCTGGGAAGTTTAACAAGTCATTCAACAGAGTTGTTGGGTCATTAGAAATGAGGTGGATTATAGATAGACTTACCTGGCTAACATCCTGGTAGTGTTGGTTTTCTTTAAAGGACATGGTGGAGCATAGTGATGTCTCGTCCGGTGGACTTTCCTTGATCTTCCATTTGGCCTTATCTTTAGATCTAATCCCTGTCTCAACACTTGACTCAATAAACAAGTGCACCATACCAGTGGATTGATAATCAAGAATACTCATTCCAAGTTCAGAAATAACCTCATGTTTGGTTGAAGCATGATTTACGTCAAGCCTTTGATTTGCTTGTGGCTCATGTGTTGAAACATGGCTCGGTTTTGGTCTCTCTTTCAAGACTCTTTCTGCCCTTCGCTTCTCTATCTTTATCAGACCTGTACCTAAGTCAACTCTTAAGGAAAAGAGCAAGTGAATTATATCTGAGTTTGGGACTTTAAAAACAGGTTGCACAAGGTTGGAGCTTACCATTATGGATGTGACAAGCTGGTTCAGAGTCACATCTCTCCTGGTGCATGTACTACTAGAGGTTTTATGCTCTAGTTCATCATTGGTTGAAGCTCCATGATCTTCTTCATCTTGATTCCTTTGTATTGATGGTTCTGCCCAAAACTTGACTCCATGACCTATACCTTTCTCAAGTTCTTTTGGACAAGACAAATACATTATCATATCCTTGGAATCAGTATGAACATTTTGAGTGAGATATTGACTTACCTTGTCTCGCTCATGTATTGGTACAACAGTCACGATGGTACCTTGAATGTGCTCTTGTCTTTTACTTGCTTGTGTATCATGACATTGATGTTGCTCCACTTCTTCTTTATCACCTAAACTTTTATGAACCTTTTGGTCCAGACACAAGTGCATCATAACAGTGGCTTGACAAACAAGTTTATTCACTTTAAGTTCAGAATTCACCTTGTTTGCTTGCACCTCACGGTTTATGTCCTTTTGACTTGTGTGCCCTTCTTCTTGTCTTATTCCTGGATCAAAACGCTTTGGCAAAGACAAGTGCATGAGTCTTGAATTGGGAAATAACAAATCAGAATGAACTAAACTATCACTAGTTTTAGCTGAATCAGTTTCATGTCCTAGTGATGTTTCTTTCAACAACCTCTTAAGGGGACAATTTGCAGCAAAATGACCTCTCTTATGACATCTATAACATGTCTGAACTTTGATATTCACAAAGTTAGAAGACATACCTTTACTTGGAGGTTCTGGTGAGAGTGTGGAGGTTGGCCTTTGCTGATCCATTTTTGCGTGAGCAGTCTTCTTAGTTTCTACTGGACTTGTCCAAGTATTTGCAAACACTTTCTTGGGATCATGACAGTAAGCATTCTTAGGCATGGAAGTAGACTGCAAAACTGGTGAAACCTTCACTCTTCTTGGTGTTGCTTGGCATTGGGGTGTTGAAATGATTTTCTTGTGTGTTTGGTGCTTCTTTGCAAACTCTTTGTACATCCTTGCTTTAAGGTCTCCCCAATCTAGTACTGGCTTGTTGTAGAAGCCTGGAGTACACTCTCTTAGCCACCACTTATATGCTTCTCCGGTGAGTGCGTCAACAGCATATGATAACTTCTCCTCCTTAGGAATATTGTTGGATTTCAACCACTGCTTCATGTTGGTCTCCCACTGGAGATAATCTTCAGGGTTTTGGCTACAACCTGAAAATATTAGGGAACCTCTTGTCCTGGTGGTTGGCTGCCTTGTGCTTGCTTGTTGGGCTGTCGCATTCCTTGTACCAGTGAGTTGTCGTTGAGCTGGTACATGGTATGAAGTAACTCCTTGGTTCTTGAATGCACTCTTGTGCCTAGGTGGGTGGTACTCTCCATACATGTATGCTCCTGAATCTTCTCTATCTTCCATGTCAATGATTTAGTACCTGAAACAATAAGCTTAAAGTGTATCAATGGAGTCTTTGTAAGTTCAAATCTCAAGCGAACTATACACAAGTTTAACACTTGGTTCTAACAACCTTAAGCAAACAATTTATGACAGAGATCAAACTCGTTTTTAAAAGTTTTTAGGAAGAAAATGGAAACTCTTTTGAATTGGTCCACACGGTTTGGTAATTAAGGAAACTAAATTTCGCTTGATACACCAAAACTTGGGGAGGAGCCAAAGAATCCTTGAAAACAGGCTACAAAAGGAAATAATTTTTTTTTTTTTTTTTGTGAATAAAAAACGAATTTGCAAAATAGGAAATAACACTTTTTTTTTTGAGAAATCGAATTAAACAAAAAAATCCTCCTCTTTCTTTTTAAAACTTTTTCTGGTTTTATAAAACAAAAACAAGAACACAAAACAAACTTTTTTTTTTTGATTTAAGATGTAAAACAAAAACAAAGAATGAAATAGATGAAAAATGAAACAATTTTTATGGCTTTTTCTTTAAGGATGCAAATAAAACAAAACTATGAATCTAGATAAAATGAAAACCGAAAGGTAAGGATAGATAACACCTGATTAGGAACCTTTCGGCTCTGATACCAGATGATGTAGCCCCGGGAGCGGAAGCTTGAGCGATGGATTGATGGAGGACAAGCACTGGCTTAAAAGCTCTCTTACTTGACCGAGATGGATGGAATGAATGGATGATGATGAACAACTCACTTGTTCAATGGGCTGATTGAAAGCGTAAATAATACAATGAGCTAAACTATGCCTTTATAGGCTCTTTACAAACGGTCATATTGACCTTGAACAAGAAAGAAATCGAACTTAATGAAACTAGCCGTTGGGGCTGATTTTGGTGAGGATCCTTGATCTTGTTGCTTTCTTTGTATCTGGATGGCTTTAAGGGATAAGTGAGGATCCTTGGGACAGCTTGATTGACAAACAATTTGTGGCTTTCATTCTTGGAAAGAAGCCGTTGGTGTTTGATCTCTTTCTTCTCCAAAAATGGTAAGTGTGACTTGTTGAAGTTATGGAGAATCTCGTGTGGTCTTGTGCAGCTGAGGACGTCTAGACTTGATGGAAAGGAGCTCAATACACTGTAGTTTTGATAGGTAAATGTTTGGTGCTGAATTGACCTTCCAAATGTGAATGCTTCCATATATGGCAAGTCTGCTGAGCTAGTGCTGATGCTACTTCCTGAGCTAGCTGTGATGCTACATATGGTTAGCTCCTTTTCGGTATCTTCTTCTTGTGTCATCTTTTGGGGATGACTCTTCTTAGTGGCATGCTGATGATGAGCTGAGCTAGATGTCTTGACCTTGGTCTCCACTTGAGCTAAGCTAAGCTCATACGCCTTGTTGGATCTTCTCGGCTCTGTAATCTCTTCTCCATGTGTTATGATTCCTCCTGGGTCATATGTCTTCTTAGGATTGATTGTTGGATGTGTAATCAATCCTATGCCTTTTGTTGGATCAGAACTCATTGTGGCCTTGACTTCTCTTGGCCTCCTTGCGCTGTTTGACGTAGTGGTTGAGTTAGCGATTGAGTCAGTGAGCGTCTGGTTTGATCTGGTTCTGATGACCGCATCAGCAGTGTTTCAACGAAGCTCTTCTGGCCAAATCATGTTAGAGAATGCTAAAGAACCCACAGAGTCTAATGGCCAGAATCTTGCAAGGAAAATACTGTACGCACCAGGATTTATTAGAAGTTAAGGAACAAGAGGGGGCTTCACACGGATGGAAGAGTGTACTAGCGGGAAGAGACTTGCTAAAACTCATACTGGGGAAGGCCATTGGCAACGACAGAACCACAAAGCTGTGGAGAGATAACTGGTGTATGACTGAAACAGAAAACCTGATTATGGGACCTGCAACTAAACACACAGCGGAGTGGACAGTTGCGGACCTAATGGAAGCTAATACACAAAGTTGGGACAAGGAAAGAGTGAGAGAAACATTCTCGTATGTCTGGGAATATATACTGTGCATTGAACCAAGCTCTACGGGAGCTGGAGACGAAGTTATTTGGCTGGGCACAAAGGACGGGAATTACTCAACTAGATCGGGATATCATGTTGGACAGGAAAAACACATGGCACTAAATCAAGACCAAGATACTTTCAACTGGACCGAACACATCTGGAACAAAAAGACAGCTCCAAAATTAAAGCTTTTCCTATGGAAGACTGCTAGAGATGTACTGCTGGTAGGAAGGAACCTAATCAAGCGAGGGATCTTAGTGGATGGTAATTGCAAGAGATGTAACAGGCCAGAGACAACAAACCATGTCTTATTTGACTGTGTTTATGCAAGAGAAGTTTGGGAGAGAGCGCCACTAACACTAAGAGTGCAAACAAATTCAGAAGAAGAAGGATTAAAGGAGGTATTGGAGAGAACAAAGAATGTGACTAACCTGCCACCTTGTGGAGTGCATACACCTCTGATCCCTTGGATCTGCTGGGAGCTATGGACATCACGAAACAAACTGGTTTTCGAAAACAAAGGAAAACAAGCCCAGGCAATACTCTCATCAGCAATTGGCTTGGCTAAAGAATGGACTGATGCACAGGAAAGCAAAAAGGAAAGTACCAATTCAGCATCGAAAACTGTAATACTCCAATCCCTGGACCCTGATGAGATAATTTGTAGATCTGATGCGACTTGGAGAAAAGAAAATTTCAGAGCAGGCTTAGGATGGTGGTTTGAAGATAATTCAGAGAGAGAGTTAGGTCAGAGGAATAGAACACGAGAGTACACAAGCTCACCAACAATGGCGGAAGCTGCAACTTTAAAAGAGGCAATGATTGATGCAAAGATGAGAAATTTCAAGAAGATAAGATTTGCGTCTGACTCAAAGGGACTCATAGAAGCAATCAAAGAGCACAAGATTCTACCGGAATGCTTCGGAATCATTAAAGACATAATTAATTTGTCAAAAAACTTTTCTAAGTGCAATTTTACCTTTGTACCTAAGACTGAGAATAGAAAAGCGGATGAGCTTGCAAAATCAGCTCTGAAGCAATCCGAAATCTCGTCTAATGTAATAGCTTAACCTTTTATTTAATGAAGTAGAGCTTGAAGACCAAAAAAAAAGGTATGTCATTGACTTCATTTGAAGGAGATGAGAGAGAGAGACTGAACAAAAGAAAAAGTAAGAAAAGGAATGAAATAAATCCGATCGAATACAATTTTGACGTCCGCAAGGACACTATTCTCTCTCTTCATCTTCTTCTCTCTCTCTAAACGATACAGCGAAGAACAGGAGACAAGACTCTGAGCTAAAAAGGTATAATTTAATAAAAGGCATAAACTGAATTGTTTTTGTTCTTTTTGATTTGTTTTTTGAGTTATCCCCAAACGGAAGAAGAAGAAGAAAAAAACCTAGAAGATGAAGATGAACAACAAGTTCCTTTCTCTTGCTTGCTACTGATTTTCTCTCCTTGTCTCAAGATTTCTATTTATAGTTTCCTCAACGGAGTTGATTTCTTCGATTCTCTTTAATTTGGGGCTTATCAGAGACATTTTCGTCAATTCTAGCTCTTGTAAGTATTATTCTCGATGTAGATGGTTCTCTTTTCATTCTCAATTAGGGTTTTGATCGAGTTCCACTTCTATTTTCTTTAATGGGTTTTGTGATTTTGTTTTGTTCAAGGTGCTGCTGAGTTCGAATGGAGTAGATTTGCTTAATTCGGATCTGGAATTTTCAACAGAGATTCTGAGCTTTGCGACTTCCTTTAGGAGACAGTGCTTTGGTCTAGAATGTTCGATACGAAATCTCACCACTCAGATTCAGCTCTTCTCCACATCTGTTTACGACTCTAAAGCTTATTATTGAACACTTTTGAACTTCAATGTTCATTAAAGACATCTTTGCTCCAACACAAAGCTGAGATTACACTTATTCAGGCTCAGTTTAAGTCATCTGTTGTGTCTTGCTTGTTTGATTCTGGGAGTATGGTACCATCAGAGGCGCCAAATCCAGTTGGCAGTGGCGAAAATGTTCCGCCTTCTCTATTAGGAGGAGCTCCTCTTCCTTCACAACCAGCATTTCCTTCTCTTGTTTCTCCACGGACTCAGTTCGGTAACAACATGACTATGAGTATGCTCGGGAATGCGCCAAACATCTCTTCCCTCCTCAACAACCAGTCTTTTGTAAATGGTATTCCTGGTCCAGTGATTTCGATGGACACCAGTGGGGCTGACTCAGACCCTATGTCTACCGTTGGGTTTAGTGGTTTGTCGTCTTTTAGTGCCCCGAGTATAGTGTCGCCGCGCTCCTCAGGTCAAGTTCAGGGTCAGCAGTTCTCGAACGTTTCGGCTAACCAGTTGTTGGGGAATAAGAAAATGGAGCCTCAGAATTTTCAACATGGTCAGCAGTCAATGCAACATCAGCAGCAGCAGCAGTTTCCTACAGTGCATGGAGGAGGGTTAGCTGGTGTGGGATCTGTCAAATTGGAACCTGGTCCGGTTTCCAGCGACCAACAGCACGGTCAAGTACAACAGCCGCAACAGAAAATGCTGAGAAGCCTAGGATCAGTTAAGTTGGAACCGCAGCAACTTCAAGCCATGCGAAGCTTGGCACAAGTGAAAATGGAACCTCAGCATTCAGAGCAGTCATTGTTTCTCCAACAGCAGCAGCAGAGGCAACAACAACAACAGCAGCAGCAGTTTCTTCCAATGCCGGGGCAATCTCCGCAGGCTCAAATGAATATATTTAACCAGCAGAGACTTATGCAACTTCAACAACAGCAACAACTCCTGAAATCAATGCCTCAACAACGTCCTCAATTACCACAACAGTTCCAACAGCAGAGTTTACCTCTGAGGCCGCCTTTGAAACCAGTGTATGAACCCGGCATGGGTGCTCAGCGTCTTACGCAGTATATGTACCGACAACAACATAGGCCTGAAGTAAAGCTTCTAACCGTAAATGATTTTTTTTTTGCCTCAAGCGTGTGATTTTCTTCATGAGTTGTGCTTGATATTAAATGCAGGACAATAATATCGAGTTCTGGAGAAAATTTGTAGCTGAGTACTTTGCTCTTAATGCCAAGAAGAGATGGTGCGTTTCTTTATATGGTAGTGGCCGGCAAACAACTGGCGTTTTCCCTCAGGTTTACTGCTCAATGAACTTAGTTATTACTTATCATTTTCATCTAGTTCCATCATCTTTTGCTATTCTGATCTCATGCAACCAAGCCAGCTGTTTCCAATAAACTAGGTACTTGTTTCATGATATATATCTTTACATGGGTGTTTTTATTCACATGCATTGCAGGATGTGTGGCACTGTGAGATATGTAACCGAAAGCCTGGACGTGGTTTTGGTATGTTATTTAGAGATGCTTTGTCTGAGAATTTATTTTGGAATATAACATTTTTCTTTTATTCTTTAGGAGTATAGTCCTTCCTTACTAATCCTCGTCTGCTTTGCCTCTTTCATTGTTTAGAGGCAACAGCCGAAGTCCTACCGCGGCTTTTTAAGATAAAGTATGAAAGTGGCACTTTGGAAGAACTTTTATATGTCGATATGCCAAGGGAATCTCAGAATTCATCTGGTCAAATTGTCTTGGAGTATGCAAAAGCAACACAAGAGAGTGTGTTTGAGCATCTTAGAGTTGTTCGTGATGGCCAACTTCGAATAGTTTTCTCACCAGATCTTAAGGTTATTCAGATTACTCTCTTTCTCTTTCTTGGCAAACTATTATTTTCTTCTCCAAGGCCTTAGTTTTTGTATTTTCCTTCTCAGATATTCTCTTGGGAATTCTGTGCTCGGCGGCATGAAGAGCTTATTCCACGAAGGCTTTTGATACCGCAGGTAACTTCCACAAAGATTATACATTTTTCTTTCTGTTCTCATAATTGAAACTGTATCTTTTGGATTTATCTTTCTAACAAAACTGATAAATCGATAATGAGTTGTGATAGAAAGTTAATGCTAAGACAGAGTTCTTTGTCTATGCTGTCACAAAGTAAGATATGCTGTCTTAGCACTATTCTCTTCTTTTTTACTTTAGCTTTGCGTTTTTCTATAACTAAAATCATCTGTCACCTTTTTTTTTTTTTTTTTTTTTGTGATTTCGAGTTTGGAACAGTACCTTTAAATCAACAAAAACTGCTTAGTAATTACCTATAATCATATACAGGTTAGTCAGCTTGGATCGGCAGCTCAAAAATATCAACAAGCCGCTCAAAATGCAACAACAGATTCTGCTCTTCCGGAGTTGCAAAACAATTGCAACATGTAAAATTCCTTTCTTTTTTTGTTAGATTGATGTGACAAATCCTGTTACTCAACTTTTTGTTGGTGATCTTTGACGTGCTGCCACTGTTCTGCAGGTTTGTTGCATCTGCTAGACAGTTGGCAAAGGCCCTGGAAGTACCACTCGTGAATGATTTGGGATACACAAAGAGATATGTTCGGTGTTTGCAGGTAAATGGATATTGAATAATATCTCAATATGAATATAGTGCCATTTCAACTATCAATCTTGCATAGAACTTCCGATCTTTTGCATTCAACGGATTTTCAGCTATGAAAAAGATACGATGAGATAATTAAATCAACATTTGTAGTAAGTTTCCTCTTAACATGACCTTGCTTGCATATTGATCTTCTGCAACATTGTAGATCTCGGAGGTTGTAAATAGTATGAAGGACTTGATAGATTATAGCAGAGAAACAAGAACTGGACCAATCGGTAAGTGAATGTGACCACCTTTTAAGCATCTATTTCTATTCTTCATGTGTAAATCTAAATCTGTTTTGTTCTTCTGTGATTTTTACCATTGTTATCGCAACAGCTGAATCTGTTTTTATAACGTGCGACTGATAGATATCTCGTGTCAATTTTTATTTTTCCTCCGTTTTTTCTTACTTTGTATAGAGAGTTTAGCCAAGTTTCCACGGAGAACAGGTCCTTCGTCGGCACTATCTGGTCCTTCTCCTCAGCAACCCAATGAACAGCTAAGGCAGCAGCAATCAGTTGCCCCGATTGCAAACAACGATCAGAGTTCTGGGCAAAGCTCAGTAAATCATGCCACAAGCAGCATCGCAGGGCTCATCCACCAGAATTCGATGAAGCAAAGGCATCAGAACGCTACTTACAATCCTCCAAACAGTCCCTATGGTGGAAACTCAGTTCAGATGCCGTCACCAAGCTCCTCGGGTACTATGGCGCCATCATCCCAACAACAACACAACCTGCCATCGTTTCAGTCTCCAACTTCCTCATCTAACAACAACAATCCCTCTCAAAACGGGGTAACATCTGTTAATAATCACATGGGTTCCACAAACTCACCTGCAATTCAACAAGCTGCGGCTGATGAAACAAATGAGTCGAGCTCAGTGCAGAAGATACTTAATGAGATCCTGATGAACAACCAAGCTCATAATACCTCAGGAGGAAGTATGGTTGGTGGGCATGGATCTTTTGGGAATGACGGGAAGGGAGGTAGTAATATAAATAGCTCTGGTGTTCTGATGATGAACGGTCAAGTGAACAACAACAGTAACACTAGTATTAGAGGTGGTGGTGGGATGGGCCAGTCGATGGGAGCCAACGGAATGAGTATTAACGGGAACAATGGTCTTATGAATGGAAGAGTTGGGATGATGGCGAGGGATCCAAACGTGCAACAGGATCTTGGAAACCAACTTTTAGGAGCAGTCAATGGTTTCAACAATTTTCAGTGTGATTGGAACGCATGATGAAGAAGATTAAGAGACTTTGAAAACGAGTAATGTTATCTGCTTGCAAAGCACATCACAAACTCAGGATAAGGATTAGGCCATAAAGCAGCTACGAGAAACTGGGCTTAAGAAAAGGAAGAGATAAAAATCTTTGTACAACAACTGGTTTCTAGGTCATCTCGTCCACAACCACAAATAACATTTCGTGTTGCAGTTTTCCTCTTTTTCAGTCGTGGGGAGTTTTATTATGCTTTAATAGTTATAATGTACATCTTTCTATGGGTGTTACATCATCAGGGAGGCAATGGAACAGGTGCTGTGTATCCTTCATTTATCTCGTCCTCGAAATTTCCAACAACGTCGTTAAATACGTAATGTCTTCTTCTCTCCCTTCTTTTTATAACTAACATGGTCAGCTATCTATTTTTCCACATAGTTTCAAATTTTTACCCAACTTTGTCCTCTATTTATATCTCTACATAATAAAAGTTAAGACTTTAGTTTCCGTAAAATAAGAGTGAAAATTTTGTATCCCCACAAAATCAAATTTGTACGGTTTTAAGTTCTAACCAAGAAAAAACCATCAAACTATCAATAATAAACCTAAAACCCCCGTCAAAATTTTTTATTCTGACCCGAGATGGAACCCACCCATTTTTCAAATCTTTTGTGTTTTTGACCTGGCCCGGTCAGCTCGTCGTTACCAAACTCTTTTTTTAATGGCCTGGTCAAAGTGTTGAACTATAGCTTGTCTAATGTCTTGGTCAAAACGTCAGTTAATTGGTCAGTTGTACGTATGTGAACCATTATGATCAACCCATTTTTAACTGCATCTCGAACACGATGACAGTCTATCTTTACATGCTTAGTCCTTTTATGAAAAAACGGATTATTTAAGATGTGTATCGCAGCTTGATTGTCGCAGAACATTCAAATTAGTTCAGGAGGTGAAAACCCAATGTCGCAAAGTATCTGCGTTAGCCATTTGATCTCCCTCGTTGCAATAGACATTGCTCGGTACTTTGCTTCAGTAGAAGAGTGTGAAACCACGTTATGCTTCTTCGTTTTTCAAGAAATAGGAAAACCTCCAAACAATACTATATACGCAGTCAAAGATCGCTTCGATAGAGGACATGCAGCCCAATCTACATTGCAGTAAACAGAGAGATGCAGATCATTATTGGCATGCAGCATAATCCTTTGTCCAGCCGTGTTATTGAAAAATCGTATCACCCTTAACGCCGCATCCAAATGCGCTTCCCGTGGCTTTTGCATAAACTGCGACAGGATGTGAACTGAGTACGAAATATGAAGCCTCTTGATTGTGAGATAAATTAACCTCCCAACCAAACGTCTGTAACGTGCCAGATCAGATAGTAAGACGCTTTTATCCAGCCCGAGACGATGATTATAATCCATAGGAGCAGACTTGGAGTCGAGCAATCATGTCTCAGCCATAATATATAAGGCTTACTTCCTTTGAATCATCAAGAACTCTTCTCCACTTCTAGCAATCTCAATTCCAAGAAAGTATTTCAACTTCTCTAAGTCTTTCATATGAAAGCGCTGCCCAAAATAAGCTTAAATTTTTTTCCAGAGACTCATTGGTATTTCCAAAAATAACAAGATCATCAACTTAAATCAAAACTTGTATCTCAATGCCGTGATGAGTATAACGAAAAAGAGAGTAATTGGCATAAGATTGAACAAACCCGACTTTGGTAAGAGGTGATGTAAGCTTCTCAAACCATCACATAGGAGCTTGTTTGAGACCATACAAAAATTTGTGGAGACGACACACCTTATTCGGATCTGAATGAGCAAACCCTTGTGGAAGCTTCATGTACACTTCTTCATGCAAATCACTATGAAAAACGCATTTTGAACGTCCGTTTGATGGACTTCCCAACCTTGCGCAACATCAGTTCGTAACAAACTCATCAAGGTAGTCATCTTGACCACTTGAGAAAAAATTTCATGAAAATCTTGCCCCTTCACTTGTCGATTTCCCAGCAACACCAGACGTGCCTTATAACGCTCAATCGACCTATCAACATGATACTTGATTTTATATACCCGCATGTTGCCAAGAGCAACTTTGCCTTCGGCAAATCAACAATTCTCCAAGTCTTTGTCAAGTCTAGAGCCGAGTATTCTTTCCCCATGGCACTTGCCCATCGCTCGTCTTGAATAGCCTCACGGTAGTTCTTAGGCTCAACATTGTCAACAACAGCTGCTAGAAAATCTTTATGGCAAGTCGAGAAATGTGAATCATCAACAAAGTCAACAAGAGGAAAGAGTGTCGTACCTTGGACCATAGTAGGAGGCTTGCTAATCGGAGACGTGAGAACGTGTGTGTTATTATCTTTGACGACAGCAATGTATTGCAAGTAATCATGCAACTTTACCGAGGGTGACTTTTTTATGATGATCTCTACCAAGTACCTCTTCTTGTTGAGCCTCTGTAACTTCTAGTCCAACTTCAACAATTTCACTATCAAGTTCAGATGGAGAAATCTCCAAGCTCAAACCTGTAACCGAGACTTGTTGTTCGCATTCAATATGTGTTGAAGTAACACTGTCACCACTCCCCCTATCTGCAACAACTGGAGAAAGATCAACTTCTGCACTCCCTCTATCTCCAACCATTGAAGACTGATGTAGGAATGAGCCATCGTCAAAAACCATTGGAATGTTTTAGGTGTGGCTTCTGATGAGGTCGTTGAAACTGCAAATGAGCAGTTATCTTCTTGGAATATCACATCTCTAGAGACCAATAACTCTTTTGTCTCTAAATCAAAAAATTTCCAGCCCTTCTTCCCAAAAGGGTGAAGACACATCTCCTGCTTCGAGACTCAAATTTGTCTTTGATATGCAATTGTTTGTGCATGAAACACAAAGACCCGAAGGTGCGTAAATCGTCATTCGTCGGTACACTGCCGAACAAGATTTTATGTGGACTTCTGCCTTCTAGGATTTTGGTAGGCATCTTGTTTATTACATGAGCAGGAGTCAAAACAGCTTCTCCCCAAAATTTCAGAGGCATACTTGCTTGAAATATCAATGCCCGAGCTACATTAAGAATATATCGATGCTTTCGACTCTCCCATTCAGTTGTGGTATTCCCACACATGTGGTTTGATGTATAATCCCTTGACTTCTAAAAAGGACGATAAGCAAACAAACTATGTTCCACTATCGTTTCACACCATTTTCATTGTTTTGTTGAATTGTTTTTCTGCATATTTGCAGAAGTTTTGTAAGACATTTCTTCCTTCTGACTTCTCTAGTAGTAAGAAATTCCATACCGCTGGGAAAAAATCATCTACTATTGACAAAAAAATACCAACCTCCAAACGAAGCTGGCAAGCAATAAGCCCCCCCCCCCCCCCACATCCACGTGAATCAAAGAAAAAACATGAAGTTGTTTTATTTGAATTATCATAAAAATATGTTGTTTACTTAGCCCGAGAACATGTTTTACAAGGACTCTGACTAGCAGAAACACCAACACCAGAAAAAAGGCAAAGAAGAAAACAATGATCAACAATGTCCCAACGGTCAATGCCACAAATCCTAATCAACTTTCGCAAAAATCTTGTTTACTTGAGCAGGCAATACATCTGTCAGACAATAAACCCCATCACGTTTTTCGCCTGCTCTAATCAGCATCTTCGTAAAATGGTCATGTAACACACACATAGCATCAATGAAGAACACAACACAATTAGAACGCTTCAACAGGTTCGAAACAAAAAATCAAGGAACAATTTAAATCAGGCACAAATAACACATAAAGCAGAGATATCCAATCAGATAATGAGAACACACCCATTTTTGTTGAAAACGTAGTACTCCCATCCGCAAACCCTATTGTACAAGGCTTGGTTTGCTGGACGTTGTTAAGGAATTCCAGATTCCCAGTCATATGATGGGAGGCTCATGTATCAATTATCACATCTCCAAAATTCTTACCATACACTTTGTTACCCATGAGTCCATATTTGTCGTTGATTTTGTGAGAGATCGCACGCCACTGGTTTGTAGTGAGCTCAGGAATTTCCGACGCCAATGGACTTGTTGTTGTTGCAACGCTTGCTTGTCCTCGATGCCACTGTTTTGTAGTGTTTAAGCCACTGCGACCTCGTCCAGTGTTAGAGCCACCGTGACCTCGTTCAGTGTTAGAGCCACCGCGACCTCCTTTGTTGGAACCACGTATGTGGCTCTCCTCCTCTGATGGAACCACGTCCTCCTCTTCCTCCACGTTCTGTAAATCACTCGGGATACCCAATGATCTTACAACATGACCCTTTATCATGCCATGTTTGATAGCAGTGCGTACACACTCGATCTCTTCCACTGTTTCCACTTCCTCCTTGGTTCGTCTTAGAACGTGTTGCGAAAGCAACAATGCTCTTATCATCTTGTACCTCGCTACGAGTCGTAAACCCCACTACATCTTGTTGTTACTTGCGAATCTTATCGGAATTAAATCGATCTTCCTATCGAATCACCTTCGAGTACACTTTTCCAAGATCGGGCAACACATCAGCTTCAATGATCATTGTAACGATGTGGCGGAATCATGACTCGTCCAGGCCCATCAAGAAATGATGCACATGTTCTTCCTCTCTCCTTGTACTGCCCTTCTTCCGCACACGTACACTCAAGCGGCGGCTTGTATGTCTGCAATTCCTCCCACATCTTTACAAGGCGTCCATAATAATCATTCACTGCATGTCCTTGACGACATGAAGCCAATTTCGCCATCAACTGATACACACATACCTTTTCCCAACCGAGAACCTATCCTTCAAATTTTCCCACAACTTGTGAGCATTTGTTAAGAACATCTTCATATATCGAACATGCGGATCTATTGATGTTCTCATCCAACCCACGATCATTGAACTATCGCTTAGCCAAGCGTCTAGATTCTGATCATCTTCTCCAGGTCTCTTTAGGCCTCCATCCGTGAAATATGTATTGCGTTTGGCTTGAAGCGCATTCAACATCTCTGTTGTTCACTCATAATAATTGCCACCTTTCAAGGTCGCAACAGTAATGAGGGATCATGGATTATCTGAAGAGAAAATCGAGTATGGTGACACGACCATGTTTGTCCCCAATCTCTCTCATATTACGCCGGTAACCACTTATTTTTCGCCAGCCATATTTTATACCAACCAGCTGATTCCTTGTACTTTTATCTAATTTTTTTAGAACACACGAAAACAGAGCATAGATCGTTCTAGTTGAATCTTTGCTCTGATACCATGTAGAATTAGATTGAAACCGTGTTATTTTATTCATTGATCATGAAACGTTTATATACAAGCTAGACTACTATTCATGTCTATCTGTATAACCGAATATACAACATAATATATCACAAGATATTGCCAAACAAGATAATATCTTAACAATATCTAAATCTATCCCAATATTGATAATCCACCATCATCACAACGGGATTAACAACTCTACTTCCGCCTAAACATTTATGTTGGAAAGATTAAAGGAAAACTTGGTGGACACCTTAACCAAAGAAAGCATATGAGAATTTTTTGCAGACAACCTGCCCAATTTGCTATCGAACTTGGCGCGAGCATCGAAAATTGTCTCACTTTCGTCTGGCGAGAACGGTCGATGCTCAACCTCTAAAGATAACTAATTGCACCACCGTTATTTCTCTGTCCTTATTTCTCTGTCCTTATTTCTCTGTCCTTATTTCTCCACTATTCCCTTTAGTTTCTTGGCTCTATGGACCTTTTACCTGATATGCCAATGAATCACGCAGAGGCTCTTTCAAAGTCAAAATTTTGATTTTTCCACAATTCATTATTCTTTGTTCTTTTGTGGATTCTAATTATTGATAAAAACTGAATTGAGCAAAACCTTGAAAGTTACTGCCGCAAAAAAGGCACGAGGTTTCTGGAATATGAATATGCTAAGATTCAGACCATGTGCTGCTGATTAAGATGTTGAACATGATTTATGTTTGATTATCATTGTTTTGATTTCTTGAAAAAACTATTCACTCCATCACTAAATTTTCCAAATTCTACCAACTAAAAACTAAGCCCCTTTTTGAATTCGAGAAACACTAATCTCGCCTTAAACTAAAAATATTTGTCGAAAGTTTAATGACTGAACACTAATCCAACATAAATTCTCATTTCAAGTTTGACCCACTATCACAGATCGCATACAATTGGAGAAAAAATGTTGGAGAAAGAATTGGTTTTTTAAAGAGAAATTACCTCAAACAACCTTGAAATGTATCTTTATTGCTACAACCAGCTTATAAACTCTGGATCTAGAAATCCACACTAGAGATTTATGATTTAGAATGGAAAAATTTGTCGAATGAATAGAACCTCGATGATCACATGATGCTTCAAAAAACTATCTAAAACAAATTAAGGTTTCGTATTTATCTTTTATTAATGAAAGAATATTACACAGAGGTCTCAAAAGAGAGTTTACAATGAGGTCGTAGAGTTGTTTGTGAGTAAAAAGTATGTGAAAAAATTCTCAAATTAATGCAATGAATGGGAAATGTGTTTTACATGCGGGACGGAACGAATCGCAATATATGTAACCATTCAATACGATTATTACAACATTTGGAAATTGATAATTAAATAATATAACAATAAATTGGAACGCAAGCGGTTCTTTTAACAAGAAGAAATTGATGGAAGGCCTTATACAGATGTTACACAACAAATTGGGTGTGTTTTAAAGAGTGGTTCTCTATTTTATTTATTTTTCTATTAAACAAATATTTTAAAATTATCAGAATACTAGTAACTACAACAATTTTTATGAATTAACTTACACACTTTTTTATTTCAAAAATACATTTCAAAAATTAAAATTAAAAATGATTAATCAATATTTAATAATTATCACATATTTATAATTTTGAACATTCAAACGTTGTTCGGTACCGTTTGTTCTACACTAACCGTATTCGTTTCGTATAGTGTGTTTCCGTTTGTTCTACACTAACCGTATTCGTTTCGTATAGTGTGTTTTCCCGTATAAACTACACTTGAACCATACGGCTCTTCTAGTCCGCTTATTCTAAATCGCATGATACATTGTCACTATTCGAACCGTACTAAATTGACCCGAACTATTTTAATTTATCCAAACTTAACGGAATTTACGTGAAATAAACAAAAACTAATAGAAAACTGAAAAGTTAGGAAAAAAATTGATTGTTCAGAAACCAACCACTCAAAAAGAATATAAATTATCCAAAACTAGCCATTTTATTATATTTTATTGTTGTTGGAATTCATACCGTTTTATAAACAATTTTATAAATCAACCTATGAATTTACTAGCCAGGAACTCATGCAAATACTGAAATAAATCTGGATGTAAGGATTTGAATACCTGGATATTCTGCAGCGGAATAATGAACAAAACGATTGAGGTTACTAAGCACTCCAAGTGTTGTGCCTCTACCGGTATCCACACGTACACAAACTGGATCGAAACGGGATGCTAGTGCCGTCGAGATCAAATCTCAGAACTATGACAAACTATTTGTCTCTCTAGTTCTAGGGTTTTCGAATAATTGTGTGGCTTCCTCAAAGGGAATTATCAGTCGTTGTATATATGTTTTAATCGCAACATTATATCCTCCTTATATAATGATGTGATTGAAACCCTAACACATATGTGAGCCAAGCCCAATATGAGAATAACAATTATTCTCATCTTCATACGTGCATGTGTTATCTTATAACACATTTATATTATTTATTAACATCATATGTATATAAATAATATATGTATTATTCTTAAAACCCAAAATAACATTGATCCAATTTGCTTAAGTGTGTGACCCTGTAGGTTCATATAATATCAGCAATGAATTCTCAATTCATAGATCATAAGCGGTTTCTAGCAAAACATTATGACCACCTAATATTATATGATTATCGAACCTCGACTAACTTGAGTAAGTACACACTGATTTTAGGACATTCCCAACAATTGTGGTAATAGTTTTTAATAATATAATTAATTAATTAATCAATAATTTCAATAAAATTTTTCAATAAATTATTTTTTTTTAATTTTTATTTGAATATTTATTTTAATATGTATCCCGCACTGCTTTTTGTTGTTTTTACCATTCAAATGTTTATCTTGTACTGCATGCAACTTTTCACCATTCAAACATTTTTACGTACCGCTTGTTCTGCAGTAACCACACTTGTTTTGCATAGTGCGTTTTTGTACAAAACGCACTTGAACCGTTCCACACCACCTAATCCGCTTATCCCGCACCGCCTGATCTGATGGTACCATTCAGAGCCTAAAGCTATCAAACTCTTTTTTTAGCCTCCTCCACGATCTTTACATCCTGTGTATCTTGTTAAGCGCTTGTTGGAACGATCTCTGTGATCTTCAGACGGCTGAGCAGATCTCAGAATGATCCGCTTTGACTAAATCAACTCAACGGTTAACTTAAATATCAGACATGTTCTCTTCAATACATAGCCGTTTTCTAGTTGATAAAGCAAAAATAATATTGGTCCTGGTTTGGGCCGAATTGATTTTTTTTAATGTATCAACCTATTTGAGAGATAAGGCCTTTGGACCTTATCAGCCCAAATCCTGGTTTGGATTTTGGTACGAGCATAAACCATAAAGATTATTTTCATTTACAAAATGAAAAGAAAAGTATTAATTTAATAATATAACTATAGATTTTAATAAAGAAAAGAGTTTTTAAAAAAACTTAATGTTTTCCAAAGAATCTTTCGGTGAGTTTACCAGAAAATCTTCCAACGAGTTAATAATAGACTACTTTTATATTATTGTATACTTAATCATAGAGTTGTTTCTTATTTCAGTTTAGTGATTGTAAACTTGTTTAGAAATTTCATTTGAATAGTTGTAGACTTATTTAACTATCATATATTTGTTTTTCACTATTAAAACCTAATATAAGGACTTGATTTAAATAAATAAAAAATAAACAAAAAGTAACTAAATCATAAAACTATGTTTTCTTCTATTTTACCAAGAACAAAAAAGCTACAATGACGATTTTGTTTTTTCCTCTCAATTCGATTTTGTCTCGATTTTCATGTTTTGTCGAATTTCATCGATTTCAAGTGAATCCATGTAATTTTTTGTTATCAAATCCGTCATTTTTGGATGTTCTTTCTTCAGGGTTTGTTTGTTCTTAGCTTTATGTTGAATAATGTTCTTTGCCTTGGATTCATCATGAAAATTATTTTTCTTTTCCATCGTTTTCTCTCTTGGATTTGAACAAAAATCAGCTAATTTCTCATTTTCTGATAATAAATTTTGGTTTTAGTTTTATAATATGTGGCTGCTCAAAAGTCCTCAATTTCTGTAGATTTGTGATATATTTTTCTTATCATAATATTATTTTTCTGGAATAGAAACCTAATGTTCACTACAATTTTGTAAATTCATGTATTAAGCAGGTTTTGTTTCCAGGAGTCTGCTAATTGGTAGCAAATCTTTCAGCGAAAATGCAGGGCTATGAAGAAGTAAGGATTTTTGTGATGTTTTTGAATTCACACTAATCTATATCTTACATCTGATTCGCTATTTCAAATGCATGACCTTGATGAAAAAGCTGGGTATGACACTATTATAATGACGATGGTGGATTAGAACAAAATATTTTTGTATTGTGTTTATAGACTTAATTATAGAGTTTTTTTTTGTGATTTTGGTTAAATGACTGTAAACTTATTTTGAAGTTTCATTTGAATGGTTGTAGACTTTTTTGGAGGTCGAGTTAATTATGGTAGATTAGTTTTCAGTATGAAAATTATATAAATAATTGATGTAAATAAATGAAAAGAAAACATAAAAGTAAAAAAAAAAACAACAACATAAACCTAAATGTACGACTTTGGCGTCTTTTTTTGCTCATCTACCACTAGTTGTCTTAGAGGGTTTTAAATTTCCTTTTTTAAAATCTCTTCCTGCGCACGGTCGTGTGGGCCGTTTTCCGGCATCTAGCTACGATGTAAACCTTCTTAGAAAACTTTATTCTTGTTTCCTTTTCCCTCCAAAAGATTTTGTCTGATCCTGTACCCTGCTCCATTTTTCCTTCTTTGAAAAATTTTCTTGCCTTTTTGCTCGGTACTTGTCAATCAAGGAGACTAAATTAATGACTCGATTGATATCTACAACCACACTACAAAAAATAAGGGCATTGGTAGCTCAGGAAAATTGCTATTATAGGCCTTTGGTTGCGTATTTATAAACGCTATGACAGCCGCATCTATAATATACCCCTCCCCCCCACCCCCCAATCGTAGCATTTTTTAAATGCTATGATAGTCTGACCTATAATAGCGCGAATCAATTGCTACATAATAGTTTTTACTAGAATTTGATAAGTGCTGTAATATTATTTTCAATGGCGTTTTTCGACTGCTACAATATATTGTTCAATTAACTTGCTACATTACATTGTTTACTAGCATTTTATTGGTGCTGTAATATGGTTTTCCATGGCAATTTTTGATTGCTGTAGTATACTATTTAATGGCGATTATTTGGTGCCGTTGAATAAATTATAGTGGCACTTTATTCGTGCTGTAACATAGTTTATAATGACACAATTAAAATGTCATAGTATAATTTTACATTATATCTTTGTTATGCTATGGTTTACTTTGCAATTGCTTTATGTTTGTGTTTTTTGTATACTATAATAGCACATATTTGGATGTCAAATTATGCAATAATTTGATTGTATGAATCATTGAATTGCATAATATAAATATTCTGCTGAAATTAAAAACATAATAACCCATATCAAAATATAACATTACATCATAAAATAGTAGTTCAATTATCATTGAAGATCCAAAACAACCAAATTCAGTACATAGTCAAGAAACATTAACTGATCTAAAAGAGAACACATAAACATCAAACCTAATAAAAGAGAACAGAGCTAACGTTTTTGGAGTGGTTGTTACCAAGTCTTTAGTCTATACGACGAGCATTCCCTCGTGATGACTGACCTTCTTCAAGTTTAGGGCATCTCATAGGAGCTGTGTTCCGACCACTGTTTTGGAGGTTTTGCAAGGCGTCTCTGTTGTACCTCGGATCAATATCTTCTTCATCCTCCTCAATACGTATCGGGTAGACAAGGTGAGCGAGAGATCGTCTATATTCCAGTTCTGAGATCTCCACAACGTCACTTCCTTGATCTTCAGTGGCATCTTCTTGTCGATGTTGGTGGATTATAGGTTTCACCCCGTAAGCTAGGAGTCCACATACTATTGGTTTCCTTGCTGCCATTGTAAATATTGTGCCTGATGGAATAAAAAATGAATGAAATACCTTTCTTGAATATGCAAATCAACTTAATGAAATTTATCATCAATACAGAACATAAAATAGAGTAAGTTTAAATTGTACAACGATTAACAATAGCAAATCAAGAAAGATAACCTGTAGTTGGTATTGTTTTTGAGTCTCTTGCTTAGATGCGTCTAGGGTTTCGAATCTTGGCACAATAATATGTTTGTAATTAGAGAAATCGAAAACATTAGAATGACGACTAAAATATAAGGTTCGTAACACACCTTTCCCGGGAAATCGATGCAACGAAGATAGAAATCAGGATCGTTGCGAGGCAGACATAGAGGAATTCATCGACGGTGGAGACATGGAGGAAAATCGAGGCTACAGAGAGACATAATGAAATCAAGGCGAAAGATAAAGAAAGGGAAAAGTGGAGGACAGAGACACAGTGTGAAATCGATGTAGAGGACGGTTGTTTAGAATCTTGCCAGAGATGTATCAATGGAGGCGACGAGATTTCGAGTTAGAGAGAAAAGGAGTGATTTTTTTCTAGGTTTTCTTTAACCTAAAAACATTTAAAGATGTGGATACAAAAAATTTTGGTTTTTGGTTTGGCTCCAAAATGAAAATTTGGCTTCCCGCTCAGACAAAATTTATAGGCCTCGGGTAAAAATTTACATGGTTTTGGTTAAGTCATAGTTTTGTTTTGTCTATTTGATTTTATATATTTTGGTGGTTTGTACCCAATTATTTTATATAATAGTTTATAATATATATTAATGTTTATATAATTTTAGTATTCACAAATTGGGGTTTAGGGTTCGGAATTAGGGTTTAGGGTTTAATTGTTATTTTTAGGGTTTACACATTGGGTTTAGGGTTTAGTAGTTTATGGAATAGGGTTTAGGTTTTTTTTAAGATATACAAATTGGGTTTAGGTTTAGTAGTTGAGTGATTAGGGTTTAGGTTTTAATTCTTATTTTTAGGGTTTACACATTGGGTTTAGGGTTTAGTAGTTTAGGGAATAGGGTTTAGGTTTTTTAAAAAAATATACAAATTGTGTTTAGGGTTTAGTTTTTGAGTGAATAGGGTTTAGGTTTTATTTTTTAAGATTTACCTATTGGGTAAGGTTTAGTAGTTTAGGGATTATGGTTTAGGTTTTATGATTTTTAAGATTTACATATAGGGTTAGTGTCTAGTAATTTTGAGATTAGGGTTTAGGTATTTATTTTTTTGAGATTTACAAATTGGGTTTAGTGTTTATTGGTTTAGGGATAGGGTTTAGGTTTTTATTTTCTTAAGATATGTTGTTGGGTTTACAACCTCATCAACATATACTTTGATTGCATTTGGACCGAGAGGAAGTCCATTGACCAACACTTTAGGTTCTCAAGACTTCCATCTGCCTTCTGCGACCACTTCATCGTTCTTAATGTAATCCATAAGTTTGCATTTGTTCTTTGGGCTTGTGCAAGGACTCTGGGAAACAAATGGAAAGAGAAGAATTTTTTTAAAAATAAATAGAATTAGTCATGTTAAACCAAAGTTAGGAAACTTAACCTATTGTGCACTGTCCTCTGGTACGTAACATGTAGCTGGAACAATACAGTAATCAGCTTGCCATGCAACCATTTCCTAAAGTGCATCTTCAATGGTAAACAAATCAGATGCATGCCTCCATAGAAAAGCTTCTAGTTTGATAGCATATTCAACCAAAACCTTCACAGAGTTTGGCCCTAAGGTAATCCCATTCACGAGCTCATCATGATCATAAGAAATAACACGTCCCTCAGCGATGGTCTCATCGGTAGATGACCAGTCAACCAAATAACACTTGGGAAGTGATCTGGTGATAACACTCTACATGGACAACAACTAATGGTAAATCAACACACACATTTAAATCTTAAAGTATAGGAAGAAGTAAATCAATTCATACCTTATGTATCGAGTTTTCACCGACATCAGGCTCTTGCCTCTGTCACATTAGAAACAATAGACATGATCATTCATGTTATAAATCTAAATAATGTTATCAGCATACCAATGTAAAGAGAAACAATATACATGGTTATTCATTTTGGCAATGACTTGCTCTAAGTTCTCAACTTGTTTCTGCAAATGGCTTTGCTTTTCTTCCATTGCAGCCATGCAATTGTTCTTTACTTGAAAACAAGTCAACTTGGTCAAGCTCATGCCTCTTCCCATAGCCCTTAATCTTCCAGGATTATCAGGACCAAAAATCTGTGTAAGCATATCTTCTTTTGGATTCGTAGTCGTTGAATCCTGAGGACAATCGCTTTCTATCTCTGATGCCTTTTTCTGGAAACAGAACTCCAAATTCATAACCCACCATAATATCCAATTTCTAGCTTCATTTAAAAGAATAATGAAAACTTACAATCTTCTCAGCTGCATTCACGTTTATAGGCGTACCATCTTTCTGGTACGTGACTTGACCCAAACTCTTAACCTCGTCACCAGAGATGGTTCTTGGCTATTCTTTACCAAATCTTCTCTCAATCTGACCATCCCTTTACGTCCGCATGTGTGAGGTATTTGCTTCTGTCTTCTTGCCTTGTATGAATCACTGACAACCTAAGAAGCAAATAAAAAAATCAAATGGTCCTTATCAACCAGCAAACCAGACAAATAAATATATACCTTAATAACGTTGCTAGCATTCTCTTTGACAAATTTACGCCATTCGGTCGTCACTACATTATTCGGACGAAGACGCATCCTATCTTTCATTGTGGTAGCTTGTCTGACTTGGGTCACCAGGCGTGATTTTGCAGCTCTCCACCGACACCCCATCTGCTTAAACACAACAGTCTTTTTGTACTCTTTATCAACATCAAACCTTGCCTACGTTCATTTTCAATTACCAAAGTGAGACAATCAATTACAAGTTAACTATCTAAACATGTGTAAAAGAGAAATGAGCTTACCAGAATAGATTTCCACAAAACAGTCTTGATATCTTCACTCACTTTTTCTAATTTTCGATAACCACCAGAACATGTTCACGTACTAAAGGGCCTAAGTAAGATGATAACAACACTGACCCTGGACCACATGGTTCTCCCATGTCAGTGAAGTCAACTTGTTGCCGTTCACTTGGGTCCTTAGCAATGTGTTTCATCTTAGTTGGTCCTCTAAGTCTTTTACGCTTTGGTTCATCAACAATTTCATCTTGAGTATGCACTTCGTCTACTAAGGCATCATTCATATGTTCATCATCAGCTGTGTCATATTCTGCTTCTGGAGAGGCTTCATTCATTGTGTCTTCTTGGTCTTTTTTTCCAGCTCACCATTTAACTCATCTTCTTCTTCATTCAAGTCACCTTGAAGCTCCATTTCCTTTTCTTCCATCTACTTTTCCTGTGATTCGTCTTCTAATTCCTTATCTTCCATCTGCTTCTCCTGTGATTCTTCTTCCAATTCTTTATCTTCCATCTGCTTCTCCTGTGATTCCTCTTCCAATTCCTTCTCTTCCATATGTTTCTCCGGTAACTCTTTTACCATATGGTTCTTGTCAGAATTAACAACTACTTTCTTGCTGTTCTTTGTCTTCATTGATCCACTAGTGTTTTTGCGATTGCCCATCTGAATTCACCTGAAGAAAAAACAGACTTATTAAGTCATTTTTCATCGATTAACTTGCACACACACATACACATGCACATAAGAAACACAAAGCAACCAATTCAATCAAAACAAAAAGACTCCAAAACAAGATTCCCATAAATCAATCCAAAACAAATGAGAGCCAAACATAAAGTCCTTCACAATCATTTCTAGCATTTCTAGCTTTGTCAAACAAATCATCAGCTTCCATGTCAATTACTGCTAGCAATGGTCCAACATCTCCATTTCCTCCTTCAGCATCTTCTTCACTGTATCTTCGTGTCAAACCTCTCAAAGCTTCATACCAACTCGAGTTCTCATCTTCCCTTGAATAAAATATTTGCTTTGCTTGAGTGGCTAATATATGGATCTCTTGCAAATGCTACTTGACTTTGATCTAGATTGACCAGTGTGAAGCCATCTTCTTCCTTTATTCCGTTACCTCTGACTGCCCAATTAAAACAGAATAGTGGAATGCAGAAATTGTTGTAATCAAGTAGTATAATCTCCACAACTCCGCCATAATAGGATACAACATCAACCATCGGAGATGTGTAATTTGCACTAGCTCTACACATTGTTGTTGCCTCATATAACACCTCACTGTTCTGTGTTTACCTATCTATTGAACTTGTGTGAAACCGCTGACTGTTGATAATGTAACCCGTGTAAGACCTTGTAATATTACGAGGACCATATGCCAACCACTTAAGTGTGTCTTCGTGTTGATCTCAACTGAGCGGTATCTATTAAAAAGCTGTAAAGTGTTAGTGCATATTTTGCAGTTATGTTTTCTACAATAAACCTTGAAGTAATTCAACTTGCCTGTTCTTTTAACCAAGAAGCAAATTTCTGAGTATGCGTAGCCCATAACATTGTAGCATCACGTCTACATCTTTCACTGGAGTCTTGTAGATGTTGTAGGTGCATGCTTAAAACGGAAAAGAAAGTATTAGGTCTGATATATAACGATAACATGTAAATATAAAAAGATAATATAGACATGAGAATAGAACTTACTCCACAAAAGGATCGACCAGAGCCATATTCTGAATCACTGCAAGATGGACCATGTTTTTCTCTATCTCAGTTAGAGTACATGAAGAGGCTGTTGATATCGGTCGACCCTCCAGAATAGAGCTACTCTCGTATTTCGGATTTCTATCAGGTTTATCCTCCACACTTGTTGTCTTTTTTAAGAACTGGCCATAGAACCGCATGCACTCCGCAGCAAGATACGCTTCAGCAATACAACCCTCTGGTCTTGCAGGGTTTCTTACAAAGTCCTTAAGAACTTTCATATACCTCCAGTTAAAGAGTTTTAAGGATTAAAAGCAAGACAGTTGTTTGTATAATAAATAAATTTCATCTGTTATTAAAAGTACCTCTCAAAAGGGTACATCCAACGAAAATGGACGGGTCCACATAACCGAGCCTCCCTGCCTAGATGAACTGTCAAATTCACCATTATATCGAAGAAACTTGGAGGGAAGAATCTCTCAAACATGCATAGAGTTTCTACAATTTCAGTTTCCATTACTATAATTGTTTCTCTATCGATAACTCGATGGCACAAATGATTAAAGAATGCGCATAATCGTCCAATAGCTATCCTAACACCTTTGGGTAACAAACCCGGTAAAAAGGTATTAAGGATTAAAAGATGGACAGCTAGTGGTATAAGTTAGAATGTAAAAAGAACTTAGATTGCGCCTCTGATCGCTACTGGAAGAAGATGTTGCATCAACACATGGTAATCATGTGATTTCATTCCTGTAACCTTACATTCTTCTAGCTTCACACACCTGGATATGTTTGAGCAGTAGCCACCTGGTCCTCTGAATTCCAATAGACGCTTATAGAAAAGTTTCTTCTCTTTGCTGGACAAACACCAAGGAGCTGGAGGAAGGTACATTCTTTTTCCACGTGGTTGAGGATGCAAATCCTTCAAAATGCCAAGCATTTGCAGATCCTTACGAGCATTAAGACTATCCTTTGATTTTCCGCAATGCAACAGTGTAGCGACGAGGCTAGCAGCAACATTTCTCTCAACGTGCATCACGTCTAAGTTATGTCTACCCGGCAGCTCCTTGACAAAAAAATGAGAAAATGAAATAGAATGTTAAAGGAAGCTATAACAGATAAGTTGTGAAAAGATAAAAAGAAAATAACCTTAGTAACTTACCTCACAATAAGGCAATTTGAAAAAGATTGACCGCTTCTTCCATCTGGATAGCTCCTCCTCATCTACCTGTTCTTCCTCTTCCTCTGATTCACTGGAATCACCATCACTATTGAAATATGATCTAACATATTCCATCATCTTCCTCTTACTTCCAATTACTTTTACATTTCCAAAATCATTCTTGTAATTTCTGAGTAACTGGTATATGTTATGACCACTCAGAATCCTACCTCTTTTCTCATGCTCAGCTTTACCATCAAACCAAGCTTTCTTTCCTCGATAAGTATATGTGGGTGGCAGACCCTTCCGATGTCTCATGTAAATATGATTTCTGCAATTACTCAGCCACATGCTGTCTGTGTGTTTCCCACACACAGGACACCCCATTTTGCCTTTTACTTTGCAACCTGCAAGATTTTCATATGCCGGAAAATCCTGTATGTTTCAGAGAAGAATTGCCCATAACGTGAAAATGGTATAACTGAATGCATCGAAAGTTATCTCTCCCTTATCCCACAAATGGTTTAAATCCTCTATAAGTGGTTTCAAATACACATATATATTGTTTCCAGGTTGAGTTGGGCCAGGAATAAGCAAAGACAACATGATGTCTCCTCCTTCATACACTTGTCAAGTGACATGTTGTAAATTGATTAACAAAACAGGCCAAGCACTATAGTTTACATTTTTCATGTTGAAGGAATTAAACCCATCTGTGGAGAGTCCAAGCCTAATGTTCCTTTCTTTAGCTGCGAATGAAGGGTATTTGTCATTCATTTGATCCCACGTAACATAGTCTACTGGATGACGGCTTTTTCCATCGGTGCTCTTATTACTAAAATGACACCTTTAGTCCTTCGTCGTTTCCTCTAACCTGAACAATCTATTCAGACGTGGAATTATCGGAAAATACCTAAGCACTTTCTGTGGAATACCTTTCTTCACATCACCAGTACGTTTCTTAGTCTTCTAGCGTGAAATGTTGCACTTCAGACAACTGTCTAGCATCTTAAGCTCCCTTCTTAAATAGACAGCAGTCGTTCACAAAAGCGTCTATCTTCTCATAACCCATATCAAATGATCTCAGAAACCTCTTCACCTCGTACAAGGATGTGTGCAAGACATTATCCTTTGGTAGCATCTGTGGAAAAGTCTCAAGAAGAAGATCGAAGCTTCTATCAGACCAACCACTATGTGTCTTTAGCCTAAAAGTGAAACAATGGCCGAGAGCTTGCTGTGGTTTTCACAATTTGGATATAGGGGTGTTTTGGCATCATCTAGCTTTGCAAGAAACTCATCTGCTATCTTATCCTCACCCTTTGCAACCTCAATTAAATCACCCTGCCTAACCTACTCTTCATCTAGCAACTTAGCCGCTTGGTTTGGTTCCAGTCAGTTGCATCACTTCTACTTCTACACTCAGTCACTGATAACATTTCTCCATGATGATACCAATCCTCCCGCATCTTGTAACAACAATCCATTCTCCTTGTTACAAGATGATCAACAACAACACTGCCTGAGTGACGAGATACGTTTCGACAGTCAATGCATAGGAAATTACCAACTCACTTTCTCCTAAAGGTGAACCCACAGACCTCACAAAGTTCCAAGTACCTCTCTCATAACCAGGATCAGCTCTTCAGGAAGCCAGATGAAAGCCAAAAAACAAAAACAAAGCTTAAAACCCATGATTTCTCGACCATTATATCTTCTAACCGATAAGCAAAACAGACAAACTCATAAGAAATTCTCAGACACCAAACAAACATGCACATTGACATTCACATTAACACTATTATACCAATCAAGAACTTATACAGTGAGAAACAATCAAAGACACATACAAGATATACTAAACCAATCAAGAAAATCTTTTTCAGGATGGGAAAATGTTTAACCTGATTCTGCAGATACTGATTTTCCTGCTTGTCTTTGTGTTCGGACCTAACAAAGAACTCGAGGGCTTGAAATCTTCAAACAACGAGAGGAAATGGAAAGAATTAGAGAAATCGAAGCTCTTAAAAATGAAGAAAAAATAGTGGGTTCATAACTCAAGAATTAAATCACAAATGGATTACCTCTCCTGGGTTTCTTCGTCGAAATTGAAGGTGGATGAGAGCGAGACAGACATACAATAAAGAGATCTACTTTCCCTATCCGAGCTAGCTAGACACAGACATATTACAAAGGTTAATCAAGGCTAAGTGAGCTTAAGAGTGTTGAATATGAGAATGGCAGACAAAAAGAGAAATTGGCTAAGGGATTGCCTCCACAAAATATTTCAGATACAGTAGTGAATTTTTGTTCCTGCTTATTGAAATTCTTTCCTACCACGATTCTAATGCTACTATAGAGTACAAATCAATTTATGGCACTTTTGGTGCAGTTTGTGAATTAGTGTTACAACGTACTGCTACTAATGGCCATATTTCTTGTAGTGTCAATCCCACTAACTGTGATTGGAAGATTGCTGAATATTGGCGTTCACCTTTCCCTTTCCTCCACTCCAATCTTCCTTCACAAAACTCTGACCAACATCTCTCTGAATCAGCAATGGCGGACCAACTTCACAAGGCAATTCAGGCGATGTCAATTGAGGAAGAAGAACCTCTGACCCTCCCTGAGAGTCCTAGATTCCGAGTCTTCGACGAAAATGCAACGAGCATCCTTGGAAGATTGCTTAACCCTGACTGCCAATTGATGGCCCGTACGATCGAATACATACCTACGGCATGGAGAGTTTATGACAGGATCAGAGGTATTTATCTCTCAAAAGACAAGTTCCAGTTTGTGTTTCAAAGAGAAGAAGATCTGAAAACTGTTTTGAATGACAAACCATGGTCTTACAGCCATTGGACCATGGTCTTAGAGCGGTGGACTCCGAATCCTCCCCCAAACTTCCTCAACATGTTTGAAGTCTGGATCCGTAGCAGGAACATACCGGTGAACTATTTCATTGTCAACACGATGTACACTTTAGCATCGGAGATTGGAAAGGTTGAAGAAGTTGCTTATGACCCAAAAGTGTCCCACCAAAGAGTATATCAGAGCTAGAGTTGTTTTAATGTGGATAAACCGGCTAAAGAAGATAGACGACTTAACATCCCTACTGGGGGATCAGTTCTGATCGGTTTTGAGTATGAAAGAATACACAAGAAGTGTTTCCACTGCTTGCATCTGACCCACGAAAACATTAAATGCCCTTTGCTCAAGAAAGGTCCTCAACGTCCACTGATTCTATCGGAAAACAGAGAAACAGTGGAGAAATCTTTTGTACCGGAACAAGTTGGAAGTGCTGCTACCACGATCCCATCTGACAGACCACCAGGCTTTCTGCCTCTGTTTCCTAAGCTATCCAAGGAGGATCAGAGAATGGCTCTACAGTACATATCCCATTCGGATGCAACTGAAAGACTAGCCCGAATTTAAAGAGTGAAATAGTCCATCATGGACGACAAGGAAGAAGGTATACCCCAAATGCTGTGTATCACCCCAGATATTGATAAAGGCAAAGGTCACGTGTTTGGATACAAGGAGGATGGTACCAAAGACAACGGAAGTCTCTGCCTTCTTAGGAACTCTACTGGTCGACTTTTATCATCAGGTTATAGAAGCGAGGGTGAATCAGAATCCTCCTCTACCATAGTTTCTTGCCCTCCGCTTTTTCCCACTGTGGGTTCTAGGGTTTTCAGATGGGTTACTCTTTTGGAGCCTCATCTTCCGGGACTCAATCTGCTGGTAAGAGTGGGAGGAAGAGACCTCATTCATGGACCAGAAGGGCTAGACTAGAAAGTTCTGCTATGGCTGGTGTTGTTGACGCCAACAAACAAATACAGACTACAAAGGATACCTCGACCAAGGGCAAAGCGGTTGCTTCTGCATCTGATTCAAACAACAAAAACCCAAAAACCATTGAAGAGACGGTGCCTTCCGGTTTGAAGCCGCTGCCATCCCGATGAGCCTATTGTGTTGGAACTGCTAAGGGCTGGGAAACCCTGAAACAGTTCGTCATCTTCGGGGAATACGTCTAAAGTATTTCCCCGATTTTCTGTTTCTCATGGAGAATAAACAAAAAAATTCTTATGTTTCTAATTTGCATCAAAGTTTGGGTTACCATAAAATGATTACTGTTGAGCTGGTGGGTTTGAGCGGCGGTCTAGCGTTAATGTGGAAGAGTAGTTATGCTGTTGAGGTTCTTGAGAGTGACAAGAGGATCATTGACTTAAAATAGAGGTGTGGATCTCTGTTTTTATTGCTCACGTGTGTGTATGGTGATCCAGTGAGGGCTAAAAGACCAGAAGTTTGGGATCGTTTGGAGTCTATTGGGATGTATAGAGATGAGGCATGGGTTATGGCAGGTGATTTCAATGAACTTCTGTCCAATGAAGATAAGATTAGTGGTGCTTATAGATGTGAGACCACATTCTGGAGTTTCAGAATTATGGCTGAGAACTGCAAAGTACAAGAATTAAGAAGCTCCGGTAACTGTATGTCTTGGGGCGGTATTAGGGACAACGTATGGGTCCAGTGTCGTCTAGACCGTAGCTTCGGTGATTACGCTTGGTTCAGATTATTTCCAATGTCGAACATGGAATATTTGGACATGTGGGCTTCAGACCACCATCCCATTAGAATCTGTTTCTCGGAGGAGAGAGTGGACCTAAGGAGGGGAAGATTCTACTTTGATAAGAGAATGATTATGAAGGTTGGATTCGAAGAAATGGTCAAGCAAGGTTAGACGGACGTACACGGCTCTGGTGCTTGCCTTATGGACAGAGTGAGACGTTGTAGAAAGGCGATCTCAAGATGTAAAAAACGAGCGGATTTGAATTCTAGGGACCTGATCTGCAAGCTGACCTAGAAAATGAGATAGCTAAAGTTCATCCTGATCTTAACCGTATGAGACAGCTTAAGCTTGAACTTGCAGAAGCCTACCGCGACGAATAACTTTTCTGGAGGCAGAAGTGTCGGGAGGAGTTGTTAAGGGCGGGTGATCGTAACACAAGGTACTTTCAAAACTGTGATAAAGGCAGGAGATTACAAAACAGAGTTCTGATGTTGTTAAATGACGATGGTGTTGAGCATTTCTCAAAAGGGGCAAAAGGGAATATTGTTGTCGAGTATTTAAGGGATCTTTTCATGAGTACTAACCCCTTTGATATGGAGTCTCTCTTCCAAGGTCTCACCTACAAAGTCACAGAGGAAATGAACATAGAGTTCACAAAACCTGTCACCCCAGAGGAAATAAAACGAGCTGCATTTAGTGTTAAAGGCAGCAGTGCACCAGGAGAAGATGGTCTTACCGGTCTGTTTTATCAAAAAATTTGGAGTATTGTTGGTGAATCTGTTATAGAGGAAATACTGAGCTTCTTCAACACATCAATACTTCCCACAGGTTGGAACCACACACAAATTAGCCTGATTCCGAAGGTGTCTAAACCCACCAGAATGCAGGACATGCGTCCGATTAGACTATGCTCGGTCCAATACAAAATTGTTTCCAATATTTTGTGTGATAGACTGAAGGTTTTTATTCATGTGCTTGTCTCTGACACTCAAAGAGCCTTCGTGTCTGGTCGTTTCATCTCGGATAACATACTCATAGCTCACGAGGTGGTCCATGGCTTGCGTACGAATGATAAAGTGGCTAAGGATTACATGGCTGTCAAGAGTGATATGTCTAAGGCATACGACATGGTCGAGTGGTGCTTTTTAGAAGTCTTAATGGAGAAACTTGGTTTTGATAGAGCATGGATCTGCTGGATCATGGCCTGCATAAATTCAGTGACCTACTATGTTCTCTTAAATGGTCAATCACATGTATTTATAAACCAGAACGGAGAATTCGTCAAGGCGGTCCCTTATCCCCGTTCTTGTTTATTAATTGTTCGGAAGCCTTGGTGAGCACCTTAAACTACTCTGAAGCTCAGGGACACCTTCATGGAATCCGTATGTCTGAATCGGGACCGGCTGTCCACCATCTGTTGTTCGCAGATATATCCTTCTCATGTGTAAAGCTTCATTGTGCGAGGCTGAAGAGATTATGAACTGCCTTCGTCTCTATGGAGCAGCATCGGGCCAAGCTATTAATCTGCTTAAGTCAGTCCATTATAATTGGTGCTAAAGTTCATGCTCTCATGAAAACTGAGATTAAGAAGGTCTTGGGAATAGAAAAAGAAGGTGGGGACGAATCTTATCTGGGACTACCAAAATGTTTTAGTGGCTCAAAAAGGAAGTAGATGAGCTTCCTGCGCGAGAAACTACAAGGAAGACTCAAAGGGTGGTTCTCTAGGACCGTATCTCAAGGAGGGAAAGAAATTTTGATCAAGTCAATTGCTTTAGCACTGCCTGTTTATGCTTTATCATTCTTTAACCTTCCAAAGATGTGTGTGACAAGCTGACTAGTGCTATGATCGAGTTCTGGTGGAGCAGTGGCGAAAACAGAAGGAAAATTTCGTGGGTTGCTTGGCACAAACTCTGTAAGTCTAAAGAGCTAGGAGGATTGGGGTTCCAAGATATCTCTAAGTTTAACCAATCTCTTCTGGCCAAGCAGGCGTGGAGGATTTGGCAAAATCCTAACTCTCTGGTCTCTCAGATTCTCAAACACCGGTATTTCAGGAATGGCTCTATCTTGGAAGCCACAGTAGGAGGAGACCTTCATTTTCATGGCGTAGTATCCTCCATGGCCGAGATCTTCTGGTGCAAGGCCTGGTTAAAAAGATTGGCGATGGAACTGAAAAAAGAGTATGGCTAGATAGTTGGATTTTGGACACCATCCCTAAAGCACCGGGTTACATTCAAGGAGACCTGGTGGATTTAACCTTAATGGTTGGTGACCTTATTGATTTGCCTTCTGGACAATGGAATGTTTCTTCAGTGAGGCAGGTTATAGCTGCAGAGGACGTAGAAGCTGTCCTTAAGATCAAACCGAATATGAACAAAAGAGATGAACTGGTGTGGGCTTTCTCCAAAGATGGAAGTTATAACTCAAAGAGTGGCTACAAGTTGGCTTAGGACTTACAATCTCAATGATCCCCTGTATCACCTGCACTCTCTCCCTTAGAGAGAAACCTTTGGAGTCGCCTATGGAAAACAAAAACGTCACCTAAGCTCAGACACTTCATGTGGCGAGTACTTTTTGGGGCTCTGGCAGTTAAAGTGCAGCTACAATATAGAGGCATCCCAATGAATGCGACTTTTCCTCTCTCCAATTCTGATCCGGAAAGCATTAATCACCTTATGTTTACATGTTCATTGGCTTAGGAAGTCTGAAATGAGCTAATTACACGATACCACCGAATGGCTTCTCCCCCAAATCTGTCTTCCTCAATATACACTACCACATGGAAAGGATCCGGAAACATCATACAAACCCTCAAATGAACCGAATGTTCCCATGGCTGCTATGGAATATATGGAAAGCTAGTAATGCCCTTTGCTTTGAACAGGTGCGCCTATCTCCGGAGATGGTGGAAACCAAAGCTCGTGAGGACTCTGAAGAATGGTCTAAGGTGCACAGCCTATCTCGCCACCAACCTGCTACAACCCAACCCTCTTTGACTGCCGGATGGAGAAATCTGAGCTCTCCCTTCGCCAAATGCAACGTTGGTGCTTCATGGAATTGGGGTAATCAGTTTAGTGGTGGAGCTTGGATAGTCAGAGATCATATGGGCCAAACTTGCTCCCATAATAGACGATCCTTCACCAGAATAGGCTCGAAGCTAGAGACTGAACTGCGGAGCTTACACTGGTCTGTGGATGCTATGCATACCTTGACGAAGAACCATATCATCTTCAAAATTTCGTCTTGTGAGGTCAGAGCAGCTCTTCTTGATCCACAAACGGTACCTCAACATAGCCATATTACCTCTCAGATTTTCCAACTTCTTTCGGTTATATACCAATGGAGCCTAAATCATACTTATGCACTCAACTATAAAGTTGCCACCATGATAGCAACCAGTGCCACCATGATAGCAACCAGTGCCACCAAAAGGAAATGGTTCCAATCTTATATCGCGACCAATGGTCCTATATGGATTTCTCACATCATTCAGGAAGACGCCCGGGCTACCTAGTGCTATGCTTCTTTCTCCTTCTGAAGGCCTCCACCCCTTCTGATAAGGGTCTGACTTGCTGGAGTCATCTTATTTTCACCATCTTCCGGTGGTTTCTTTTCTTTTTTTGCTCACTTTCTTTCTTTGCCATTTACTTATTTCTTTCTTTGGGGTCTTGGTCAGTATATCGTACCCATCTGTGTAACCACGTTTGTGGCTTGAACTATTAAGTGTTAAAAATAAGTGAAAATTACTCCTAGTAGCACAAATTTTAAGGCTAATTATAAGAATAGCATTACAGTGTGTTTTTTACTAGAGTAACATTCTGTAATGGTTTAAAATACTATATTGTCATTTCTTTAACTTATTTTTTTTAAGAAATAATATATAATCATTAAAGTAAAATAAATAATTAATATATATTTTTTTTAAAATAAATAATTATTATAAAATTCGTTTTTAAAAAAAGAATTAATATCAATTCGTTTAAAAAATAAATAATTAATATACATTCATTTTAAAAAAAATAAATAATTAATATAAATTCGTTTAAAAAAATAAATAGTAAGAAACTAATAAAAATTATTTAAATACAAAATACAAATATTTTTTATGGTTAATTTTTGCTTTTCCAAAAAAAATAGAAAATATATTTTATAAATAAATCATTTAAATAATAAATTAAAACAAATTATTTTTTTGGCTAGTTTTGTTTTAAAAAAAAAAATTGTTTTCAAAAATAAGAAATAAATACAACATAGTGTTTTAATAAATCTAAAATTTAAATAAAAAATTGATAAAAAAATTATTTTTTGTTGCTTATATTTTATTATTTTAATTTTGAAAGCAAGAATTTAATATAAAAATAATAAATAAATCATTTAAATGAGAAATTAATAGAAACAAATTTCGTTGGTTATTTTTATTATTATATTTCTTTTGTAAAAAAGTTAAAAAAATATTTAAATAAAAAATTAATTAAAATAAGTTTTTTTGTTAATTATCTTTTTTGCCAAGTATTAAATTTCTTAAGTGAATATTTAGTTACTATAAACGGTTCCTAAAAATCAGGAAAAGATCAGGCAACAATTATTCGAATTATGTACATGTTTAATAAATCCGTAACATTAAAATCAATATTTAACATAACATAAATCCGTAACATTGAAAACAAATCTGCTAAAAAGAGAGAAAGTGTGTAACATAGCAGTGCTACAATAGTAATTAATTTTAACAATTTTCTTTGTTGCGGACTTTAATAAATCTGTAACACGTAACACAAATCTGTAACATGAAATTCCAAATTTATTCAAAACTAAGGAAACACATCTGAAAAATCTGCAAAAGTCTGCAACACGTTAATATAAATAAGTGCCACGTCAGCAGAAAAAAAAACAAATCTGCAACATGAGAACATAAATCTGTAACACGGTTAAAAATCTGTAACACTATGATGCTAGTATAGTAATTTTTCAAAACCTTCTAACGTGTTACATATTTATAAAACTCTGCAACAAAGACAATAAATCCGCAACAAAAGAAAATAACTCCGTGCAGATTTATTAAATCTATAACAAAGAATGTCATAAATCCGTGCGGATTTATTATTTCGGGAAGGTGGCATTTTCGTAAATAAAGTTCGTTTTTGCTGATGTGGAAATAAAATAGTAATGGCATTCTTGTAATTATTTTTTCCTAACAAGTACATGTAGGGTCATTTCTCGGACGAGTTCTACCAGATTGTAGACTTGTTATGAGGTTTCATATAAATGGTTGTCAATTTTTTTATGTGTCGAGTTATTTTTCATAGACTTTTATTAGTATTTGTGTGAATGATCATATACTTGTTTTATTTATTCCTCATAGGAAGTTATTTGTTGTAACTCTACAATCCAACACTTTTTGCTCTTATCTTTTCACTTATCAACATAAAATACTCATCGAGTTTTTAGAAACTACCATTTACTCGGCATTAAAACGATTTTCTCCATGGCCAACAATGAAAGGAAAAGTGAAAGTAAGAGAAAATTGTGAGACTTGAGACCACAAATGAAATGAAAAAAGGAAGAAGGAGAACATCCAAATCGAAATGTGGAAATCTGGAAATAACAGAAGAAATGTGTTATTTTCTTGTTTCGCCTCCAAACAGATAATCGGCAAAGATGAAGAATATATCAACCATAGATCTATTCCAAGTACAACATTAATTCATTAAATTTACTGAAAATTGTCACAACACAAAGATTATTATTTTGCTACCACTTATTAAGTATACATAATACAAGTCTACCATATAGTATATTATAACAAAACTCCAAACAGCAACACTAAGTCTACGATGTGAATATAAATCTACTATGACATATGATAAATATGTCTCAACTACGATGTATTCATATTTTCTTAAAATACACTACATTTACATGAAATTCTATAATTACAACATTATGTCTACTATGACAATATAAATCTACGATCATTCATGATACATTTTTCCCCACATCAGTGTATGCATCTTTCTGTAAAGATCTACCACCACTAGATGAAAGTCTCCAAATTCCAAGAGTAAGTCTATAATGGTTAAATAAATCTACGACCATAAAATTTAAATCTACCAGTCGATTAACAAAAAAATTCTTTCAGTAAAAAATCTACAAAAAGTATACAGATTGGTCATTTTTTCAAACAAATATGTCGTAATACATAAGAACTCTTCAATATTACAACTAATCTACATCAGTTTACAAAGTCTTCGATAACTTAATATAAATCAACAAAATAAGTTTACAGACCAACAAATAAATTTACAAATTTGCAAGTCAATATAAGGGGTTATTGGACTAGGGATTTAAAAGATTTGGAGGGTTTCAGATTTGGTGGAATTTTTAAATGGATTTTGAGGATTTTGGTGATGATTATGGTAAGATTTTGAGGATTTTAGTGGGAATTTTAAGATATTTGATTTTTTTAATTAAAAAATATTTATAATGACATATAATATATTTTTTTGACAACAAGATATAAAAAGAACCTAACTATCTATTATCTATAACGTGGCTCTGGACCAATATAAAATCTCGTCGACTGCCTGAGACATGCACTCCGTGCTAACCTATCTTCTATCAAGTTTCTTGTACGAGATATGTGCTTGAGCTCGAAAGTCGTAAAGTACTCTTTCCTTCGTTCAAACTCTTCCAGGTAGAATGAGAAAGCCGGTCATCCTTCTTGTTCAGACACAACCTTAACCAGATCTGAACAGCTTGTTGCGAATGTGATGTGTGGTTCTTGAAAATTCTTCATACATTCCATAACCCAAACTAGTGCTTTGAATTCTGCATGAAGAGGAGATAGGCTTTGCCTGATATTCATTGAACCCATCATAACATTAACACCTTCATCAAAACAACTATACCACCCTTGACCTGAAAATATTTCTCTCCTCTTCCAGGAACCATCCACAAAACACCATTGACCATGTTGTACAAAATCGTTTGCGTTAGATCGTGGTTTACCGGACTCTACCATAGTACATTTTGTTGCAGGTAATTGAGCATCTTCACATATTGCAGATTCTGTTTCTGCCAATCTAATCATATCCTGAGGGCTCCTCTCAATATGGTTGTAGACCATGTCATTTCTGCTTTCCCAAATATACCATAAATATCCATGGGTAATTTTCTTTACTGCTATCCGAAGGAATTCTCCAAAACATATAATCCATATTTGTAAAAAAGGACGTCGAAGGGAACAAATCCAGATCTGTTGGGATTTGTGAAAGTGCCCAAGTTTGCATGGCCGGTGGACATTCAAAAAGCACATGGTTAATTGATTCCTCCATTCCACAGCGGATACATCGTGTATCACATTTAATTCCTCTTGTGTTTAGATTCTTCGTAACCGATAAGCATCCTGAAATTGCTTGCCATACAAAATGCCTTATTTTAGGAGGACATTTTATCTTCCAAGAAAAAGCTTGTAGATATCTTATATTTGGTCCCATGAAAGTAATATTTTCTCCATAGTCTGGAATATCTCTCTCTGTATGATAGCCCAATTTGACTGTATATGTTTCTGATTTTGTGTGATGCCATTCGAATGAATCAGGCCAATTAAGGCGACTGAACTGAATGCTCTCAATTAATACATCATTTTCTGGATCAATAAACATCATAATCAACTCTCTATTTCATACCTGATTTTGGTGATCTATCAATTATTCCACTGTATATAATACTTGTGTTGTGTTTGCTTTTTTCTTTGCTGGTCTCCGGCGATAGGCTGGTATCCATGGATCATTCCATAATGAAATGAATGTCCATGTTCCCACCCTCTTAATAAGTCCTTTTTAACAAGAGATCTAGCATAGATAATATTCTTCAATTCGAAAGATGAGGAGTATGATCTTATCGGATCTAAATGATCCGTATTCCGAAAGTATCTTCCTTTGAAAACTTTTGAGAATAGAATATTCGGCTTGTCAATTAATCTACATAATACTTACCTAAGAAAGTCGTATTACTATCCATGAAAGCACGAAATCCAATGCCACCTTCTTTCTTGTCTCTATAGAGTTTGTCCCATGCTATCCAATGTATTCCTGAACTTCCCCACCCGATCTCCACCTGAATCGAGAAACCACACTCGTGAACTTTGTTGTCACTATTTTTGGTAATCGAAAACATGACATGACATGTTTCGGTAAAGTTGTTGCAACCGATTTAATCAGGACATCTTTACCTCCTCTGCATAGAAGTTTAGTTTTCCACCCATTTACTCGCCCCTTGTAGTCTATCTTGTAGAAAGCTAAAAAGTTTTTGCCCCACTAAGACTTTCTAGGACTCCCTGGTATGATCCCATGCCCCCACCGTGTTGATTCCTAAAATCACCTTCATTTCCTCTCTCACTACACATCTACTTTATGTCAATTGGATTGAAGATTTTCTAAAATTTATCTGTTGATGTGGGACCTTCTCATATTCCTTGAGTATCCGTAAAATCCTCTGACATTCCTTCTTCTTAGCTTTGCAAAAGAACAAACTATCGTCAGCGAAAAGCAAATGCGATATTGGGGGACATGACCTTGCCACCTTTATTCCAATTAACTATTTTCCTTGTTCCGCTTTATTAATATTTGATATTAATGCTTATGTGCTAAAATGAATAAATATGGTGATAAAGGATCTCCCTGTCGAAGACCCCGCTCTGGAATTATCATGACACATGGTTGGCCATTGATGAGCACCTTATATTGAACTGTGGAGATACATTTCACTATCTGATCAATCCATTGTGTCGCAACTCCCATCTTACCAAGAAGGTTCTCAAAGACCATTCAATCCGATTGGAAGCCTTACTCATATCCGTTTTGATTGCCATAAATTTCCCTTGCCACGATTTATTTGTCCTCAATCCAGGGAACATCTCCTGTGCAATAAGTATATTATCTGAAATCAGTCTCCCTGAAACAAATGCCGATTGGGTTTCCCAGATTAAGAGTGGTAAAAGCCCCTTCAAATGTTGACATAGAACCTTGGAAATGATCTTATATCCTACATTACATAGGCTAATAAGTCTCATTTTCGTTATTCTACTCGGGCGTTCTGTTTTACGAATAAGACAAAGATTTTTCATGTTTATCCTTGGATATAAATTGCCTTCCTGAATACAATTGTTAACCCATTGGGTGACATCCTGGTTTACAACTGTCCATGATTGTTGAAAAGTAATGTTTTCATACCCGGACCTATAGCTTTCTCTGGATGCATCCTAAAATACACTCTCTTGACTTCCTCTTCTGAAGCCATAAGCTTTTCATTCATTTTTGTTGTAATTAATGCTGGAACCTCTTGCAGAAAATTCCAAACTCCTCTGGATTTGTAGAAGTAAAAAGTTCCTTGAAATATTCAACAGCCACCTGTTCCACCTCATTATCTTTCGTGATATGCAAAAAAGAATTTAGTATACCTATCTCCAGATGTATGCCCTAGATTTCTACTTTTTGTTGGCAAAAAAGCTCATCATCTTTGTACGCCTCTTTTAATTTTTCCTTGATTTCTATTACCTCTTCATGTGTTCACGTATCATCTTTTTGGACCTCCTCTAGAGCTTTCTGTAACTCATGAATTTTATCATTCCCATATATGAGATTGTTTTCCCTCCAATTTGACAATTCATGTCTACATCTTCCATTCCTAGAAAATGTTGGTACTGGATTTCTCTCTAGGAAATCCGGCCCATTAACAAATAAGACAAAGGCCCGTATCTATGAGCCCGTTCCAGGATCAAAGACGAAGAGACGAGCCGATTCGATCGTTGGGCCCAAACGAATGACGCTTTGACAAGGCCCAAGCGATGCCGAAGTAAGAGGCGATTGAGCTCGAGCTCGGCAGGAGACGACGTGGAGATAGAGCGACTCGGTCTTTTCCAGTTCAACTGATCCGTGAGGATCACGGAGATCGTTACGAAGGAGAGGCCGAAATATCAGAATAGAGAGATCAGAGTCGAGACTATTTAAAGAAGAAGTGGCGACTCATTCAAGATATTCCAACCCTAACTTAGAACACTTTGACTAGATATCTCGATCATCATACTTTGTACTCTCTTTTCGATTGTGTTTGTTCTATCTCGACGATCAATCTCAATAAAGTCTTTGATTCATAGGAAACTATACCATTTCTATATCCTAAAGTCCGAATCCACGAATACAAATTCTTAGTGTGAATCCCTGATCTCACATTTGGCGCCGACTGTGGGGACTATCTATAGTTTTCCTGTTTTAAGAATCAGATCTTAGATCCGATAGATCGAGATGAATCCCGACCAATCTGGCTCTCCCAACGCCACACCACCGGTTGACCACCCTCAAACGGTCGACAACGTTCCTCAGAACACCACCGGGGTAAGAATCATGGGTCAGACCGATGGCGTGTTGACGAGCTCTGCCTCAGTCTCCACGACCTCGGCACCGGCCGGCTCAGTCGCCCAAACAATCGCGACGAGTCAGACTCCGAGAAATGTTTTGTCATGAACTAACGATCCGAGCAGAAACTGGGTGTGGATGAGAAACAATTCGATTCCCACCCCAGGAGGCGGATCTGGAACAACCAAACCCAATTTGCCACTGCCTTCTGCTCCACAGAGACAAGGGCCAAATGATCTTGCTGAAATCCGTTCGATGTTAAGCCTATTGGTAGATCGGACGAGAAATAATGAGACAAGCGCAAGGGCCCAAGAGATCGAAAACCGTTCTCTGGCCGCGCAGCTCGATGAACAGGAAAGGCGCATTAATGCCCGTCTTGAAGAGCTCGCTAGCCAAAACTAGGGGGTAGATCAACATACGATCCACGAACCCCTATAAGTCCCCCACCGTGTACACGCTTGGACTTCTCCCAGGTGGTAACCCCACCGGGAACGTCGGGGAATTTCGCCAGTACGTCGAATAGTGGCTTTCGCCCTATAATGACGCCCATCGCGACTCCAACCCCATTCGGTTCAAATTCAACGATCACAGATCCAACCGGATCGGTAAGTCGACCATTACCCAGGCCACCACCTTTCTCGAGTAGTTCGAATATCCGGCCGAGGCAACTAGGAGGCTCTGCTTTCGCCTCGAGCTCAGGACTCGTTAACGGGTCAAATACGGTACAGTTCCGAACGCCGCAGGTCGACCAGACGGGATCATTTCCAGCAATCGATCTCCTCGACCCCGCTTTCCCTGGAATTGAGTCCAATCAAGCACGAGCCCAGTTCGCGCCTACGACGGGCGACGACCACGACATGCTTAGACAGTATATTGAACAAGCTAAGGCTCAGTTCGTCAGTCTGAGCTCCAAAGTTCACATGGCGACAAGCGCGGCGCCCGACATCGATTGAGTGATCGAAGAAACGCGACAAACGCCGTTCACAGACCGGATCGCCTTCGCAAGAATCCGAGAAATCAAGAAAACTAAATTTCCAGAATTCTCTGGGAAGTCGGACCCAAAGCCCATATCAGGGCATTCTGACTAGCGATGGCAAGGGTATACCTTACCGACGAGGAGAGAGAGCCGGCTTTCTGCAGGCTCTTCGCCGAAAACCTATCGGGCACCGCCCTAGAATGGTTTGCCGGACTGGAAGAAAGGTCCATCGATAATTTCACCCAGTTCATGACGGCTTTCCTCAAACAATACTCCGTCTTTATCGAGGAAAAGACTACTGAGGCAGCTCTGTTTGGCGTCTCCCAAAAACCCGACGAATCGCTTCCCTCGTACATCGACCGATTTAAGGAAATAAAATCCAAAATCGCAAACCCACGAGACGAAGTAGCTATAGAAGCACTGCGATGTGGACTATGGTATTCAAGCAGATTCCGCGAGGAAATAACAGTCCGCGAACCTCAAACACTCGATGACGCCCTTCATCGTGCATCGGCCTTCTCTCGCCTCGAGGACGAAACCACGACCCTCAGAGAAAAGAAAAGAACCCTTCGAGCTCGCAGAACTCAAACTCGAAAAAGGATTCCCGTAAATCAGGGAACGTCAATGCGGTCGAGAGCCCGAAGAGCTCGAAGAAATTCGAGTTCGACAAGGAAAAATTCTGTGAATTTCACAACAAAAGAGGACACTCGACCGAAGATTGCTATACTCGAGCTAAAGCCGAGGCTTAAAAGCGAGAGTCCGAAAGCAAACAAAACTTTGAAGTCTAGGAGGAAACTCCATCCGAAAAAAAGGAAAGTAAACAGACCAAAGAGTCGAACACCAAGAGGCCTTCTCAAAATTAACGAGAACGGACAAAGGAGCCGGAATCTCCCGAAACACTTCCTCAGAGGTCGCGGAGGCGAGTTGAGTTTATTCTCGGCGAGCTCAGCCTGAGCGGCACCCCGGAAGGTTTGGCGTTATCCCCACCTCCGGCTCCCGTTAAGAGTTTACGCTCACGAATCAATCTCCCTCGCCTCTGCGGGGGGGGGGGGGGGGGTGTACGGGCTATACCCCCTAAACGAATCGACTTCATCTTCGGTGGCTCCAAGCTTTGCCGAGACTCGGTCAATTCAATCAAAGCTCTTCAAAGAAGAGTCGAAACTGACAAAGGGGGGGGAAATCCCAATGATAGGTCCAGACCACGAGATCACTTTCCACGAGAGCGAGACAAGCAATCTCGACAAACCACACGACGACGCTCTCCTCGTTTGTCTAGTAGTGGGAGATGTCGAACTCTCAAGGATAATGATCGACACAGGAAGTTCGGTAGATGTCCTCTTTTACGATGCGTTTAAAAAGATGGAACGACTCCGAGATCGTGGAAGAAAAGACACCACTAGTAGGGTTCGCTGGCGAAACAACGTACTCGATGGGCTCTGTCTTCGCCCCGGTGATAGCTGGAGGAGTCCGAAGAATGACAGAGTTCGTCATAGTGGATCGGCCAGCTCCCTATAACGCTATTCTAGGTCGACCATGGATATACGACATGAAAGCGGTACCATCGACCTACCATAATGCGTAAAATTCCCAGCTCCCAAAGGGGTAAAAACCGTGTACGGAAGTCAAAAGATTTCCCGCCATTGCTACATGAATGGATACAAACAGATTGAAAAATCCCCTGCGTAGCAATTACAGAAAGAGGACGAGCTCACCACCATGCAGACCAAAAGGTCGAATGACCCGAGTCAAATAGGACCTCCAAAGGACCTCGCGACCCAAGTTTGCATAGACGATGTTCATCCCGAAAGACTCGTTGGCATTGTAATCGACCTATCAGAGCCAGTCGAAAACGAACTGGTCTCTTTTCTCAAACAAAACGTAGACTCCTTTGCCTGGTCTTCAGCAGACATGATAGGGATCAACATCGACGTTACCAGCCACGAGCTGAATGTCGACCCAACCTACAAACCGGTAAGACGGAAACGTCGAAAACTAGGTCCGGAACGAGCTCAAGCCGTCAATGACGAGGTCGATCGATTATTAAAAATCGGATCGATCAGAGAGGTCAAATACCCCGACTGGCTTGCGAACCCTGTAGTGGTTAAGAAGAAGAACGGGAAGTGGAGAGTGTTGGAATTGTGTCCAGTAATCTCGGTACTGTCTCTAGAAAGTAAGAGTATGTCAATGATCAGACATAAGTCATATAATACTGGGGGTCATGATGGCTTGCTAGAGTCCGCTCATGATCTATAAGTCTTGGACTTATTGCCTTTATTATATGATCCCATATGGGTCACACGCCTAAGCTAACGGGAAAATACGAAGGAACGGTTTAGCAGAAGTACGGTAAAAGTGCTAGGCATTTACTGTACTTAGAGAGACAAAAGGGCCTGATTAAATCCAAGGGATTTAATCAGAACTGAGAATTGGGCCTAAAAGCCCATAGGAACTGGACAAGGGTTTTAATTAATAAAACTTGCCCTAGCTCCTTCCTCCCCAGCACTTCTGCGCCACCCTCCTCTCTCTCTGCGCCTCCTCTCTTTTGGTCTAGCAGCCTCTATTCCCGAAGTGTGCGTGTGTGAGCCTTTGGAGGAACAACCTCTTGGTGGTTCTGCTGATCTCTGACCCGTGCCTCTTAATTCCGCTGCATAACAAGGTAACAGGTGAGATCTATTATGTTTCTAATAAGGAGAACCTAGATCTGCATGTTTAGTAGGATGAATCAATCTGAGAATTGAATCAGGAGACACTAAACGATACAACAGTGGTATCAGAGCCATTGGTTCTGTGGTTTTTCTTGTTTAGAATCATGTTTAGGATTGTTTAAAGAGGTGTTTTTGAATCAATCTACTGATAAGAAAAAACACTTAAGAAACAAAGAATTAAAACCTAAACAAACAAGAAATCGCATGATCCAATCTATATGAATTGGTATGCGTCGGAGTGTTGATCGCCAAAGGATCACACGTCCGGATCGAGTCGCGTTGCGTCATCCGATCATGGATCGGTATGCGTCGGACCGATCAGCTGCAATGGACCGCGAGATGCTCGGCTGAGACGATCGCAGGTTGCGTGACCGAGCTGATCGCATACATCGATCGCGGATCGATGGTATGGATCGATGCTTGCGTCGCGTCCTGCCCGTCCCGTTGTAACCGAGAGCCGTGCATCGTCCAGCACTGTCCCGCGTGACTGAGGCCGAGCATCGACCCGAACATCGTCCCGTCCCACGCCGTCCGTACGATCGCGTGATGCTTGCATCGCGTGATGCTTACGGCTGCGACTGTCCCGACCGGTTAGGGTTTTGGCGTGTGATGTTTCGGTTTGGTTAACGGTTCGGTTTAATTTTATTAAAACTAATTCGTCACGGTTTAATAAACAGACTTAATAAATTTATTAAGTTCTGGTTAAACCGGGATAAGAAATCCAAAGTCGAAAAATTGGATTTAGTGCCTAAACCAGTGGTTTTCTAATTTGATTTGGTTGGACCAAATAAATTGAGAAAATCCGGTTTAGTAAATAACCGGTTGACAATTGTGGTCGTCGTAGTAATTAATTTTGGTTAAGACCAATTTTAATGAACCAGACCGGTTATGTCATTTAATTGGGCAATTGGGTTATGTCTTGGACATGAACCAATTCTTGGGCCTCGGGCCAAGAAGTTAAAACAATTGGGCCAATTATTTGAGTCTTTTCTTCAGAATTAATTTAAAATTTATTTTTATAAAATTATAAAATCGATTTTTAAATTAATAAGTTTCCAAAATTTTGAAATTAGAAAGTTTCTAAAATTAGAAGTTTCTAGATTTGCATGTTTTGGATTTTAGGAAATTTCTATATTTAGAAAGTTTCCAATTTTAGGAAGTTTCCAATTTTAGAAAGTTTCCAAAATTAGTAGGTTTCCCAAAAAGGAAAGTTTCCCAAAATAGTAATCTTCTATTTTGGGATGAAATTTTAATAAACCTACGAACCTCAAATAATATCAAGCGTTGGATGTCTTGTCCAGTCTATGTCAGCTGTTGAAGCCCATTCAATCGTACACACGGCCTTACAGTGTGAGGGTGTCTATCTTTTGCGTGGGTAAAACAGTTTGTGATTCATAAATGTCATTGGGAGTCCCAGACATTAGTGATTACATGACTGTATAGTCTGGTTTTCTTGACTAGGCCATCGGGAGTCCCGGGCCTTGAGACATCAGAGTGGATTGGGCCTCGGGCCCAGATTCACAACCAAGAGTTATATCACGGATATAATTAGCCGAGATAGGGCTTACCGATATAAGCTAAGGTTGGGTGATGGCCAGTGGCCCATTTTGATCTTAGTTATATGTGGATCTTGGAATCATTATATTCTATTGAGGGTAACTTATGTTATTGAATATAATGCGTGATTAATCATATTAAATTTAATACAAGATTAATCATATTGAACATATTAACTAATAACCTTTTTATATTATATTTCAGCTATGACTACTACAAGCACACAAAACACATTCTCAATCCGGTCTGTTCTCGAAAAGGAGAAGCTGACTGGAACGAACTTCCTGACGTGGTCAAGGAACTTGAGGCTGGTCCTCAAGCAGGAGAAGAAGGATTATGTCCTTCGTGATCCCCTCCCCGAGAGGCCTCCTGCCAATGCCGCCAGGACTCTGCATAATGCTTGGGAAAAGCATTCGTCAGATGAAAATGATGTCTATTGCCTGATGTTGGCGACAATAACTGCTGAGCTGCAAATGCAGTTCGAGAGTGTGTTGTCACCCATCGAGATAATGGCAAGCCTGAAATCGCTTTTTCAGGAGCAGGCAAGGACTGAGAGGTTCCAGACAGTTAAGAACCTCTTGGACTGTAAGTTGGCTGCAAATGCGGCAGTGAGTCCTCATGTCTTGAAGATGATGGGTTATCTCGATCATCTTCAGAAACTCGACTGCCCTATCAGCCAGGAACTTGCCTGCGACATCGTTCTGCAGTCTTTACCTGCAAGCTATGATCAGTTCATCCTGAACTTCAATATGCATGGCTTGAGTAAGACATTACCTGAGCTTCACGGAATGCTCAAGACTGCAGAGCCCAACTTGAGGAAAACCGCCAAGGACCCCAATGTGCTTATGGTGCAAAAGGGCAAGGGCTTTAAGAAATCCTCTGCCAAGGACAAGGGAAAGGCTAAGGCTGTCCAAGTCTCGGACAAGGACACGCCAAAGCCCAAGCCCAAGTCTAAGGCTGGGCCTACTGACATCTGCAGGTTCTGTAAAGAACCAGGGCATTGGAGGAGAGAATGTAAGAAATTCCAAGAAGGTCTAAAGGAATTGAAGAAGAAGACTCTCGAGACTTCTTCATCAGGTATTTTTGTTATAGAAGTTAATACAACTACTTCTGATAATACCTCATGGGTTATGGATACTGGTTGTGGGGCTCATATTTGTACTAATATGCAGGCACTCAGCAACAGTAGGAGGCTGAAGCAAGGACAAGTGGAGCTACGAGTTGGGAATGGAGCGAAAGTTCCTGCACTAGCTGTAGGCACATACTTGTTGTCTTTACCTTCGGGATTGGTTTTAGAACTCAATAATTGTTATTTTGTACCTGCGATAAGCAGAAATATTATTTCAATTTCTTTGTTGGATTTGGAAGGTTATGATTTTTCAGTTAAGAATAAATTATGTTCCTTCAATCGCAACAATTTGTTCTATGGTTGTGCCCCTCTTACGAATGGCCTTTACATACTTGATCAATCCGCGCCAATTTATAACATTGATACCAAACGGTTCAAACCTAATGAGGAGAACCGAACGTTTCTATGGCATTGTCGTTTAGGGCACATCAGCGAGAAACGCATCAAGAGGCTCCATTCGAATGGACTTCTTGGCTCATTTGACTTTGAGTCATGTGAGAAATGCGAATCCTGCATGATGGGCAAAATGACCCGGGCCCCCTTTAATAAACCTAACGAGAGGGCCAGTGACTTATTGGGCCTGATACACACTGATGTGTGTGGCCCAATGTCCACAAATGCAAGAGGAAACTATCAGTACTTCATTACCTTCACTGATGATTTCAGTAGGTATGGATATGTTTATTTGATGAAACATAAGTCTGAATCGTTTGAGAAATTCAGAGAATTCCAAAATGAAGTACAGAACCAACTTGGCAAAAGCATTAAGGCTCTTCGGTCCGACCGAGGAGGAGAATACTTAAGCCAAGAATTCAGTGATCATCTAAGAGAGTGTGGGATCGTGTCCCAACTCACTCCTCCTGGAACACCTCAATGGAATGGTGTGTCTAAGAGGAGAAATCGGACCTTATTGGATATGGTTCGATCTATGATGAGTCACACAGACCTTCCAATATCCCTTTGGGGATATGCTCTGCTAACAACAGTGTTCACTCTAAATAGAGCGCCATCAAAAGCAGTAGCAAAGACACCATATGAATTATGGACTGGAGTGGCTCCAGTGCTGTCTTATCTAAGAATTTGGGGTTGTGAAGCCTATGTCAAGAGATTAATCTCAGACAAGCTTACACCAAAGTCTGATAAATGCTACTTCATTGGTTATCCGAAGGAAACCAAGGCTTATTACTTCTACCTGCGTTCCGAGAACAAGATTTTTGTTGCCCGGGATTGTAATTTTCTTGAGAGGGAGTTTCTCTCTAAGAAAGACAGTGGGAGTAAGGTACTGCTTGAAGAAATTCAAGATGAACAGGATACTGCTCAACCTAATGAGGAAGAGCAGCAGGAGGACCTACAAGAAATTGTAGAGCCTGAACCTGTAGTACCTGAAGTTCGAAGATCCGGGAGGATCCGTCATGAACCCGAGAGATATCAAGGATTCCTCGTGACTAATTGTCATGATCTTCTGATCATTGATAGTGATGAACCATCGAACTTCAATCAAGCCATGATGGGCCCAGATTCCTCTAAGTGGCGTAAGGCCACTGATTCCGAAATGGACTCCATGTCAGTCAACCAAGTGTTTTCGTTGGTTGACTTACCCGCTGGTGTAAAAGCCATCGAGTGCAAATGGATCTTCAAGAAGAAGATTGACGTGGATGGAAATGTCCAGATTTATAAAGCCAGGTTGGTGGCAAAAGGTTTCAGACAAGTTCACGGTGTGGATTACGATGAAACCTATTCCCCGGTGGCTATGATGAAATCTATTCGGATTCTACTAGCAACTGCAGCTTTTCATGATTATGAAATTTGGCAGATGGACGTGAAAACCGCCTTCCTGAATGGTATTCTGGAAGAGGATGTGTATATGACACAACCTGACGGTTACATAGATCCAAAGAATGCTGGAAAAGTATGCAAGCTTCATAAATCCATTTATGGATTGAAGCAAGCATCGAGGAGCTGGAATCTTCGTTTTGATGAAGCGATCAAGCAATTTGACTTCATCAGAAACGAAGAAGAACAATGCGTGTATAAGAAAACTAGTGGGAGCAAGATAGTATTTCTTATTCTGTATGTCGATGACATACTGCTCCTCGGAAACGACGTTCCAATACTGAAGTCGGTAAAGGACTGGCTTGGAAGTTGTTTTTCCATGAAAGACATGGGTGAAGCCGCATACGTTCTTGGAATCAGGATCTACCGGGATAGATCTAGAAGGCTGATAGGCTTGTGTCAAGATTCATACATTGACAAAGTCCTACAAAGATTCAGCATGAAAGATTCCAAGAAGGGCTTCACGCCAATGGTACATGGCACAACGCTAAGCAAGAAGCAGAACCCTACGACGGCTGCTGAGCTTGAGCGCATGAAGAATATTCCTTATGCATCTGCAATAGGATCTATCATGTATGCCATGATCTGTACTCGTCCTGATGTTGCTTATGCATTGAGCATGACGAGTAGATACCAGTCAAATCCAGGTGAAAACCAATGGATTGCCGTCAAGAATATCCTGAAGTATCTAAGACATACTAAGGACAAGTTCTTGGTATACGGTGGAAGTGATGTGCTTGAAGTCAGTGGATTCACGGACGCAAGTTTCCAGACAGACCAAGATGATTTCCGGTCACAGTCCGGTTATATCTTTTGTCTGAATGGCGGTGCAATCAGTTGGAGAAGCTCCAAGCAAGACACCGCTGCTGATTCCACTACAGAAGCTGAATATATCGCCGCTTCGGAAGCAGCGAAGGAAGCTGTTTGGATACGAAAGTTCATTATTGAACTAGGTGTGATACCAAATGCGGCTGAGCCTCTGGCACTGTTTTGTGACAACAATGGTGCTATTGCTCAGGCAAAGGAACCAAGATCACACCAGAAATCCAAGCATGTTCTAAGAAGATTTCACTTGATACGTGACATCATTAATAGAAAGGAAGTCAAGATCAGCCGAGTTCAGACAGATGATAACGTCGCTGATCCATTGACAAAGCCACTCCCAAGACCTAAGCTCGAGTTCCTGACTGAAGCTGTAGGCATTAGAGACATTGAAATGTAATCTAAATTTGAGTGGGAGTTTGAGGGCTTTATTTAGTTATTGATATGTTCTTGTAAAACATTTTATGATGTTTAATGAAATTATTATTTCAAGATTATTTTAACTGTGATGAAATAATCGTTCCAAAGTGATATGAACCATTTTATAGGTCATCGAAGTAAGTGACTTGATCTTGAGTTATCAGAGTCATTTAGCTTGATCATGAGACCCTATATTTGATAGATGGCTTATATCATCATGTCCCTAGTCGAAGGTTGTTGAAATTGGAACACCAACAACCGTGTGAGACTAGATTGGTATGTGACTTATGACAAAGTCTCAATGTGTCATAGATGCGCGGCATCAAAGTCAGTACATAGGTGTATGTTGGGTACATACGACCGGACATGACCCGATTATAAGAACTCTTCAGGATATTTATATCTGTGTCATAAGAGATTCTTACTACGACTATAGAGTATAGTCCTTAGACCTGAGTTCGCATGCATGTGACTGCACATGAACTAATGCGCTTTGATCATTGTCTAATGCTGTCGTTAAGCGATAGTTATAAGGACCTTGATTGGGTGTATTATGAAATGAGTAGTTTACAGTGATGGAACAAGACGGGATTTGTCCCTCCAATATAAATGGAGTGAATATCTCTAGGCCAATCGGAGATTTGAATACTGGAAAATGCATGGCCATGCTCAAACGGACTTTCCCGAGTCGTTTGGATTGTCAGTATCAAATCAGAGTCCGATGAACAAGATTAGGCTTTATAAGGATGACACTCATCTTGCCTTATGACTAATCGAGATATTGTGACAAAAGGATTATGAATACAGAGATTCCAGTACAAGTGGGAGATTGTTGGAATTGTGTCCAGTAATCTCGGTACTGTCTCTAGAAAGTAAGAGTATGTCAATGATCAGACATAAGTCATATAATACTGGGGGTCATGATGGCTTGCTAGAGTCCGCTCATGATCTATAAGTCTTGGACTTATTGCCTTTATTATATGATCCCATATGGGTCACACGCCTAAGCTAACGGGAAAATACGAAGGAACGGTTTAGCAGAAGTACGGTAAAAGTGCTAGGCATTTACTGTACTTAGAGAGACAAAAGGGCCTGATTAAATCCAAGGGATTTAATCAGAACTGAGAATTGGGCCCAAAAGCCCATAGGAACTGGACAAGGGTTTTAATTAATAAAACTTGCCCTAGCTCCTTCCTCCTCAGCACTTCTGCGCCACCCTCCTCTCTCTCTGCGCCTCCTCTCTTTTGGTCTAGCAGCCTCTATTCCCGAAGTGTGCGTGTGTGAGCCTTTGGAGGAACAACCTCTTGGTGGTTCTGCTGATCTCTGACCCGTGCCTCTTAATTCCGCTGCATAACAAGGTAACAGGTGAGATCTATTATGTTTCTAATCAAGAGAACCTAGATCTGCATGTTTAGTAGGATGAATCAATCTGAGAATTGAATCAGGAGACACTAAACGATACAACAGAGAGTCTGTGTAGATTTCACAGATCTCAACAAAGCATGTCCGAAGGACAGCTTCCCACTCCCACACATCGACCGGCTGGTCGAAGCCACCGCTGGACACCAGCTACTATCCTTCATGGACGCTTTCTCGGGGTACAATCAAATATTAATGAACCCCGAGGACCAAGAAAAGACTTCGTTCAGAACTGATCGAGGCACGTACTGCTACAAAGTCATGCCCTTTGGACTAAGAAAACGCAGGAGCGACTTACCAACGCCTCGTCAACAAGATGTTTTCAGGGCTCCTAGGCAAAACTATGGAAGTCTACATCGACGATATGCTGGTCAAATCTTCCAGGTATGAGGATCACATCCCACAACTAAAGAATGTTTTATCATTCTCAATAAATACGGGATGAAACTCAACCCAGCAAAGTGTACCTTCGGGATCCCCTCAGGAGAATTCCTAGGTTACCTAGTAACCGAAAGAGGGATCGAAGCGAACCCCAAACAGATCGCAACATTCATAGAGTTGAAATTGAAGGAACGTTTAGATGAATCCTGATTCAATTCTCAGATTCAGATTATCCTAAACATGCTGATCTAGGTTCTTCTCGAATAGAAACATAAGTAGATCTCACCTTTTACCTGTTTTGTGCAGCGGAAAGGGAGAACAGGTCAGAGATCAGAGAGCCACCGAGAGATAACTCCTCCAGAGGTTCACACACGCACACCGAGCAGGAAGAAGCTGCTAGACCAGGAGGAAATCGGCGCAGAGAGAGAGAGGAGGCTCACAGCTAGGGCTTCTATCGACCTGAACTCGTCTTAAGTTTATATAAAACTCGTTCAGTTCGTTTTGGGCCATTTGGCCCAAATGCCAATTTACTCCGAGGCGTTCGCGCACTGTGTCGATCGACACGCCTTGTGCATCGATCGACACACAGTGCCTAAACCGTTTTATTCTCTCTAAGTACAGTAAATGCCTAGCACTTTTACCGTACTTCTGCTAAACCATTCCTACACGTTTTCCTGTTAGCTTAGGCGTGTGACCCATATGGGATCATATAATAAAGGCAATAAGTCCAAGACTTATAGATCATGAGCGGACTCTAGCAAGCCATCATGACCCCCAGTATTATATGACTTATGTCTGATCATTGACATACTCTTACTTTCTAGAGACAGTACCGAGATTACTGGACACAATTCCAACAATCTCCCACTTGTACTGGAATCTCTGTATTCATAATCCTTTTGTCACAATATCTCGATTAGTCATAAGGCAAGATGAGTGTCATCCTTATAAAGCCTAATCTTGTTCATCGGACTCTGATTTGATACTGACAATCCAAACGACTCGGGAAAGTCCGTTTGAGCATGGCCATGCATTTTCCAGTATTCAAATCTCCGATTGGCCTAGAGATATTCACTCCATTTATATTGGAGGGACAAATCCCGTCTTGTTCCATCACTGTAAACTACTCATTTCATAATACACCCAATCAAGGTCCTTATAACTATCGCTTAACGACAGCATTAGACAATGATCAAAGCGCATTAGTTCATGTGCAGTCACATGCATGCGAACTCAGGTCTAAGGACTATACTCTATAGTCGTAGTGAGAATCTTTTATGACACTGATATAAATATCCTGAAGAGTTCTCATAAGCGGGTCTTGTCCGGTCGTATGTTCCCAAACATACACCTATGTACTGACTTTGATGCCGCGCATCTATGACACACTGAGACTTTGTCATAAGTCACGTACCAATCCAGTCTCACACGGTTGTTGGTGTTCCAATTTCAACAACCTTCGACTAGGGACAGGAAGATATAAGCCATCTATCAAATATAGGGTCTCATGATCAAGCTAAATGACTTCGATGACTCAAGATCAAGTCATTTACTTCGATGACCTATAAAATGGTTCATATCATTTTGGAACGATTATTTCATCACAGTTAAAATAATCTTGAAATAATAATTTCATTATTAAACATCTCAAATGTTTTACAAGAACATATCAATAACTAAATAAAGCCCTTTAATAACTCCCACTGAAATTAAGACTACATCTTAATTTCACTTATCCTACAGCTACAGTCCGTGACTCGTGCTTAGGGCTAAGGAGTGGCTTCGTTAATAGATTAGCAACGTTCTCATTTGTTGAAACTTGCTGATCTACTTAACATCTCTGTCATTTATCTCAAGGTGTTTGGACCTCTGATGTGCAGCTGGTCTCATCTATGCTGGGAATCACATCAAGTTCAGTGATGAACTCTTCTTTCCAAACAACCTCTGTCGCCGCTTCCCAAGCTGCGAAAGATTCAGCTTAAGTCATGGAGTCAGCAACAGTGCCGTGCACCGCCAGACAAACACAAGATATAACCGGACTGTGACCGGAAATCATCTTTGTCTGTTGGAAACTTGCCTTTCAGACTCTATCGACTTATAGCACCTCACTTTCTTCGTAAATCAAGAACTTATCCTTAGTATTCCTCAAATACTTTAGGACATACTTTAGGAAACTTGATTCTTTGCTGGATTTGACTGGTCTTTATTTGTCTTGCTTAACATTAAAGCAACATCAAACAAGTATGTTTCATGGCATACATGATAGATCCAATTGCCGACGCATATGGAATCTCATCCATGCATTTAAGCTCAGCAGTTATCGTAGGATACTGTATCTTGCTTAACTTAATGCCATGTGACATTGGCATAAAACCCTTCTTGGATTGCTCAAAACGTGTAGGACTTTGTCAATTTAAGAATCCTGACTTTGTCCTACCAGCTCTTTTGGATCTCTATCTTTAGATCCAAAATCCAAGAACTACGTGGCTTTACCCATGTCAATCATTAAACCAACTCCCAAGCTAGTCCTTTACCGACTACAGCGTTGGGACGTTATTTTCGAGAATCAGTATGTCATCGACATACAATATGAGAAATGCAATATCGCTCCCATTAATTTATTAGTAAACACACAGTTCCGCTTCGTTCCTGTTCAAGTCAAAACCTTGACTACTTCAACAGAACGAAGATTCCAACTCCGATATGTTTGCTTCCATCCATGAATGGATCAATGAGGCTAACTTACATAAAATGTAAATTTTCGGAGTCCGGGCTCACTTTCGCTTCTTTGAATTTCGCAGATTCGTCGCTTTCAATGATCATCAGATCATGCGAACTTTCATTGATTATCAGGTTCAACTAATGACGAGAAATCACTCTCGGATTAGTAACTGATTCATTCATATCTGCGAACTTCAGGCTCCACAGGTGTAGATTCTACAGAAATCTGTAAATCCTTCCGCTGCTCTCCCTTAATAGGTAAAGCAGCCTCTTGTATTTCTCGAATTTCTTCGAGTTATACTTTTACTCCCACTGTTCTTCTTGGAAAATAACTTCCCTTCTTAGAAAACAGAATGGACGTAAAAGTAACAAGCCTTGGTTTCCTTCGGACAAGGCTCCACAGGTGTAGATTCTACAGAAATCTGTAAATCCTTCCGCTGCTCTCCCTCAACAGGTTGAGCAGCCTCCTGTATTTCTCGAATTTCTTCGAGTTATACTTTTACTCCCACTGTTCTTCTTGGAAAATAACTTCCCTTCTTAGAAAACAGAATGGACGTAAAAGTAAGAAGCCTTGGTTTCCTTCGGACAACCAGCGAAGTAGTACAACTACAAATACTCAGTAAAGACGAATTTGGATCGATTCCAATCCACATTTACGTGGTGTCTTTCAACTGATATTTGTGGAACTATTTCAGCGTAAACTTAGATATTTTAGAGCGTTATTCTTAAATAATATCATGGAAGATTCGTGTGACTCATCTTTAATCATTTCTTATAAGATCTGATTCTTTCTCACAGAAAAACCTTCAGGTTTTCAGGAGAAATGAGCTGTGAAACGATTTCACACTCATTAAGATGATCACACAATCAATGACTTAAGTATTCTCACTCGTGATTTTAATCCAGAGTCTTAATACTTTTGTCATTTCAGATCCTATACTTCATTCTGGAACTCTTTCGACCATGTCAAAGAATTCCGACTTGTGTTTCATCAAATGAACACAGTCACACTCACTGAAGTAATCAGTAGAGACAATGAAGTACAGGAGATTTTCTCTGGCATTACTGCTCATTGGGCCACATACATGAGTATGTTCCAGGTCCAATAAGCCTTTGGGCTTTTCTCTAGCTAGGCTAAGATAGGCCCTTTACCTTTTGATCTAGTAAACAGAATTCAAGTCTCATAAGATATTTTATCAAATGAGCCCAACAGTCCATGACTATGGGATTTCTGAATCCGACTTACTTTATGTGACCAAGACTTTATGCCAAGAAAAATCAGGTTTAATTCATCAGATTTAAACCAATTCGGTATTTATGTTACATTTAGGCACTCTTTGGTTTAAGATATAAAACCCATTCCATGAATAGGGTGCTACAATTAATATTTCATTAAGATCAAAAGAACAAAACTTGTCTTTTATCAAAATGAAAAACATTCAAATTCTTACAAGAAAATGAAAGACAAATCTGCTTAAAGCAGGTACATTGTAGCAATTACTTAATACAAAACCAAGCCTCAAAGGGATCTATAAGTGAAAAACCCTACGGCTGAGGTAGCATCCCAAGCTCCTTCCAGACATGTAGTTTCACTTGCCCTTCCTTCAACGTTCTACTGTTGCTTAGGCTCTGCATATTATCACAAATATCAGTGCCACAACCAGTATCCAATACCTTTAAGGTAGAACTTGAAGTAATAACATGAATACCTGAGGAAGTAGTCGCATACATCGATTTTAACTCCTCATCATCTTCCATGAATTTAATGCAATCTCTCTTCCAATGCCCTGTCTCCTTACAGTAGCAGCACTTACCAACGTAAGAGGTATCTGACTCGGGCTCAGAAGACACACGCTTGCCATGATTCAAAATCTGGACAACTTTGCCTTCACCCTTGTCAGCATTAGGTTTATCAAACCTACCCTTCTCATACATGAGATTATTCAGGGTACTCTTCACGTTTGGCTCAACTGTCTTGAGCATATTATGCAGTTCAGTCAGCGTCTTCGTTAAGCCTTTCTTGATATAGTTCCTTCTGAACTTATCATAGCTTGACGGCAGTGACTGTAGTATGATCTCAGTTGCCAATTCTTGGCTAACTGGATAATCCAGTTTCCTCAGGTTATCAATGTAACCCATCATTTTACTGACATGAGGACTCACTGGATGATCATTTGGTAGCTTGCAACTAGTGAGAGATTTAACCAACTGGTATCTCTCCACTCTTATCTGCTCCTGAAACTTCAATTTCAGGCTGCTGATCATCTCTATTGGCGACTCCATGTTCTCATATTGCTTCCGCAAGTCTGAGTCCATGGTAGCCAATATCAGACCACGCACATCTACCGCATCATTATAATGCTTATTCCAAGCATCATATACTGCATGATAAGCATTGGACCCGATCCTCACGGGGAGAGCTCTCTCAAGGACATAGTCCTTTCTCTCCTGTCTGAGAACTAGCCTCAGGTTCCGCGACCAAGTCAAGAAATTTGATCCGTTCAGCTTGTCCATCTTAAGGACAGACCGGATCGAGAAAGTGTTTTGATTGTTTGTGCTAGTCATAACTGAAAATTAAGATAAAAGGATTTTAGTTAATATGTTCAATATGATTAATCTTGTATTATACTTATTATGATTAATCACGCATTATATTCAATAACATCAGTTACCCTCAATAGAATATAATGATTCCAAGATCCACATATAACTAAGATTAAAGTGGGCCACTGGCCGTCACCAAACCTTAGCTTATATCGGTAAGCCCTATATCGGCTAATTATATCCGTGATATAACTCTTGGTTGTGAATCTGGGCCCGAGGCCCAATCCACTCTGATGTCTCAAGGCCCGGGACTCCCGATGGCTCAGTCAAGAAAACCAGACTATACAGTCATGTAATCATTAATGTCTGGGACTCCCAATGACATTTATGAATCACAAACCGTCTTATCCACGCAAAAGCAGACACCCTCACACTGTAAGGCCATGAATACAATTGAATGGGCTTCGACAGCTGACATAGAATGGACAAGACATCCAACGCTTGATATTATTTGAGGTTCGTAGGTTTATTTAAAAATTCATTCCCAAAATAGAAGATTACTATTTCGGGAAACTTTCCATTTTTGGAAACCTACTATTTTTGGAAACTTTCTAAAATTGGAAACTTTCTAAAAACGGAAACTTTCTAATTTCAAAATTTCGGAAACTTTAATTTAAAATCGACTTTATAATTTTATAAAATAAATTTTAAATTAATCTGAAGAAAGACTCAAATAATTGGCCCAATTGTTTTAACTTCTTGGCCCGAGGCCCAAGAATTGGTCCATGTCCAAGACATGACCCAATCGTCCAATTAAATGACATAACCGGTCTGGTTCATTAAAATTGGTCTAACCAAATTTTAATTACTACGATGACCACAATTGTCAACCGGTTATTTACTAAACCGGATTTTCTCAATTTATTTGGTCCAACCAAATCAAATTAGAAAATCCTGGTTTAGGCACTAAATCCAATAATTCTTTCGACATTGGATTTCTTGTCCCGGTTTAACCAGACTTAATAAAATTATTAAATCTGTTTATTAAACCAGGACGAATTAATTTTAATCAAAATATTAAACCGAGCCTTAAACCAACCATGTCGATCGATGAACCAACCGTGTCGATCGATCCATCAACCGCATCGGTCGATGCTCTTAGCATCGATCCTGCATCGATCGTGCATCGATCCTGTATCGATCGATGCTCTCACGCATGCACGGAACCGAGCCAAAACCCTAACCGTGTCGATCGATGCACCAACCGCATCGGTCGATGCACCAACATCGAACCTGCATCGATCCTGCATCGATCGATGCTTTCACGCGTTAACAGGTTTTGCCGAGAGTCTGTATCGACCTATCCATGCGATCGTATCGATCGATCCATGCGATCTCCGATTGTATCGACCGATCCATGCGATCGTATCGATCGATCCATGCGATTCTGGCCGATTCTCATTCTCTCGGATTCGATCGCATATCAAATCATATAGCTTGATCATGCGATTTTTTTCATATGTTTAGGTTTCAATTCTTGTTACTTAAGTGATTTCTCTTATCAGTAGTTGATTCAAAACACTTTTAAACAAGAAAAACAATCCTAAACTTGAATCTAAACAAGAAAAACCAGAACCAATAGCTCTGATACCACTGAAGGAACGTTTAGATGAATCCTGATTCAATTCTCAGATTCAGATTATCCTAAACATGCTGATCTAGGTTCTTCTCGAATAGAAACATAAGTAGATCTCACCTTTTACCTGTTTTGTGCAGCGGAAAGGGAGAACAGGTCAGAGATCAGAGAGCCACCGAGAGATAACTCCTCCAGAGGTTCACACACGCACACCGAGCAGGAAGAAGCTGCTAGACCAGGAGGAAATCGGCGCAGAGAGAGAGAGGAGGCTCACGGCTAGGGCTTCTATCGACCTGAACTCGTCTTAAGTTTATATAAAACTCGTTCAGTTCGTTTTGGGCCATTTGGCCCAAATGCCAATTTACTCCGAGGCGTTCGCGCACTGTGTCGATCGACACGCCTTGTGCATCGATCGACACACAGTGCCTAAACCGTTTTATTCTCTCTAAGTACAGTAAATGCCTAGCACTTTTACCGTACTTCTGCTAAACCATTCCTACACGTTTTCCTGTTAGCTTAGGCGTGTGACCCATATGGGATCATATAATAAAGGCAATAAGTCCAAGACTTATAGATCATGAGCGGACTCTAGCAAGCCATCATGACCCCCAGTATTATATGACTTATGTCTGATCATTGACATACTCTTACTTTCTAGAGACAGTACCGAGATTACTGGACACAATTCCAACAGAAATCTCCCAGAACAATGCGAGAAGTCCAGCGCCTGACTGGCAAAATAGCTGCTCTGAACCGTTTCATCTCGAGGTCGACTGATAAATGTATGTCCTTCTATCACTTGCTTAAAGCGAATAAAAAGTTCCTCTGGGACGAAAAGTGCGAAGAAGCATTCACTCAGCTCAAAGCTTACTTAAGCGAACCACCCATACTGGTGAAACCAGTAGAAGGGGAACCCCTCTACCTCTACCTAGCTGTCTCGACGGCAGCGGTAAGTGGAGTCCTGGTTCGCGAAGAACAGAACGAACAACGGCCGGTGTATTACATCAGTAAGACCTTAATCGACGCTGAAACCACATACCCCGCCATGGAAAAACTCGCCCTAGCACTAGTGACATCGGCTCGGAAACTCCGACCATACTTTCAATCGCACTCGATCATAGTAATGACCTCTCAGCCACTGAGAACCATCCTTCACAGTCCAAGCCAGTCCGGTCGACTGGTCAAATGGGCTATCGAACTTAGCGAGTATGACATAGAATATAAAGCTCGGACGTGCCTAAAAGCACAAGTACTTGCAGATTTTATAATCGAGCTCCCACCGACCGTCGAACTTGACCCGACCTCCGCCAAAAAATGGAAACTCTACGTTGACGGAGCTTCCTCAAGGCAAGGATCTGGAGTCGGAGTAAAACTAGTCTCCCCCACCGGCGAAGTATTAGAACAGTCTTTCAGACTGGGCTTCGCCGCATCAAATAACGAAGCAGAATATGAAGCGTTAATAGACGGGCTTAGACTAGCAATAGCAATAGGAGCCCGAGAAGTAGACGCGTTCAGCGACTCCCAATTGGTCACGAGCCAAAATCACGGCGACTACGAGGCCAAGGACGAGTGCATGGAAGCATACCTACAGGTAGTCCATACGCTCTCCGAACAGATCGAATTCTTTGATCTAACACGGATCCCGCGGGGGAAAACACCGCAGCCGATGCCATAGCCGCATTTGCATCGACATCAGATCCTAACCTTAAAAGGATCATACCGGTGGAGGGGATCGAGAAACCAAGCATCGACATAGCCCTAAAGGCTCTGTCCTTGAAAGAGGACGAGCCTGCCATAAAGGACGATGTCGAGCACAAAAAATGTCTCGGCAACACCAGTCGCGGCATCATCGAAATTGATGATGATCCTGATCTGAGAAATGCCGTGTACGTCGCGAACGTCCCCGACGGACCAATCCAAGCCGCATCCACCAGTCAAGAACCCGAGCTTGACAATGACGAAGATTGGAGAACTTCGATCATTCGATACATTACAAATGGCGAAGTTCCGGACGACAAATGGGAGGCACGGAAACTCAAAGTACAAAGTGCAAGGTACTGCGTCACACAAGGAGAGCTCTTTAAAAGGAGTCTCTCCGTACCTTACCTCAAATGCCTCAACAAAAGGCAAGCCCTAGCCGTGATCACGCAGGCCCACGACGGATCCTGCGGAAGCCATTCCGGAGGACGAGCCCTGGCCGTACAAATCAAAAGGCAAGGCTATTTCTGGCCAACAATGGCCACCGAATGCGAGTCCTTCTCCAACAAATGCGACAAGTGCCAAAATCACGCCCCGATTATCCACCAAGCATCGGAGAAACTCTCCTCTATCTCATCGCCATACCCATTCATGCGATGGGGAATGGACATCGTGGGGCCCCTAGTCGCATCCGGCAAAAAGAAAGCCACACACTTATTGGTGATGACAGACTACTTCACCAAATGGATTGAAGCAGAGTCGTACCAAAAGGTCAAAGACGTTCACGTCAAGGAGTTCGTCTGGCGAAACATCGTTTGCCGGCACGGACTACCCCACGAGATCGTCACTGATAACGGTTCCCAGTTCATATCAAACACCTTCAAGGAGTTCTGCAGAACATGGAACATAAAGCTGACTTACTCAACGCCACGCTATCCCCAAGGGAATGGGCTGGCGGGTGCGGCTAACATGGCAATCATGAATAGCCTCAAGAAAAGACTCAATGAGTGCAAAACGAGCTGGAGCGACGAGCTCCCAGCCGTACTCTGGGCCTACCGGACTACCCCCCGCAAATCCACCGGCGAGACTCCCTTCTCGCTGGCTTACGGGATCGAGGCGGTAGTACCAGCCGAAATCCTTGTGTCAAGCATCCGTAAAGAAGAATGCCCACGACAAGAGGAACTCAATAACAAGATGATAACTGACGTGCTCGATCTCGTCGACGAAAGGAGGAACCTCGCACTAGCTCGAATCCAGAACTACCAACGAGCCGCAGATCGTTACTACGATTCCAAGATCAAAACTCGAAGGTTTCAAGAAGGAGAGCTCGTCTTACGGAAAGTGTTCAACCATAAAAAAGAAGAACACGCTGGGAAGTTAGGAGCAAAGTGGGAAGGTCCTTACCAGGTCACCGACGTTGTAAAGGACGGGATCTACCGACTCAAGTCGGTGGAAACCCAGAAACCTGAACTACGACCTTGGAACATCATCAACCTCAAAAAGTACTTCCACTAGGAGTACGACAACATAATCGAACTACGAAATGGCTTGATCCCCTTAAAAGGGTACGTAGGCAGCTCGACTTCGAGCGCAGCCACCTCCCAAACACAAAGCTCTTACCGAGCTCAACAACTTCTGACGAAGTCATACTAGCTTATCTTTGTGAAATAAAAATAAGTCTCTCAATCCAATGCCTCTTTCTGTCGTAAAAGTTAGAGTCATTGCGAAATACCTCACCATAACATTCTCAAAAAGAGATATGAAATTATCCCTCCGTAAATAAGCGATATGAAATTATCCCCTCCGAGCGACCTGAAATGGCCTCTTCAAAAATCAAGTGATATGAAATTATCTCTCCAAAAAAAGCGATATGAAATTATCCCTCCACAAAAAAGCGATATGAAATTATCCCTTTCGAGAGACCTCGAACGGCCTCCCCCAAAACCAAGTGATATGAAATTATCCCTTCAAACAAAGCGACCTAAAATGGTCCTTCCAAATCGAACGAGCTGAAATGATCGTCCCAAAACAAGCGACCCAAAACGGTCCTCTCGATTCGAACAAACTGAAATGATCGTCCCAAAGAAAGAGATCCAGAGCGATCCTTCCAAAACCTATAATTCTTCTAAACCTTATACGGATTAAAAGAATTGGGGGGCTACCCCCTCCCTCCAAGCAAAAGACAACGAAGTCGAGACATTTATTCAAGCAAACAACCTTTGTAAGTCTACTTCGATTCGTTCCTATATACTTAGCATTCCTTATATTCAGCAATTTCGAAAGCATCTAGCTATAAGCTCGAATCTTACACTACGAAAGAATGGTACCTCGCGTACAATCGACTTACAAGTTCGTAAAGAACTCCCTAAGGCAATTCGAGACAAGTTATTTATCGACCCCTCCGAGGAGGTTCAAGTCGCCATAACGGCCAAACTTTATGCTAAAGCGCTAAACAGTAAAATCTATGCTAAGGCATGCAAGATTTGAAAGCAACGCATGAACAAAACAAGGACTTAGCATCCTCAATATCACAAAAGCCCCCTTGGGCAACCAAAGTCTGAAAAAGGAAATTAAGAGCCCTCTCGGGCAACAACAACAGTTTTTAATTAAAACGCAGCATAGGAGGAGCCTCCGACCTGGCCCTCCGCCCCATCACCCGCCTCTCTTCTCGGCCGGGAGTCGACCTCGTCAGTCATCCTCTGGTCAGTCTCAGCTGGAGGAGCAGGCGGAGAACCCGCCATGGCCACGGAGTCCTCCGACATTGCTGGCAAGGCAAGCTTGCCAACGCTAAAATCAGAGACTGCCGCGGCCTCCATCTCCGCTGCGGCAAGTCACTTTTGCTCAGCCAGCTTAAGCACCTCTCGGGTCATTTCCACTTCTCCAGCTGCGATCTCAGCGATGAGCTCGACGTCGGCCAAAGTCTCTTGGAGACGGATCTCGGCGCTAGTCTGGATCTTCCTCTTCTCGGCTCTCTCTTTGATCCCGGCCAGAATCATCAGATATTGGCCACTGAGTTCTTTTCGAGCCTTACGAAGCTCGACCCGGCTTGACTCTTCCACAGTCCGAATTCGAGCCTCGGCGGCGCTAAGATGACAAGACAGCTCCTCCTCCCTTCTCTCGAGATGCGCAATCCTGGCCTCCGTAGCAGCATGGTCCGCGACCCTCTTCTTCAGGCGCTCCTCCCTAGCTAAAGCTTCCTGGAGCTCGACATTCATTTGGGTAGCATCCTCTCGAGCAGACTCGAGCTCATAGGTCTGAGCATCCAGCACCTCGTTCTCAGACCGAACCGCGTACGTATTCACAGCATCTACGGCCTGCAAAGAAAGCGTCGGTTTAACAAAAAAACTCTAAAGAAAAAAGGAGACCAAAGCAAAAACGTCTCACTTTCCCGATAACCGCCATCATCTCGGAATACGCACTACCGGGTGTTGGGATTATGTCCTGAAATCACATTGTACTCACTCTAGAGATAGTTGTATTGTCGAGATCGGACAATTCATATGATACTGGGTAGTCATAATGTTTTGCTAGAAACCGCTTATGACAAATGAGTTGTAACTCATTTCCAGTATCGTGTGAACCTACAGGGTCACACACCTAAGCAAGTTGGACATAGTTCGTATGGGATTGATCATTGGCATATGGTCTGGTCGATGTGTATTGGATACACATCGAATACGAGGTTTAATGAGGTGTGTCGATCGACACCATTGGGTGCGTCGGTCGACACAAGACGTGTGTCGATCGACACCACTAAGTGAAGTTTCGGTTTACGTCGAGGTCGTATATAAGTGATCTTATAATTCGACCTAGTAGAAGAGCGCCGCCCAGACAGTGTTTTCTCAGAGAGAAAACACAGAAACCTCGAAGAACTCAGTTCCCAGGAGATCCGAGCCCCGGTACTAGCATCCCGGCGGATTTCAGCTTGTGTGCGTGTGGACTGAAGTAGAGGCGCAGCATCTGAGGCGCTCCTGAGATCTTGTTTATCTGACCATCTTCCGCTGCCAATCTCCAGGTAAACACGAGATCAGATCCTTGATTCAATTAACTAGACCCTAGATTCTAGGCTTCGGGAACCTGACAGCAATTCTGAATCTGGTAGAATTGGCTCGAAGTTCCAACAGTGGTATCAGAGCCTTAGGGTTTTATCATTGAATCAGACCTGTTTATTGAATTTGATGATTAGATTCGCAAACTAGGTTGTTTGGTTAGAACAGGTCAGATCGATTTTGATCAAGATCGAGTCTGTGTTTTCGCACAGTGTCGATCGACACAGAACAGCGAAAACGACAGATTCAGCGGCTAGGGTTTTTCGCGAAGAAAAACCGAAAGCCTTCTGTGTCGATCAACACAGGTTGAGTGTCGGTCGACACAGAACAGATTCGATCGATCGACACAGGTTGAGTGTCGGTCGACACACACCTAGCGAATGGTTAGTCGGTTCAATTGGATTGGACCGGTTATCATGCTTGGTTAAGACCGAACAGATCGTTTTAAAATTGGATGAATTGGTTCAATAGGATTGAACTGATTATCTCAATTAGTATAAACCGATTGGTTGAAATCAGTTTGATTGGATAAAACGGTTCAATTGAATTGGACCGGTTATCGCAATCAGTTGAAACTGGTTAAAACGGTTTAAAATTGGATGAATTGATTCAATTGGATTGAACCAGTTATCGCAAATTAGTATAAACCGATTTGAATGGTTAAGATCAGTTTGATCTGATAAGTCGGTTCAATTGGATTGTACCGGTTATCAAAACTGTCTTCGGTTAAGGTCTATGTCGACCGTCACACACGGGTTGTGTCGATTGACATGACCGGTTCGATGAACCGGGTTAATTGGATTAACCGGTTATTGAAGTCCGGTTTTGTTTGGTGGTGTCGATCGACAGACATAGTCTGCATCGATCAATACAGTGCTCGAAATTCTGGTTATTGAACCTTGAATTTGTAGAAACCAAACTCGACCTAAACCTTGATCAAAGCTTAGCTTCAATATGGTCAACTGTCAAGACTCATTTCGTTGTGTGATGGTCTAGCCAAGAGCTTGGTGTCCACAATTAGGTGAGTAAGGCAGGTAATTATGTTGATGGACTTGCGGTGCTTGACCTAATAGATTGATTTGCTAACCTTTCAGAGTTTAGTTTCCTCAACTAAACATCAAGTGACCTTGATGTCTTGCCCAATCTCGTCTACTGTCAAGACTCGGTTCATTGTTGGATAGTCTTGGAGTCCTTGGTATCCACAGTGACCTGAGTAAGGCAGATGATCATTGATAGACTCGCAGTGCGACTGTCAATGATCACAAGACAGAAGAGATTGGTTTACTTGACTGGGCTATCAGAAGTTCTGGGCCCAGAGACGCCAGAGTAGATGAGACATGGATTGTCTTATCTGTGACCAAGAGTTGTACTGGGTACAATTAGCAATGATTTGCTTACCTAGATAACTAAAGTTTGGATGATGGCGAGTCGCCCACTCAGATTTTGGTGAAATATGGATCTTGGATCATTATATTCATAGAGGAAACATTGTTTGAATATAATGCGAGTTTTCTTATTAGATAAGACTTCTCATGAAATACATAACTAAATCTTTGTTTTCTTGGATTTCAGCTTATGTCTATGACTACTTTCTCGTTGCGATCCATCCTTGAGAAGGACAAGTTAAATGGATCCAACTTCCTGGATTGGTATTGGAATTTGAGATTAATTCTCAAGCAGGAAAGCAAGGACTATATCCTTAAGAAAGCTCTTCCAGAAAGGCTTGGGACCAATCGCTCGAATGCAGTATATGATGCTTGGAATAAGCATTATATTGATGCGGTAGATGTGCGTGGTCTGATGTTGGCTACCATGAACTCAGACTTGAAGAGTCAGTATGAGAACATGGAGTCGCCAATAGAGATGATCACCAGCTTGAAACTGAAGTTTCAGGATCTAGCACGAGTTGAGAGATTCCAGATGGTGAAGTCTCTCACTGGGTGCAAGCTACCAGAGGATGCTCCAGTGAGTCCTCATGTCATTAAAATGATGGGTTACATTCATAACCTGGGGAAACTGGAATGTCCTGTCAGCTTAGAGTTGGCTACTGACATCATTCTGCAGTCACTGCCGTCTAGTTATGATAAGTTTATCAAAAACTATATCAAGAATAACTTGACAAAGACGTTGACTGAGCTGCATGGCATGCTCAAAACAGCAGAGCAAGACATCATAAAGGGTAAAAGATTTGAGAAATCTTGTGTTGGCAAGGGTAGAGGCAGGGCAGTCCAGATTTGGAATCAGGATAAGCCTGTGTCATCTTATAAGCCCAAGTCAGGCCCATCTGGTGTTAGAAAAATGCTTCTACTGCGACGAGTCAAGGCATTGGAAGAGAGATTGCATTAAATTCTTGGAAGATTCACAAGAGATGAAGGAGATGTATGGTACTTCTTCTTCAGGTATTGTGTTATTAATTCAAGTTCTACATATGTATTGGATACTAGTTGTGGTACTGATATTTTTGAAATATGCAGGACCTAAGCGACAGTAGAACGTTGAAGAAAGGACAAGTGGAACTGCATGTCGGGTATGAAGCAATAGTTGCTGCATGAGCCGTAGAGATTCTCCACTTGTAGGAGCCTTTCATACTTGGTTTTAGAAATTAAATAATTGCTACTATGTATCTGCCTTGTGCAGAGATGTCTTTCATTTTCTTGTAAAGAATTTGGATGTTTTTCATTTTGATAAAAGACAAGTTTTGTTCTTTAGATCTTAATGAAATATCATATGGTAGCACCCCATTTGGAATGGGTTGTATATCTTAAACCAGCGTAATTTTGAATATAACACAAATACTAAAGGTTTAAGTCTGATGACTCGAACTCGACTTTTCCTTGGCATAGTCGTTAACCATAAAGAGTGAAGCGGATTCAGAAGTCCCATAGTTTTGGACTCATTCGATTATTAATCATTTGAGATATGAATTCTGTTCACTGGACCAAATGACTAAAGCCCTTTTAGCAGAGCTAAAGGAAACGGGCCAAAGGCTTATTGGGCCTTACACATACTGATGTATGCGGCCCAACGAGCATTAGTGCCAAAGGAAATCTTCTGTACTTCATTACCTTATTGATGGCATTAATAAGTATGGCTGTGATCATTTGATGAGACACGAGCAGGAATCCCTTGAGGAGTTCCAAAATGAAGTGTAGAACTGATTTGACAGAAGTATTGAGATCCTCGATTGAATCGCGGAGGAAAATACTTTAGACTAGGTTTTTCGTTTTTAGTTACTAATTTTTTTTTTTGGTTATATCTTTGCATGTTCAGGCAAGCGAGAAGAAGACGTGCATCGACCGACACTCTTAAGAATCGATCGACACACCCACGAACTGAATCAATCATTGTGTACTTGTGCATCGATCGACGCTTTAGCCGTGAACCAGTTAGTGCATGCCTAATCGTGCAACTAGAAGTAATCCAGACAAGGAGCTCGTGAATCTCAGACTTGAGGAGCTTGCAAGTTTAGAAAGGACAAACAGGAAAGCTCAAAAACCAGTTAAGATGACGAATGCAAATGTTGTGATTTTGATTCGGGATGAACAAGGTGTTCTGAGAGATGCAGAGAACCATGTCTGCAATGAACGGGGTCGAAGACTTGATGCTGATGCGAACAACATTGTTCAGGAGATTATTCAGCAGCCACATGATGGTGGTGCTGGTAGAGGTGCAGGTGGACAAGGAAATCCATGGGTTGAAGTACCACCTAATACACCTAATCCGCCTAATGGGAGGACTCTAGCTGATTACAACAGGCATGATGAGTTCTATGCTAACAGGTCTACGATCGTACCTCCTCCATTTAGAGGAATAACTTTGAGCTGAAGACTTCTTACTATACTCTTGTGGGACAGCACCTCTTTCATGGATAACTACATGAGCACCGTATGGATCATATAGAGAAGTTTGAGTCTTTGGTTACTGGAATGAAGCATAATAGAGTGAGCTATGACTTCTTGCACTGTAATCTTTTCGAACACTCTCTTGGAGGAGAAGCTGCAAATTGGCTGAAGCAGATTCCACATGGGCCTCTACCTACTTGGGATGTAGTTAAGAGGAAGTTCCTTAGACATTTTTATGATGATGCTAGATCTGATCAGCTGAGAGAGGATCTTTAACAGTTCAAACATGGACCTACAGAGTCTTTGAAAGCGGCGTGGGTAAGGTTTAAGATTTACCAGATAGATTTCCCTCATCATGGTTTCTCTGAAGTTCAGCTGCTGGGCATTTTCTTCAGAGGTGTTGATTTGTGGTATCAGATGGCTTTGGATGCTGCTAGAAATGGAAACTTCAACACTAAATCTCCAGAGCAAGCTAAGGAGCAGATTGAGAACTTGTTGTGTAGAAATAGCACTAAGAATACTGATCTGGAGAGGAAGAAATCTGGTGGAAAGGTTAATAGCTCGCAGATAGCAGAGATGAAGAACAAGATTGATTATGTTCACAGTATTTTGCTTGGGAAGAAAAATGTCCATTTTGCTCAGGATGTTGAGGTATTTGATGTTGAAGAAGGATGTTATGAAGAGGATGTGAACCACGTTGGTGGAACTGGTTTTCAGGGTAACAGATTTGGGAATCAGCGAGGCACATGTGGCTACAATGGAATGGGTCAGAGGAGTACCTTCACATGTAATCAAAAATTCTCTGGTTTCACTCCTAAGCCTCAGTACAAGAAGCCTTTTCAGAGTAACAACAACCTTGGAAACAACACTAGTAGCTTCACTAGGAACTATGGGTCTTCATCCTATCAACCTGTTCTTCCTCAAAGTGAGCAGTCTGATAAGATGATGGGTTTTTTGGAGCAGATTCTGGAAGGACAGCAGAAGAGTACAGTCGACTTCAATGGAAAGATAAGTTAGGAACTTTGGGTCTGATCCGTTCCTTTTACTGCTTTTGGATTCGAACCGATTTTTTATTCTCTACTCTTTCTTTAATGCAATCAATTCATATTGTGTTGTTTGTTTTATTTAATATGTTTGAGTAGATTCAATGTTAGGTTTAGGGGTTCTCGTAGGGTTTTCATGTCATGTTAGATTGAATTAATCAATTAAGGATTCATAACATGTTAGTTCTTCAACTTGAATTGTTCTTAGAGCTAGTTTCTAACCTGATCAATTGGAATCTAGATCTAGGTTTTATAAATTGACACAAAAGTTTAGTTTGGAATCTGATATATTTAGGTTGAGCAAATTAGTTATTTGCAAAGAAATTTGGTTTAACTGATTTGTGAACTAATCAAACCTGCACTTAATGCTAGTTTAATCTGTTAGGAATTGCAAAGAAATTTGGATTTCTAGGGTTTAGACTTAGTGAATTCTCGCAACGAAAGTTGGTTAGTTTTACATTTGTGTTTGAGTTCTAGAACAGTACTTAATTCGATCATGACTGATTGTTGATCTGCATGGCCTGATTTCCTGAGAACTCTCTTGACCTAGCGCTTTTAGTATTCGATAAACACACCGATTTGCTGATCTATTTAATGCTTTTTTACTTAATGATTATTGATTCCTCTCGCTTAGCTATTCTCTGGAGCAGCTTCTAGAAGGACAACATAAGATTACAATGGAATTCAATGGAAAGATAGATGTTCTGTACCTTGATCTGAATGGATAGATTGATGCTTTGAGCACTCATTTGAAGAAGTTGCATGCTCAGGTTGCACATACTGATGGGTCTGTAAAGAGACAAGATGGAGCTCTCCCTGGACGAACTGATGCTAATCTGAAGTACCAATGTAATGAAATTACGTTGAGAAGTGGTAAGGAGGTCGTTCCTGCACCTAAAAAGGGTCTGAGCTTAGAGGAAATCGTTGAAATTGAGGAGATGGAAGATGACATTCGCGAGTTGCAGAGTGTGTCGGCCAATGCACCCCAATATCGATCGACGCAGGACGTGAATCGAAAGTCTCAGCCTAATGTCGACACAGAGGTCGTTGCACCTTAGACGAGCATCGACCAACACACCCCTAGTGTCGATCGACGCACTGGCCGTGCACAGAATGGGAATGCAGAGAAGCTGAAGAAATCTGATAAGAGAATCTACAAGCCTAAGGTTCCCTTCCCTAAGAATCCAAGGAAGTCTAAGTACGAGCTGCAGTTGTCTAATATCAAGGAGATAATGAATAAGGTGTTGATTGAAGTGCCTTTGATTGATGCTTTAAAGACTACTCTTGTGATGAAGAGATGTCTAAAGGACATGCTTTCTGGTAACATGACTGATGAAGAAAGTATACTGATGATCTCAGAGGTATGTAATGCTGTGATTCAAGGCAGGATTCCTGAGAAAATAAAAGATTTAAGGAGCTTTTTATTGGATTGTTCTATCTACAGAGATAGAGTTGAGAGGTCATTGTGTGATCTTGGTTCAAGTGTGAACCTTATGCCCTTCTCTTTTGCTAAGAAGCTTGGGATGACATATTTCATGCCTACTAGGATCTCATTGGTTCTAGCTGACGGGACTGTCCGGATCCCTGAAGGAGTGTTGGAGGATGGGCCAATCAGGATTAGTAACAGTGTGATCCCTACAGACTTTGTGGTTCTGTAGTATGGAGAGGAACCAAAGGATCCACTTATCTTAGGAAGACCTTTCCTAGCTATTGTTGGTGCGATGATTGACTGCAAGAAGGGGACTATCATTCTGAATGTGGGTGATCTGAAGATGAGTTTTGATATGGATAAGCTGTTGAAGAGACCAACCATCGACGGACAGACCTTTTATGTGGACACTCTCAGTGATTTGGCAAAGGAATTCTTTCATAGGACACAAGCTGAGGATCCGTTGGAAAGAGCTCTGCTAAGCTCAGTAAAGGAATTGGAGCACCTATAAGACGAGCCTACTATCTGTTATGAAAGATTGATGGATTCAACAGAGAAAGTCATGCAATTGGATGTGCAGAACGAGCAGCTGTATTGATCAACTCCACCTGAGCATCGATCGACGCACATCACGTCCGATTGGGAAGAAGAAAAGGCTCCAAAAATCAAACTGAAACAACTTTCATCTGGGCTATGGTACGCATTTCTTGGACCTAATTTAACATACCCAGTGATTATTAATGCTTCCTTGAACAACGCATAGACTTCCCTACTGCTTAGCAAGCTGCGCAAGTATCACAAAGCTTTTGGCTATTCTCTTGATGACATTTCATGTATCTCTCCGAATATGTGCATGCATAGGATACATCTTGAGGATGAGACAAAGTCATCAGTGGAGCATTAGAGGAGGCTGAATCTGAATCTGAATGAAGTGGTAAAGAAGGAGATTATGAAGCTGCTGGAAGCTGGAATCATCTATACTATCTCTGACAGTGATTGGTTCAGTCCAGTACATGTTGTACCTAAGAAAGGAGGTGTTACAGTGGTTAAGAATGAGAAGAACAAGCTGATTCCTACGAGGATTGTGACTGGACACAAGATGTGCATTGATTACATGAAGCTGAACGTTGCGACTAGGAAGGATCACTTCCCCTTGCCTTATATTGATCAGATGCTGGAGATGTTAGCTAATCATCCTTATCATTGCTTCCTTGATGGGTACTCTAATTTCTTCATTCGTCTAGAGGATCAGGGGAAGACCACTTTTACTTGTCCCTATGGTACTTTTGCATACCGCATAATTCCTTTTGGACTTTGTAATGCACTAGCCACCTTCCAGAGATGTATGATGTCGATTTTCACAGACATGATTGAGGATTTTATGGAGGTGTTTATGGATGAATTTTATGGCTATGGGTTATCTTATCATGAGTGCTTGGATAATATGTTGGGTTCTTCAAGAGGTTCATCAAAGATTTCAGTAAGATTGCTAGACCACTAACTGGTTTGATGTGTAAGGATGTGAAATTTGAGTTCACTTCAGATTGCCATACTGCATTTGAACAGATTAAGCAAGCATTAATGAGTGCTCATATAGTGCAGCCACCAGATTGGGAGTTTCCTTTTGAGGTTATGTTTGATGCAAGTGATTTTGTTGTAGGTGCTATTCTGGGACAGAAGAAGGACAAGAAACTTTATATTATCTATTATGCCAGCATAACACTAGATGATGCGCATAGAAACTATACCACTACAGAGAATGAGTTGTTGGCAGTAGTCTTTGCCTTAGAGAAATTTTGCCCATATTTGGTTGGATCTAAGGTGATAGTACATACAGACCACTCAGCTCTGAAGTACTTAATGCAAAAGAAGGATGCAAATCCAAGGGTTTTGAGATGGATTCTCCTTCTTCAAGAATTTGACATTGAGGTCAAAGACAAAAAGATGTTAAGAATGAAGTTTCTGATCATCTTTCAAGGATTAGGGTTGAAGAAGATGTCCCCAGAGGAGAACGTCAATTTGATTGAGACAGTGTTCAGAACGGATTTGGACATAATTGCAAAACTGTCGGATTGCAGAGAATGCGACGAATTCCCGTTAAGGGGGGGGGGATTGTGATGTATCATGGTTTTTAGCTGTTTTAAGCTACATTGCATAGAAACGAAAATGGGTATGCGGAAGCAAAAAGTTTGGAAAGGTGGAAACGGTCTTTTCATAAAAAATTGGAAGCGAAACGTTTTGGAAACGTATGTACATATATTTATAAGAATAATAAGAATATAATGAACACCAACCATAAAAAAATTCTAACATAATATTTGAAACAACATTGGTCCAACCAAAAATATATTGTTTTTTAAAAATTAGAATTTGGAACAACACAAACTTTAGTTGGAAAAAAATCTATAAATACAAACGAACATGAATCATTTTTTACTTAATTTTAAAACTATCATCTTTAATATGAGAAAAATACATGGTAAGTGGTAAAGTCGTCTTCTTCTTTGCGTTTTTCTGATAGCTTGTTTAGAGTATGAATATGATTTAAGCAAAGATTTTCATATTCTTTTTAATAGTGATGTCTTTTTTTCTTAAACAAATTACAAATTATCAGTTAAGTCCTTACATTTTTAAACTATTTACAATTAAAATAGAAAACAGAGTTTCCAAAAAATAAAAAGAAATGATGTTTCCAAAACTGAATAGACCGTTTTCGTCGCGTTTCCAAAAATGGATATGCTTTTCCATCACGTTTCCAAATTACAATTTTTAAGAAACGCGTTTCCACACGTTTCCGTCGTGTTTCCGTTTCCAAATGTTTCCGAAACGAGAAATGATCTTCGGACGAAGTTTCCATGCAACATAGGTTTTAAGCTATGATATAAGTATATATTTGAGTCTTTTGTAGTGTCTTTCGAGTCTTTTCAGGTATTTATTAGGTTTACACACGTTTGGAGGACTTTGGATGATTTTGGAGCTTTTTGGGCAAATATTGAAGCTGCATGTGTGATGAGCTGAATCACTATGTGAGTCGACCTGAGCATCGACCGATGCACTCATGCATCGATTGACACAGCATCCCAAATCGCTACTGCTAGCGAATTAATGAAGATTTGAAAAATTGCAGTTTTGACCCAGAAGTTCCAGTATTTACAAAAGAGACTCAAGGCGTGTTATACACTTTACATTAGGGTTTTTGGTGTTTTACTTTAGTGACACTTTTCATACTTTTGGCTAGAGAGAGTTTAACAGCTTTGGAGCTGATCTGTTCCTTGTACTGCTTTTGGAGAAGATTTCGAACCCTTCTCTACTTTCTTTAATGCAATCTATTCATATTATGTTGTATGTTTCATTCAATATGTCTGAGTAGATTCATTGTTAAGTTTAGGGATTCTCGTAGGGTTTTCATGGCATGATAGATTGAATTAATCAGTTAAGGATTCAGAACATGTTAGTTCTTCAACCTAAATTGTTCTTAAAGCTAGTTTCTAACATGGTCAATTGGAATCTAGATCTAGGGTTTATAAATTGACATGAAGGTGTTATTTGAAATCTGATCTATTTAGGTTGAGCAAATTAGTTATCTGCAAAGAAATCTGGATTAACTGATTTGTGAACTAATCGAACATGCACTTAATGCTAGTTTAATCTGTTAGGAATTGCAAAGAAATTTGGATTTCTAGGGTTTAGACTTAGTGAATTCTCGCAACGAAAGTTGGTTAGTTTTACATCTGTGTTTGAGTTATAGAACGGTACTTAATTCGAGCATGACTGATTGTTGATCTGCATGACCTGGTTTCCTGAGAACTTCCTTGACCTAGCTTTTAGTATCTGCTAAACACACCGATTTGGTGATCTATTTACTATTTTTTATTTACTGCTTATTGATTGTTGTCGCTTAGATATTCTCGATACTTTATAGTCTATCGTAAGATTATTGAGTCTATGTGGTTAGAGCCCTATATACTACATTTGCTAGTGCACTTGCAATGAAACTTAGAGAATTACACTTTGAGCCTATCAGATTGTAATGGCCCAAATTTTATAATTTTGGTTTGACAAAAAATCAAGCCCATTTAATCCCCAGACCCATAAACTTAACCTAGATACCCCTTCTATTTTCCTATAAAAGGAGGTAGCCACCAAGAGATAATAGGCATGTGGAGATCAATGGCAAAGCCTGCCCGTTTGTCGACCACCAGCAGCCGACAGTCACCTCCAGCAAGCCACCATCGTCCGTCTCCAGCGAGCCACCATCATCCGATCTTCTCTTCCATGTGTCTCTCTTTGTTCTTCTCTCAGGTTAAGTAATTCTCCATTCTCCATTGATTCTCCTATTTTTATTTTTCCAGTTTTCAGGATCTGATTCCATGTGGGTATTAGATCGGAGATCTAATATCGTTTCTTTGATCTTTCACTTTTCTGAATGCAAATCTAGGATCAAGGCAATTCTGTCCATCAAATTGATTCAAATTTTTCCGTAGATCCTTAAGAATCCACGGAACGCATAATATGTCATTGGAAACACACAGTCTCAGATTTCCAAAAAGGTAAGAATCGCTCAATTCTGACTTATCATTTCGAAGTTATGGTCTTTTTTCTAAAATGTGTATGTTCATGACTAATTTGTGTTGAGTCTAGTTATATATGTGTTTTGAGATGGGCAAGCGGATTCAGCTTGACCTGAACCTTTCCAGGGACTTATTAGACATATAGATATAGCTCTCGGTTCAAGTAAAATCGATCTAGAGCTTCAGATCATGGAGCCGTGTTCCTCTTCCGCGATATCAATCGCAGTCCGTTTGTGTTTGTCTACGATTCATCGTTGTCGTCAGACAATGCCAAGGTAAGGATCGGTTGTGGACTCTCTCTCTCTCTCTCTCTCTCTCTCTCTCTCTCTCTCTCTCTCTCTCTCTCTCTCTCTCTCTCTCTCTCTCTGATGAGGGCATCAAGCCATCATCAACCAAGGAGCATGGAGAAGGCCACAACCAAGTCAGAACAGCCACTGTCCAAGCTACACTCCAAGCTGCTCAACAAAACCAATTGGACCCATTTATGGAAAGAACCAGAACCAAGAAATTTGGAGCTTTGCAACATCAACAATGGAGACAAGGAGAGTTCATTCGACCATCTGAAGTTTTAACAAACAACATTCCATGCACCAGCAAGCCAAGGATCAACCAAGTTCACTATGTTCGCAACTTGCCATATTTGGATGCATTCACATTTGGAAGATCAATTCAGCACCAAAACTTTTCCAGTCAAAGCTACAACGTTTTGAGCTCATTTCCATCAAGTCCAGATGTCCTCGGCTGCACAAGACCACACCAGATTCTCCCGAACTTCAACAAGTCACACTTACCATTCTTGGAGCATAAATATATCAAACACCAACGGATCCTTTCCATGCTGCGAATTATTTGTCAATCAAGCTGTTCCAGAGATCCTCACTTATCCCCTAAAGCCATCCAGATACAAAGAAAGCAGTAAGAGCCTGGATCCTTACCAAATTCAGCCTAACGGCTATTTTCCATTATTTTCAACGATTTCTTTCTTATGTTTGGTCAATAGGATTGTTGTAAAAAGCATATATAAGCTTAGTATTGTCCGTTGTAAAATTCACCTTTCAATCAACCAAGAATAAACAGAGTTTTTCGTTTCAAAGAGTGTTCTTTGAGTTTTGTGTTCATTAGATTCAATTGAGTGATTCATTGTTTCTTTTGAGTTTTCAGAATTAGTTTTCTTTGTGTGATTCAAGGAGACTGCTTCTGCCAAGAATTGAGAGAGCTTCAAAGCCAGCACTTGTTCTTCCATCTCCTACCATCCTAGTCTCTGATTCTGAGGCTGTATTATCTTGTATCAGAGCCGAAAGGTTCCAAATCAAGTGAATTATGTCCCTTTACCTTTCGGTTTTCATTGCATTTAGATTCATAGTTTTCTGTTTCATTGCATCTTAATCCAAAACCCCATAAAAATTGTTTATGCTTTGCATCTAGTTCATTATGATTTCATTTAAATTATTCTTTGTTTTGTTATTTCATCTATAATTTGAAAAGCCTATAAAACCCCATCTGTTTATTTTGATTTAGTCATTTAGTAGTCTGTCCATTGCATTGCTTATTGAAAAAGCCATAAAATTGTCTGCTTTTGTTAAGTTCATATCATTTTGTCTTTGTTTGCATCGTAAATTAAAAAGCCTTATAAAAAGAGTCTATGTTTTGTGTTCTATTGTTTCAATTCATTACCTGCATTCATATTTCGTTTTCAAACTCAAAACCAAAAAGAAAAAGTGTCAAAGTTTTTGTTTCTGTCAATTTTGTTTATAGTGTTCCTATTTTGTTTTCATAAACCTTAAAAGAAAAAAAAGAAGTTGTTTTGCTTTGATTCATTTTTCAGAACCAACCCCCCCCCCCCCCAAAAGTGTTTATTTCCTTTGTTTGCTCCTTAGTTTTCGAAATTTTGGACAGAGGCACCTCCTGTTTTGGTAAAGAAATTGGTTTTCCCTTTTTAACAAGCTACAAAACGTGTGCCCATTTTCAAATAAGGGAAATGCCATATTCTTTACTTTAAAACCCAAAGGCTCCCTATTTTCGAAAGTTTTAAGAGAGTAAACCGGTTTAAATCAAGTTTCGGAACCCACTTTAAATCAGCTACTTTGGTTTTCGAAAAGTATAAACCAGGTTTCCAAAACTTCCCAACAACTCATTGAAACCGTGTGTTTTATACTGCTGCATAACAAGTTTGGGTTTAAACAATCTCTAGGCTGTGCTTATTGTTGTCTTGCACAAAAGCAAGGAATATCATAGCACATTAATACATTTTGAGCTCATTCTTTCAGGTACTGAATCAGCAACATGGAAGAAGAAGAAGAAGAACCAGACAAATGGAGTGAGGAAGAAGAGAGCTTAATCTACTCAGATGAGGAGACAGATTATGAAACACCACCATGGCTAGGAGATAAAGCCTCTGAGTATGGAGATGAGTCAGATGGTGAGGGTTGTGATCCTGAACTCTCAGCCCAATGTTCCAACCATCCAGAGCTGCAATATATAGAGTTGCACTACAACCTCATCTTGGAGTCAGCTTAGCATGGAACTCAGTGAGGATGAGACTAGTGATGACTCAGAAGCAGAAATGTATGGAGAGTACCACCCACCTAGGCGCAAGAGTGTACTTCATACAACCAACAGAACAAGAGGTTCCCTAATTTTTTCAGGAAAAAGTAGTAGACCTGAAGCATACTTGCAATGGGAAAATGATATGGAGGAATGGTTACAAGTTAACAACATTCCAGAAGAAAGGTGGCTAGTACAAGTTGTCTCAGCCTTCACAGAAAATGCTTATGAATGGTGGCTAAAGGAGAGTACACTAACCATTTATAAGAAGCCAATACTAGATAGGAGATATCTCAAGTTCAGAATCCATAAGGAATGTGTGGAGAAGCTTGAAACCATAACCAAGAGAGTGGAGATTGCATCCAAAATGCAAGCTGTTCATAAGCCCAAGTCTGTTTGCTATCCAAAAGCTAAGAAGACTCTTCAAGCAAAGCAAGATCAGCAATGGCAGAAGATCATGGAGATGTTGCACCCAAAGAACCGGAGCAGAAGCAGAGCCACAAAGCTTCACCCAATTCAACCGGACCCAACCTTGATTCCTCACTCAAGCCGTTAAACCTGCCAACACAAGGAACAAGATCAGAGGAAGGGCATCAAGATCGGAGTAAACTACCAAACCTGATTTGTTCAAAGGAGGATGAGAAAGTCAAGCGGACAAAATCTACCAGCATCCCCACTTGATCAAGTGATGCTACTTGCACTCATTGACGTTCCAAACCAAACTACATCCAATGGTGACTGCCCTGAAAGTGCTTTAATCATCCCTAGACTAAAGGAGAGCCGCAGCCAAGGAGTTCACAAGGAACATACCATGTTACAACTTGCTAGCACCATCTCTGTGAGTTTAAGTATTTCCAGACCTATTATAGCAAATTCAAACACATATATGATGCACTTTCTCTTAAGCATTGTTTCAGGTACAAGTACTACAACAGAAGAAATGAGCAGGAAAGAGCATGAACACACCAAAGTTAGTAGGAAAAATCAAAGACAAGAGCAACATGTTTTGGTGATCAGGGAAGAAGATGAACGTTTAATGATCACTAGCTCACAAGAGCAGAAGGTCCAAACCCTCATACAACCTACTGAAGCTGACAATGTAAGTACAAGCATCATACAATTTGTTGTTATAACTCCAAGAATAGATATAATGCACTTGTTCTTCCCAATGATCATCTCCACAGATATAAAGCACAAGGGAGAAGAGAATGTGAAGAGAGGCTCAGAAACAGCCCTTACACTAAGTGATCAAACTGATCAAGACAGTAGAGAAAAGGAGAACATCAAGGAGAAACCTCCAGACCAAAGCAAGAACACAACATCTATTAACAAGCTAAATTTTTCTTTGATATATTTCATTTCCAATGATTCAACAGTTGTGTTAAATAACTCGTTAAGCTTGCAAGAAGATGAAATATCACTAGAAAAGGAAATTTACTTTAAGGAGAAGGATTCAAGTTGTTTACTCTATGATAAAAGCCCATAATGCACTTGCCTCTTTGCTAAAATGTTGAGCATATTTCAGGTCTTAGGGAGAGTGGAGCAAGATAAGCAAAGGAGACATCATATAAGCTCAAATAAGAGGAGTCCTACTATCCTATCTGCTTAAAGGAGAACCACCAGACACTCCACTAATCACCAGACCACATACACATCAAGGTAAGACCCTAAACTCCAAAAGGAGAATGAAAGCTAACTTGCTTTCTCTTAGTACGAATTATTCAGTTTTGAGGTCAAAAACCTTTTCAAGAGGGAGATTATGATGAGGGCATCAAGCCATCATCAACCAAGGAGCATGGAGAGGCCACAACCAAGTTAGAACAGCCACTATCCAAGCTACACTTCAAGCTGCTCAAGAAAACCAATTGGATCCATTTATGGAAAGAACCAGAACCAAGCAATTTGGAGCTTTTCAACATCAATAATGGAGACCAGGAAAGTTCATTATACCATCTGAAGTTTCAACAAACAACATTCCATGCACCAGCAAGCCAAGGATCAACCAAGTTCACTATGTTCACAACTTGTCATATTTGGAAGCATTCATATTTGGAAGATCAATTCAGCACCAAACATTTTACTATCAAAGCTACAATGATTTGAGCTCATTTCCATCAAGTCCAGACGTCCTCGGCTGCACAAGACCACACCAGATTCTCCAGAACTTCAACAAGTAACACTTACCATTTTTGGAGCAGAAATATATAAAACACCAACGGCTCCTTTCCAAGAATCCAAGCTGCAAATTCTTTGTCAATCAAGCTGTTCCAGATATCCTCATGTATCCCCTTAAGCCTTCCAGATACAAAGAAAGCAACAAGAGCATGGATCCTTACCAAATTCAGCCTAACGGCTAGTTTCCATTATTTCAACGATTTCTTTCTTATGTTTAGTCAATAGGACCGTTGTAAAAAGCCTATATAAGCTTAGTATTGTCCATTGTAATATTCACCTTTCAATCAATCAAGAGAAATAGAGCTTTTCATTTCAAAGAGTGTTCTTTGAGTTTTGTGTTCATTAGATTCAACTGAATGATTTATTGTTTCTTCTAAGTTTTCAGAATTAGTTTTCTTTGTGTGATTCAAGGAGGCTGCTTCTCCCAAGGATTGAGAGAGTCAATCAGCCCACTGAACAAAGTTGTTCATCTACCCATCCATCTCGCACATCCATTCAAATCTGAGCAAGTGAGAGAGCTTCAAAGTCAGCATATATGTTCTTCCATCTCTCACCATCCTACTCTCTGATTCTTAGGCTCTCTCTCTCTCTCTAATTCATCCATCTTCTGGGCGTTTTTCCTTTGTTAATGTACGCTTCCTATGTCTAGCTATATGATTATGCATAGCTGAGTGCGATGTATAAACACAATATGGCGCCAATCTATTATAGATCTATATGCATATCGTTATTTTGTTGATTTGTGTTGATGTGATGGACAACCCTATATATATAGGATTATTAAACTGAATACGGTTTATTGTATATGAATAATGATTGTGGGGTGTTTGTAGTGGGGAAAATATATTGAATATATACTATGAGATATGAATGTGGAACGTGGAAATGGGATAGAGAACTAAAAGATATGATAATAGAGTATGAGGAATGATTTAAGAGTTTTCTAGTTGTGATAGGTTGATTGAGAATGCGGAATGGTGGGATCCGGGTCTGGCACCATGTTCGTTTGTTTGACTGGCTAGAGGTGGGGCCTGGGTCAGGCACCTTAGCCATCTCTGAGGGTTTGGCGAGCCCGTGTATATGCTATGGAGAGCGTGTTGGGATGGTAGTGCCCGTGTCTGATATCACCCCTGGCGGTTCCCATGTCTGGGGCCAATTGTGGTAGTGCCTGTGTCTGGTATCACATATATAAAAGAGTCATTTCTTGGTACTTGAGTGCCCTTCAGGGTGATGATTGTTAGAAGATATTAGCTTGTGACTTTTTCTTGTTGTTTGATGTATTATCGAGATAAGTTCATTGGTTCCTAGGGCCTGCACTCACTGGGTAATTTTTGTTAATCAATTACTCAGTCCTTTTCCTTTCCGCCCCTTTTCTTTCCCCCGCAGTATTGGTAGCAAGAGTTCGATTGATGGTTACGTTGGTGGTTTTGATTAGAAGAGAGAGCGCGCGAGACTCTTGAGACCATGGAAGGACATGTCGTCTAGCTTTCGGGCGTAGACGCTTGTCCTGACGTCGTCGTTTCTGGTTCTCCGGGAGCGGGTCGTTACAAAAAGTACAAAACAAAAGATAATAGAAACCTTGAGAAGGAAGACAATAAGCTATTCGAGTAGATATTTGATTATTTATTGCAACCATAATATGGTTATAGTTGACAATATAATAAAGTTATTGTTCTAACTTCTAAGTGGTATTTCTCTACTACTTGTTGTAGCTTTGTTGGAGTTTTGAAATGGGAGGAAGAGGATGAACCATATGATAATGGAAACCTAGAGAAGGAAAACAATAAGCTATTTGAATAGATGTTTGGTTATTTATTGCAATTACATTATGATTGTAGTTGACTATATAATAAGGTTAATTTATATTGCAACTATAATATGGAAGTAGTTGTCAATTATTTCTAAGCAGCTTTGGTGGTTTTTTGAAACGGGGAGGAGAAGGATGGACCGGAAGATAATGGAAACTTTGAGAAGGAATATGAATAAGCTATTTGAGTAAATATTTAATTTTCTATTGCAACTATAGTATGGTTTTAGTTAACTTTATGTTAATGTTAGTGTTCTAAGTGGTAGTTGTTTACTACTTGTTTGTAGCTTTCGTGGTGTTTCGAAATGGAGAAGAGGAGGAGGACAAACCAAAAGACAATGAAAACCTAGAGAAAGAAAATTAAAAACTATTCAGTGGATATTTGTTTATTTACTGCAACTACAATATGGTTATAGTTGACTATATATTAAAGTTATTGTATAGTCAACTACAACCATATTATATATAAAGACATATATAACTATTTTGCAATTTTAGATATATACCAAAGTACGTAGTTAACTATAAATACGAACTACAAGTCCGAACTGAAAATTCAAAGTTCAAAAGTAAATGTGTAAGAATTTATAAAATTTTGGTTGTGGAGAGGAAGGTCATTTTGGTTGGAGAAAATTATGTTGTTATTTTTGTCATTTTCCCAAAAAAATCCTTTTTTCCTTCTTCTTCTTTTTCTTCTTCTTCTTCTCCATTTTCAAATCTCTGCGTTCTTCATCAATTTTCTTCTTTATCCTTCATCGATAAACCCAAACTACCGTCTTGGCTTACGCCTTATACAGTCATGCATATTATAAGACTAGTATCACACGTAGTATAACTAAGTGTGACACTAGAACCAATTGTACTGATTATGCAAAGTTGTATCAATTGTGCCATGCGTTTATTTGTACAAAATTTTGCAAAATCTCGCTTAATTGTTCAAAGTTGTATGTATTAATACTTGTTGTACCATATCTAAAATAACAATAATATAAAAGAACAGTGAACAAGACCTTACAAGATTAAAAATTGTTATTTACTACAAAAACATCATTTTACATTGAAGTTTCACGACGATTTGAAATTGTTGCTAATTTGCAACAAAATTATAACAAGATTCTAAGGATTTCAAAATTCGATTCAAAATCATGGTAAATTAAAGACTAAATAATTCAACGTAAAATGGTTGTAATTACCGACGACTGTCACAAATAAAAATTTGTGTAAACTCGACGCAAACTAACGATAAAATCATGATTGATATTTTCGTCTGTATTTAACAACAAAATCACGACAAAAAAAAAGATGAGTTAATTTGAAATGCAGGCTCTTTAAATGTGATTGATTCAATCCAATAAATGGCCGCATGGTTCAAGTACAAAAATTTGGAGTCATTGATATGCACAGTTCAATACAGTACAATAAATTTGAGCCTTCAATCTTAGGCTCACAAGCAAAACAAGTTACTTTTATTTTGTACCTACGATTATGGACATTTGGGACCAACTGAACAAGTTGGCTTTGTTCCTTATCCGCGATTACAAATAGTTGTTGTGGAAGAGATCCCAATGCAACAAGATACTTGTGGCTTTGATCCTAGACCAAATGACAACATCTGCTTATAGATCCACATAATTAATGTTTTTTTATATGTTACCACATAACAAAAGGGGAAGTGTATTTATAGAGATTTTCATATGTTACCATAAAATTTGGAAGGAATATACCAATAATTTTACAATGTTTTTACAACGATTTTTTTTTCAACTAATTTACATTCATTTAGTGTCAAATTAACATCAATCAAATTCGTCGTAATATATCACCATATATAACATATGGCTATCTATCAAAAAACCATTGTAATTCGTTGTAGTTCTTTGTAATTTACAATAAAATAGATGAATCGTAATTTCGTGGCTAATTTCTAATAAAATTACGTCAAATTATACTAATTGATAGATTTTTGTCATTATTTTGTCGTTATTGACATCAAATTCACTCATATAAATAACGTTGAATCGTTTGGCACTCATAAATTCAACGCAAGTTGGTCTTAATTTTGCGGAAAAAATTTCGTCATAAATCTTTGTCAGCAATAAACCTGTTTTTTTATAATGTCCTAATAATATTAAAAAAAACTCAAAAAAAACAATATACTTTTTTTTTGTTTTGTTAAAAGGCTTTCATTAAATTAAAATATTAACATTACAAAAGAGCTTAAAGGAAATTGAAGAAACAGAGGAAGAAAGAAAGTGAGAGAAGAAACGGTGCTGTGAAAAACATTCGACCAAACATCACCCAAGCCTAATCAGCTATGCAACCAAATTTCCAGAAGTGAATCACCTAAGGGCGATCCTGAATTGCGGAGAGCTATAGACTTGTTGGTGACCACAGCAATCACTTTGTAGAGAACTGTCTCCATGGGTAGAGTTGTTCCGTTGTGCACACGATGATTGCGTTCCCTCCAAATCTCATATACACAAGCCTGCCAACCTTGAAATAAAGCTAGACTCCAAGATGAAGACATGTAAACCGTTGGTAGCCACAGCATAATGGCCTCCCATGAGTGAGGTACATTGGAAAGGTGGAGCTGTTGGGTCAATCCTCGCCAAATGGAGCATGAGTAACTACACTCAAAGAACAAGTGATTACGAGTTTCCAAAGTCAGACCACACAAGAGACAGGTAGATTCTACATCCAATCCCCAACCCACCAGACGAGCAAGAGTAGGATTCCTGTCTAAAACAAACAGCCAAGTCGACAAAGCATGTTTGGGAATAATTGCTTTGTGCCAAATCAACTTGTGCCAGTGAACAAGAGGGGCTCTATATCTGGTTGCATTCCAGATATCTTTAGATATGAAGCGAGGAGACAGTTTATCTCTTACAAACCATACCGCTTTATCAGGGACGGAAGAGAGCGGGTGAGTAGAGAGAAAAGCCAATAATTGAAGTTCTTTATCTGATCTTGCCGAGTGCAGAACCCAACCTGAATTTGTCTTCACCTCACTAACTAGGGCCGAGAGAGGTATACCCAGAGAAGAAGGCGCAAGAGGACCAAGGAAGTGAACCAATGGACCAAAAGGGGTCCATGGATCCCACCAAAAATAAGTCGAGTCCCCATGTCCAACAACTATTCGTAAAAAAGCCAGAGCTTTGCTTCGCAGTCTCAACATCTTACGAAACATCCAAGAAAAGGAGCTGTTGTGTTCATTTAAAGCCCAGAAACATGATTTGGATAGGTACCTATTTCGCATCCATGCCACCCAGAGTGAACCAGCTCTAAAGTAGAGCATCCATATCAGCTTTAAACCGCAGATGACATTCCAGCTCTCGATTGTTCGCAGACCTAAACCAGCTTCAATTTTAGGGCGAGTTACGTGATGCCAAGCAACCTTGGCGCCTGTGTGAATTCCAACCTTCCCATGCCACAAAAAAAGAACTACAAATGGAGTTAACCTTTCTGATCACTTGTTTAGGTAGAAAGAAGGCTGAAGTCCAGAAATATATAATCCCAGAGATAACCGTGGACAGTAGTTGTAACCGGCCAGCTAAACTCAAGTGCTTATGTGCCCAACTATTACACTTTGTTCTAATTTTCTGTAACAAAGGGTCACAGTTTGCCACTGAAAACTTTCTAGAACATAGAGGCAATCCTAAATAGCGGATTGGAAGGGCACATGAACCCAATCCAAACCTGGTCCGTAAATGAGCCTGAACAATATACTCTCCAATAATCTCATCCAACTCATCAATCATTTTTTTATTTGAATTCTATCACATAAATTCATTCATATCTTAGCAATTACACAATTCGGCTTCGTACAACACTTTTGTACATTCATTTTACTGTTGGGAATGTCCTGAAATCTACTGTGTTATCTCTAGAAAGTATGATAAGTGTCGAGATCAGACATAAGTCATAAATACTGGGTGGTCATGATGACTTGCTAGAGCCCGCTCTTGATCTATAAGTTAAGTACTTATTACCAGTATTGTATGATCCCAAAGGGTCACACACCATAGCTAACGGGAAAGTTAAAAAGGGAATTAATACAGTAAGATGCAAGACATTTACTGTATTTGTACAGAGAATTGGGCCAGACAAAATACAGTCTTTTGTCTGATTTGGGTCTTGGGCCCAAAAGCCTAATAAGCCATTAGTTTAATTACTTGGGCCCATATAAGGAAAGAAGGGGGCGCCAGTTAGCCGAAGTCTCTGCGATTTCTAGGTCTGGCCGTCCTCCTCTCTCTCTGTTGTTCCAGCTTGGTCTAGCAGCCTGATCCAGTAGCTTGTAAGCGTGTGGATACCTAGGAGGAGCCGGTAATCATCAGCTCTCAGTGATCTCTTCATTCCCTTGATCAATCCGCTGCAATCATAAGGTAATGATCCTGATCTGTTTATGATTCAACTGCAAATCACCTAGATCCTAGTTGATTATGTGATAGGTTGTAATCTGATAATTGAACCTATGAACAAACATAATCCTACAGTGGTATCAGAGCCTAGGTCGTTAGGTTTTTGCTGTTTGGATCATATTTAGGTTGTTTTAAATGTTTAGAATCGAATTTGTGTTAAGAAATTTGATTAGAAAACTTGAAAACCTAATATGTAAATCGCATGAACCGATTGAAACCCATCGGTATGCGAAGCGGACGCCCGTATCGATCGACGAGGGAGCGTGATATCGATCGATATCAATCGGATCGATTGCTTCTCGTTGTCCCGATGACCCGATCGCAACGAGCTGATGCACGCGAGTATCGATCGACGAGGGAGCGTGATATCGATCGATATCGATTGGATCGATTGCTTCTCGCTGTCCCGATGACCCGATCGCAACGAGCTGATGCGCCTGTCCCGATCGTATCGCGCGAGGTCCCGAAAGCGAGCTTGGCTCGTCTTCTCGATCCGGCGATGCGTGATCCGGCTGGCGAGGCATACGTTCCGCGAGTAGCCATTCGGTTAAGCCGAGCCTCGCGGTTCGTCCCACCTAACCCGAGACGCGAACCAATCGTGCCATTGGGCCATTGCGGTTCGTCGTTGGTTTTGCCTTATCCCGCAAGTTAGGTCAAAATCAGCTAAAATTGATTGGTTAGACCAATCTATTTCTTCCTGATTTTGGACTTAACCGAACCGATCCAATTTAATTGGTGGTTCAAGCGGTTAACCAAATCGCGGTTTGCTGGAAATTATTTAATACAATTGGTATTATTTAATTTCTGGTTAAACCGGATTTAAATTCAAAATTGAATTTTAACCTAAACCGAAGGCTGGTCTAAGTTTGATTTGGTTGGACCAAATCATTTAGAGCTGGTCTGGTTTAGTAAATAACCAGTTGGATTTAGTAGTTAATTTGGTCTTGGACCAGAATTAATGAACCGACTCGGTTATGTCAAATTATTGGGCCAATTGGAATTCTGAGGTCTTGGGCCAAGAATTGGGCCTATAATTTGTGACCCAACCGAAAACTTTAATAAAACGTTAAATTAGAAATTTCTAATTTTAGCATGCTTCTAAATTTAGAAAGTTTCTAAAATAAGTAAGTTTCCCAAAATAGTAATCTTCTATTTTTGGAAAGAAAACCTAAAATCCTCAAAAGCAATATCAAGCTTGGATGTCTTGCCCAATCTTGTCAGCTACTTAACGCTTATTCAATTACAGATATGGCTTACAGTGTGAGGTGTCTGTTTTTGCGTAAGTAAAGTAGTATATAGTCACTAATTTCATTGGGAGTCCCAGACTTTAGTGATTATTTGGCTGTAAGAGATTGGTTTCCTTGACTGGGCCATCGGGAGTCCCGGGCCTTGAGACATCTGGTGAATTGGGCCTTGGGCCTAATCCACAACCGAGAGTTATATGGATATAACTAGCTGTGTGTATGCTTACCAAGTAAAGCTAATTATGGGTGACAGCCAGTGGCCCACTTTGGTTTTGGTTGAACATGGGTCTCGGAATCATTGCATTCTTATGAGGTTAAACAAAGAAATTTTGAATGCAATGCGAGTTTTCTTATAAGTTATTAAGATTACTCTTTTATGAACTAAATAACAAAAACTCTATTGTCTCATAATTTCAGCTATGTCAAGCACAACAACACAAAACACTTTCTCGATCCGGTCTGCCCTTGAGAAGGACAAACTGAACGGATCAAACTTCCTGAACTGGTCCAGGAACCTGAGACTTGTGCTCAGGCAGGAGAAGAAGGCTTATGTCCTTGAAAGAGTTCTCCCCCCTAGACCTGCGAATAATGCCGCACAAGCTGTGAAGAATGCTTGGGATACGCATTCTTCAGATGCTAATGACGTGGTTTGCCTAATGTTGGCGACAATGGTTCCCGAACTGCAGATGCAGTGGGAAGGCCTGACTTGTCCCATGGAACTGATGGCAAACCTGAAAGCGTTGTTTCAGGAGCAGGCTCGTACAGAGAGATTCCAAACTGTAAAGAATCTCTTGGACTGTAAAATGGCTAAGGATGCAGCAGTGAGTCCACATGTTCTGAAAATGATGGGTTATCTCGATCATTTGACTAGACTCGACTGTCCTATAAGCCAAGAGCTTGCTTGTGATATCGTTCTGCAGTCTCTTACTCCTGCATATGACCAGTTCACCTTGAACTATAATATGCATGGGTTGACAAAAACTTTGCCTGAGCTACATGGTATGCTCAAGACTGCAGAACCTAATTTGAAGAAGGCCAAGGACCCGTCTGTACTCATGGTGCAGAAGGGCAAGGGTTTCAAGAAATCCGCTGCAGACAAAGGAAAGGGCAAGGCAGTCCACAAAGAAAAGGCCAAGCCCAAGCCCGTGTCTAAAGCTGGGCCTTCTGATATCTGCCACTTTTGCAAAGAGGCAGGGCATTATCGCAGGGACTGTAAGAAATACCAGGAAAGTCTGAGGGAGAAGAAGAAGTCCTTCGCGACTACTGCTTCAGGTATTTTTTGTTATTGAAGTAAATACTACTACTTCTGATAATACCACTTGGGTATTAGATACTGGATGTGGGGCTCATATTTGTACTAATGTGCAGGCGCTCAGCAACAGTAGAAGGTTGAAGCAAGGGCAAGTAGAGTTGCGGGTTGGCAATGAAGCGAAGGTTCCAGCACTGGCCGTTGGCACTTACTTGTTATCTTTACCTTCTGGATTGATTTTAGAACTTGAGAATTGTTATTTTGTACCTGCTATAAGCAGAAATATCATTTCAGTTTCATTATTGGATTTACAAGGATTTGATTTTTCTATTAAGAATAAATTGTGTTCCTTTAATCTCAATGATATGTTCTATGGCTGTGCCCCTCTTATTAATGGGCTGTACATGCTGGATCAATCTACTCCAGTATATAACATTAATACAAAACGGTTCAAATCTAACGAAGAAAATGAAACGTTTCTCTGGCATTGTCGTTTGGGGCACATTAGTGAGAAACGCGTCAAGAGGCTCCATTCAAATGGACTCTTGGGCTCATTTGACTTTGAGTCTTGTGAGCAATGCGAATCTTGCCTAATGGGCAAAATGACACGGGCCCCTTTTAATAAACCAACAGAAAGGGCCAGTGAACTATTGGGCCTGATACATACTGACGTGTGTGGCCCAATGTCCACAAATGCTAGAGGAAACTATCAGTACTTCATTACATTCACTGATGATTTCAGTAGATATGGATATGTCTACTTGATGAAACATAAGTCGGAAACCTTTGAGAAGTTCAAAGAATTCCAGAATGAAGTACAGGACCAGCTTGGTAAAAGTATTAAGGCTCTTCGGTCGGACCGAGGAGGAGAATACTTGAGCCAGGAATTCCGTGATCATCTGAGTGAGTGTGGGATCATCTCCCAACTCACACCTCCTGGAACACCTCAGTGGAATGGTGTGTCTGAGAGAAGGAATCGGACATTGTTAGATATGGTCCGATCCATGATGAGTCACACAGACCTTCCTATATCCCTTTGGGGATATGCTTTGCTGACCGCAACGTTCACACTGAACAGAGTGCCATCAAAAGCAGTAGCAAAGACACCATATGAATTATGGACTGGAAAGGCTCCAGTAATGTCTTTTCTCAGAATTTGGGGTTGTGAAGCCTATGTCAAAAGATTAATCTCAGACAAGCTTACACCAAAATCTGACAAGTGCTACTTCATTGGTTATCCTAGGGATACCAAGGCTTATTACTTCTATCTGCGATCCGAGAACAAGATCTTTGTTGCTCGGGATTGTACTTTTCTTGAGAGGGAATTTCTCTCTAAGAAAGATAGTGGGAGTAAGGTACAACTTGATGAAATTCAAGAAGGACAGGAACCTGTTCAACCTAATGAGGGAGAACAGCAGGATGAATTACATGAAGTTGTAATAGAACCTGAACCTGAAGTACCTGAAGTTCGAAGATCCGGAAGGATCCGTCACGAACCCGATAGATATCAGGGATTCCTCGTGACTAATTGCCATGATCTTTTGATCATTGACGGTGATGAACCCTCGAACTTTGCAGAAGCCATGATAGGCCCTGACTCCTCAAAGTGGCGTGAAGCCACTGAATCCGAGATGGACTCCATGTCTGTCAACCGAGTGTTTTCACTGGTTGACTTACCCGCTGGTGCTAAAGCCATCGAGTGTAAATGGATCTTCAAGAAGAAGATTGACATGGATGGAAATGTCCAGATTTACAAGGCCAGGTTGGTGGCAAAAGGTTTCAAGCAAATTCATGGTATAGACTATGATGAAACCTATTCACCAGTGGCCATGATGAAATCAATTCGGATTCTCCTAGCAACTGCCGCTTATTATGATTATGAGATTTGGCAGATGGATGTGAAAACCGCCTTCCTGAATGGAATCTTGGAGGAGGATGTGTATATGACACAGCCTGACGGTTACATTGATCCTAAGAATGCTGGGAAAGTATGCAAACTTCATAAATCCATTTATGGATTGAAGCAAGCATCCAGGAGTTGGAATCTTCGTTTTGATGAGGCAATAAAGAATTTTGACTTCATCAGAAACAAGGAAGAACAATGTGTGTATAAGAAAACTAGTGGGAGCAAAGTGGCGTTTCTTATCCTATATGTCGATGACATATTGCTTCTTGGAAATGATATTCCAATGCTGAAGTCTGTTAAAGACTGGCTGGGAAGTTGTTTTTCCATGAAGGACATGGGTGAAGCCGCGTATGTTCTTGGAATCCGAATCTTTAGAGACAGATCTCAAAGGCTGATTGGACTTTGTCAAGATTCTTATATAGACAGTCCTGCATCGATTCGGAATGGATAAATCCAAGAAGGGATTCACGCCAATGATACATGGTGCTACACTAAGCAAGACTCAGTGTCCTAAAACACCTGATGAGCTTAAGCGCATGAGTAGGATTCATTATGCCTCGGCTATAGGATCCATCATGTACGCCATGATCTGTACTCGTCCTGATGTTGCTTATGCACTAAGCATGACGAGTAGGTACCAGTCTAATCCAGGTGAGAATCACTGGATTGCCGTAAAGAATATCCTGAAGTATTTGAGGAATACTAAGGATAAGTTCTTGGTTTACGGAGGAAGTGAAGTGCTTGAAATGAGTGGATTCACGGATGCAAGTTTTCAGACAGATAAAGATGATTTCCGGTCACAGTCTGGTTACATCTTCTGTCTGAATGGAGGTACAGTAAGTTGGAAGAGCTCCAAGCAGAGCACCGTGGCAGATTCCACAACTGAAGCTGAATACATCGCTGCTTCAGAAGCTGCGAAGGAAGGAGTTTGGATAAGGAACTTCATGATTGAACTCGGTGTATTCCCAAATGCCACTGAGCCTTTAACACTGTATTGTGACAACAATGGTGCAATTGCTCAAGCTAAGGAACCGAGACATCATCAGAAATCAAAACATATTATGAGAAGGTATCACCTGATTCGTGATATAGTGAATAGAGGTGAAGTGATGGTCAGCAGAGTTCCCACTGATGAGAACGTGGCTGACCCGTTGACAAAGCCACTCCCGAAACCTAAGCACGAGTTGCATACTGCTGCTGTAGGAATTAGAGATATTCAAATGTAATCTCTTTTTGAGTGGGAGTTATACGGGATTTATTTTAGTTATTTTGATTGGTTCATGTAAACATTTTAATGTTAATGAAATTTTATTTCTGGATTATTTTTAACTGTGATATAAAATAATCGTTCCAAAATGATTCATGTCGTTATATATGGGCCATCGAAGTACATGAGAAAGACTTGATCATGAAACCCCATATTTAACGAAATGACATAAATCATAGTGTCCATAGTCGAAGGTTGTTGAAATTGGAACACCAACAACCACTTGAGACTAGAGTGTGTTGAGACTTATGACCAAGTTTCATGGGTCATGGATGCGCGGCATCAAAGTCAACACATAGGTATATGTAGGGAGCATATGACCGGACATGGCCCGCTGATGAGAACTCTACAAGATATTGTGATCTGTGTCATAAAAGGTTCTCATTTACGACTATAGAGTATAGTCCTTAGACCTGAGTTCGCATGCATGTGGCTGCACATGGATTGATGCGCTTTGATCATTGTCTAACGCTGTTTCGTAACTGGGAGCTATAAGGACCTTGGTTGGGTGTATTATAAAGTGTGTAGTTCATAGTGATGGAACAAGATGGGATTTGTCCCTGCCGTTTAACGGAGGTAATATCTTTAGGCCAATCGGAGACTTGATAGCTGGTAAGAGAGTGGCCACTCCCAAACGGACTTGCCCAAGTCGTTTGAATTGTCAGTATCAAATCTGGTCCGATGAACATGGTCTGGATATATAAGGATGACACGCATCTTGCCTTATGCCAGATCGAGATATTGAGACAAAAGGATTAGGAAATGTAGGATTCCAGTACAAGTGGGAGATTGTTGGGAATGTCCTGAAATCTACTGTGCTATCTCTAGAAAGTATGATAAGTGTCGAGATCAGACATAAGTCATAAATACTGGGTGGTCATGATGACTTGCTAGAGCCCGCTCTTGATCTATAAGTTAAGTACTTATTACCAGTATTGTATGATCCCAAAGGGTCACACACCATAGCTAACGGGAAAGTTAAAAAGGGAATTAATACAGTAAGATGCAAGACATTTACTGTATTTGTACAGAGAATTGGGCCAGACAAAATACAGTCTTTTGTCTGATTTGGGTCTTGGGCCCAAAAGCCTAATAAGCCATTAGTTTAATTACTTGGGCCCATATAAGGAAAGAAGGGGGCGCCATGATATACCATGGATTTTAGGGCTTTTAACCATGGTATATGTGTTATTTATCAACTCTTTTACTATGTTTTAGAGTCTTTTCAGGTGTTTATTAGGTACAAGCACATTTGGAGCATATTTGGTGATTTAGGCACTTTCTGGAGCTAATTGGAGTATTTGGCCGAGAGATAAAGTTCACTGTTGATATTTCCGAGTTGCAACGATCGTCACACTTGTGGCAACGATCGATGCACCAGCGAGATGGGCCAAACGACGGTTTGATGAAGAATGATGAAATTGTAATTCTGCCCAGAAGTTCCTAATATTTACAAAGAAGCCCCAAAACGTGTTTTAGGTTATAAATAGAGTTTTTAAGCCAATGTTTAGGCGACGCTTTGATACGTTTTACTTTAATTCTATTTTTATTTCAGAAAGCCTGAGGGGCTGATCCTGATCTCGAAAGAGACTTGATTTTGAACCCCAGTTCTTATTTGATTTTATGATATTTGGTTTTTCTACTTATGATATCTTCTGTCTCGATGAACATGTCTGAGTAGATTACCTGTTAGGTTGAAGGATTCTCATTAGGGATTTCAGAGAATTATAGTTTAATTAATCTGTAGAGATCCATATCTGCTAGTTCTTTATCTAAGTTGTTCTTAATGCCTAATCTGAAGTAGCTAATCAGAATTATGATGTTAGGTTGATTAATGCAGCGGAAGTTGGTTAATTTAACTAGAAAGAACTTAGATAAGCAATTAAACTGTTCGCAAACGGAAGTTTGGTTCAGGTTAATTGTGAACATATCAAACTTGGAATTAATGCTAGTTTAATCTGTTAGTTCTCGCAAACGGAAGTTTGGTTTGCTGCACTTAGACTTAGAGAATTATCGCAAAGGAATTTGGTTAATTCTATATCAGTGTTTGAGTTCTAGAATAGTTATTGATTGGATCTAGATAGATTGATTGCTTGCGTTCCTGATTTCCTGAGAACTCCTGAAACCTAACGCTTCGCCTTCTTGCTTACAAACTCACTTGATTTACTTTGCTATTTCGTTTACTGTTTTCACATCTGCTTCGCTTAATTTAATCTGAACTGCTATTAATCTATTGTGTGACTGAGAGTCCTCGTGGGATTCGATACCTTATATACTACGATTGCATTAACTGTGCACTTGCAGTAGAATAGGGAAAACTATACAACCACACAAGTTTTTGGCGCCGTTGCCGGGGACTCTTTGAGTTCACCTATAGATTTAGTACTAGGATTTAGACTAAGCATTCTTTTTAATTTTCTTGTTTACTCACGTTTTTGATTTTTGGATTCGCAGGGATTCGCACTGCATCGATCGTTGCTCACCTTGCATCGATCGACACAAGGCGAGAACAGCGATGCTGAGATCTGAGACGTTCAATAGGTTCCGCGCCATGGAACCTGTGGTTCTGATTCGCGGTGAAAACGGCGTTCTACGAGACCATGAGGGTCACATATGCAACGCAAAAGGTCAGAAAATAGATGGGGAAGGAAATCCCATCTTACCAGATTACCATGTATTGGTTGGGCAAGTAGCTGAGATGCAGAGTAAGATAGATGACATCCACGACATCTTACTTAGGGAGAGACAGTTCCGAGCAGAGGCAAAAACTGATAAATTTGCAGAGATACATTATATGGCTGGAGCCGACTCTTATGGACATACATTGGGACATCAGCACAGACAAGGTTCTAGGCATGCTCAAGGATTAAGAGACCAGAACTATACTTCCTATCTAGCGCCTCCTACACAAAGGAGCAAACTAGAGATGATGATAGAACAATCGATTGAAAAGCAACAGCAGAACACAGCTTCTTTCAGCTCGAAGCTAGAGAACCTGTACACTAATCTGAATGAGAAATTTGAATCCTTGAGCACTCGTATGAAGCAGCTAGACACACAGATGGATCATGGATCATGTCTAGCAGTTAAGGCTGTTGAATTTGTGGAAGACAGTGGGGAATTTGATGTTGAATTGCCTGAGTTTGAAAGCTTCAATGCACCCGACTCAACAGAGATTGACATGGATCTCTTGACTTGGATAGTTCAGATTGAAGTAGGACCAAGCCAAGAAGAGAAATTTGAGTCTGAGATGGCTGGAATGGATCAAGAGGCGGATAAACCCGAGACCATAGTTGAAACACGAGAGGAGACGACAGCATCGATCGATGCATCACAAGCACCGATCGTTGCACCCCGAGAGGAACCAGTTTCACTCATATCTCAAGGACCTGCTAAGGAAAGAACATATAAACCTCCATTGCCATTCCCGAAAGCTCCCGTTAAGTCTAAAGATGTGGATCAGTGCACAGTGATGGTTGACAAGAAGATGTTGGTTCCACAAGAGCCTATTCTAACATCTTCAAGGCCTAAAGCTACTCATAAACGAAAGGCTCCGAACATCAAAACTTTGCCAAAGGTGAAGCATAAATCCTCTAAGTTTAAACCTCCTGACTCCACTGTTTTGAATGCAGGAAAGAGCGTTAAAACACCCAAGTGTCAATTTCACCCTACATTCGTCCCGACGTTTCTTGGACGACATCATGCTGCTACTGCTTACACACCACCATGGATGATAAGGCATTCACAGAGACACTCAAAGTCTCTGTTGAAACCTCCATGAGTCTGACCTCTTTTCAAAAGTCAAGCTAATGACTTAAAACAAGCGCTGAGTGGGAGGCAACCCACTGTTAGGTTTAATTATTTTTCTTTCTCAAATTTTTGTGTTTTTCTTAGGATTTCGCGTTTTTGGTTGTTTTTGTTAGTTATTAGATACAGAACACAAGTTTGGAGATGTGTGACGATCGTTGCTCACATGTGCAACGGTCGTTGCAATTGGTTTAAATCGAAATTAAGGTACGTTGAGCTAAACCGGAATCAATCTGGTTCAACCAGCATCGATCGTTGCCCCTAAAGCAACGATCGTTGCACCCACGACCAGGTAAGTCACCTTAAACCCTATTTTCTCTTCTTCTTCCCCATTTCTGTTGGTCGACACACCGAGAACCTCCACCCAAAAACCTACATTTCTTCGTCAAATTTCTTGTTTCCAAGTGCAATTTACTTATTTTTACGATCCCAATCCATTTCCCCAACCCATATCTCAAGAAATCAAGGTAATGTTCTTCAATTTTCGAATTTTCGGATTGGATTTTTAGGGTTTTAGGGTTGTTGATTTTTGGACCAAAAATTGATGATGCATGAGTGATTAGAACGATTTAGGGTGATGGATTATGATTTTGAACTGATTTGAGACAATGTGGTTTGGATTTGATTGATTTTTGATGATTTGTTTGCGGCAAAATCGCCCTGCAACGGTCGTTGCTCTCGAGCAACGGTCGTTGCATTGCGATTTTGGGAAATGTTCGATAACGCGAAATCGCCTTGCAACGATCGATGCCTTAGATGCAACGGTCGATGCTTCGCGATTTCACAGTGAAATTTTGCCGAGACTTGATAAATGTTTGAACTTTGTTTTTGCAGATGGCGTCTCAAAGGCAACCCCGCAAGAAGCGAGCCACAGCGTCCACAGCAACAAGACACTACACCCCACCGCCTCAATGGTTTAACAGGGAATCAGAGTCACCCGCACCGTACAACAGATATGGGCCACCAATTGCTTTACCTTGGCCCAGAGAAGACGCCACACCATTTCAGACGACCAGACAGTGGCCGGAGGACCTCATACGTTTCTTAAGGTCCGCTGAGTTCACAGAGCGGCCATTGCTCTCTTCATGGGACGAGTATGACTCGCTTCTCTACAGTGGTTGGTGTGGGATGATCATCAAGCCGACCAAGTTCGCGGACTACTCCACCTGCAGGATTCTGGGGATCGATGAGCAGGTGCTAGCTGTGTGCAGAGGCATTGGTCTAGGGACAATGCCGATGCGACACTATGACCTCTATCCTGAGCTGGTCAGGCAGCTATTGACCACTTGCAGAGTGGTTTACTCGGATCCCGACCACAGGAGCGCTACAGTGGGTGCTTTCACCTTCATGAGTTGGGGAGTCAGGTATCGGATTCCTCTACTTGATCTTTGCAGGATCTACGGGTTCAGTACTGCGCCGAGGCGCATAGCCATGCCACTCGAGTGGGATCCGGTGGAAGCTCGCACATTCTGGGAGAGTATTGGCAGCGGTCGATACAACTCCAGGACCACACCAGTAGTGCAGATGAGACATCCGGTGCTGCGATATGTCTCGCGTATCTTGTGCTGGAGCTTGCTTTGCAAGTTTGAGGCCAACAAGATGCGCAAACTTGAGATGGAGTTGCTGTTTATGGGGCTGAGAGATCAGTTTAGAGGTTCTGGCGTGAGAGATCCGACTGCGGGTCTCAACTTGGGAGCTATTTTCGCACAGCATTTGGTTGATTTGCAGCTGAAGCCGTTTGATGGAGCTGGTACAGAGACGGTAGGGAGTTTACTTACTCCCATTTTTGAGTATTGTGGGATTCCTCTTCATGGCACAGAGCGTGATACAGCTCGAGAGTTCCTGGATCTCAGCCATCTGCAGAGCGCTACCTGGCTCAAGGAGGGGCGCATTTGGGTTTACACTGATCCGACCACTGGGAGGACTGGTATCGAGCTTCCCGCTGCCAGATGGACACAGATTGACACATTAGAGGCACTGAGATTTCAGCCTCCTGAGTCTGCGCAGCGTGGGATTCCGACCATGACTCATCCGCTGGGAGAGCCTTCCTCACGAGCTTCGACATCTTCTGCCCCTGCTCCTGCGCCCGCACCCGCGCCTGCCCCAGTCGACATTGTGGGTCCCTTTCCAGAGCATGTGATGCCTTACGGTGCATATTCTGAGGCAGAATGGAGAGAGAGATCCGATGGTATGTTTCGAGTTCTTTGGAACTTCATGCGTACTTGCAGCTGCAGGAGGCCACCACAGATCCATCAGCCCGTACCTGACCGACGTCGTCGACAGCGATCTCCGACTGATACCGATCCCGCACCCGAGGCAGCCGATGACGATGCACTGTATGGTGGGATAGACGATGAGAGCGAGTGAGAGTAGTCTCCATACTTTCGGTTCTGTATTCTGACTTTTTCTTTTCTTTTGCACTTTTCTTCTTTTGATTTTTAGGATTCTACTTTGTTTGGATGATGTGTACTCTATTCGATACATCTTTTGGTTCGGTTTTACTCTGTTTCTAGTGTTTTCAGCCTGCAGGGATCAAAAATTGACAAAAACAAAGGGATTAACCTGCTAACTTGCTGACTGTTCGTAAAAGCGCAGTGCGTCGATCGATACACCATTGTGTCGATCGTTACAATACGAAATAATCGCACAGCAACGGTCGGTGCACTTAGTGCAACGATCGATGCTTGTGCGACAGAGGTAAAACCCGACAGAACTAAAACATCTATTAACAATTTTTCTTTCTTTTTACCGATCCTTCGCTGTACACTACTGGGGACAGTGTGTCTTAAGTGTGGGGGAGGTGTTACTGACTTTTGTTTTCTGTTTTCTTAAGAGTCAGTCCGTTTTTCAAAAAAAAAATTTTGTTTTATTGAGTCAAAATTGTTTAAGTAAGAAACTATGATTTTCTGAGAAGATTTACAAGACTTGCAGGAACTTAAGTAACCATTGGGATGAAGTTGCAGGATCTATCTCTGACTATTAGAAAACCCCATCACAGATCAACCTACTGGGAACACCCACATCACTTCAGGTATCAGAGGATCCTTTTACTGACTTCACCCCTAATACTGACTTAGATTTCTCACCTAAGGGCTTGGTATACTTTGTGTCGGATTCCCTTGTTAGTTCTGACACAGCCTGTCAACCTGTCCTATTTAGTTCCCTTCTCCCCTTCTGTAAAGTAAAAAAAAAAAAAATAATAATAATAATAAACTGAGGATGAGTTAGTAACTCCGAAGTGGTCATGAGAATAGTAGCAAATACTATTATCTCTCATGTGATCCATGGAATGTGTCCAAAGTACACCCCATAACGGGAAGAACACTGATAAAAAAAATAAAATGATACCCAATGTGGGAAAAATCAGTTGTTAAAGAAGGGAAAGAGAAGAAAGGGACTAGAGAAAGATAGTATGGTGGTCTAGAGCTGATAAGGTAAGAATCCATGTGCCCTTTGATCGATACTCCTCAGGTGAGACCGCACTTAAATACTTGCAGAAGTCAGTAGGGAGAATTTGAATGCTTGAATGTGATTGTGGAGTTTACCTAGGACAGTTGCTAAGTGTGGGGGAAGTACATTGTGGTCTTGATATCCTGTGATTGATTCTTGCAGTGGTTTACTAAGGGGAATCTGAGTATTGTAGCTTCTAGGACGAAAAGAGTTTCTGAAGAGTTTTCAAACCTCTTATCTGCATTTAGTTCTTTGTCTTGCTTGAGGACAAGCAAGAGCTAAGTGTGGGGGAGTTGATATACCATGGATTTTAGGGCTTTTAACCATGGTATATGTGTTATTTATCAACTCTTTTACTATGTTTTAGAGTCTTTTCAGGTGTTTATTAGGTACAAGCACATTTGGAGCATATTTGGTGATTTAGGCACTTTCTGGAGCTAATTGGAGTATTTGGCCGAGAGATAAAGTTCACTGTTGATATTTCCGAGTTGCAACGATCGTCACACTTGTGGCAACGATCGATGCACCAGCGAGATGGGCCAAACGACGGTTTGATGAAGAATGATGAAATTGCAATTCTGCCCAGAAGTTCCTAATATTTACAAAGAAGCCCCAAAACGTGTTTTAGGTTATAAATAGAGTTTTTAAGCCAATGTTTAGGCGACGCTTTGATACGTTTTACTTTAATTCTATTTTTATTTCAGAAAGCCTGAGGGGCTGATCCTGATCTCGAAAGAGACTTGATTTTGAACCCCAGTTCTTATTTGATTTTATGATATTTGGTTTTTCTACTTATGATATCTTCTGTATCGATGAACATGTCTGAGTAGATTACCTGTTAGGTTGAAGGATTCTCATTAGGGATTTCAGAGAATTATAGTTTAATTAATCTGTAGAGATCCATATCTGCTAGTTCTTTATCTAAGTTGTTCTTAATGCCTAATCTGAAGTAGCTAATCAGAATTATGATGTTAGGTTGATTAATGCAGCGGAAGTTGGTTAATTTAACTAGAAAGAACTTAGATAAGCAATTAAACTGTTCGCAAACGGAAGTTTGGTTCAGGTTAATTGTGAACATATCAAACTTGGAATTAATGCTAGTTTAATCTATTAGTTCTCGCAAACGGAAGTTTGGTTTGCTGCACTTAGACTTAGAGAATTATCGCAAAGGAATTTGGTTAATTCTATATCAGTGTTTGAGTTCTAGAATAGTTATTGATTGGATCTAGATAGATTGATTGCTTGCATTCCTGATTTCCTGAGAACTCCTGAAACCTAACGCTTCGCCTTCTTGCTTACAAACTCACTTGATTTACTTTGCTATTTCGTTTACTGTTTTCACATCTGCTTCGCTTAATTTAATCTGAACTGCTATTAATCTATTGTGTGACTGAGAGTCCTCGTGGGATTCGATACCTTATATACTACGATTGCATTAACTGTGCACTTGCAGTAGAATAGGGAAAACTATTCAACCTATCACGCCAGTTAGCCGAAGTCTCTGCGATTTCTAGGTCTGGCCGTCCTCCTCTCTCTCTGTTGTTCCAGCTTGGTCTAGCAGCCTGATCCAGTAGCTTGTAAGCGTGTGGATACCTAGGAGGAGCCGGTAATCATCAGCTCTCAGTGATCTCTTCATTCCCTTGATCAATCCGCTGCAATCATAAGGTAATGATCCTGATCTGTTTATGATTCAACTGCAAATCACCTAGATCCTAGTTGATTATGTGATAGGTTGTAATCTGATAATTGAACCTATGAACAAACATAAGCCTACATTTACTACTTCGGAACTTATCAATTAGTATTAGAAGATGGCATAAATATTTTTAAACCATTTTCAATGACAACCTTAATCACAATCGATATGCCTTGACCGATCCCAACAGCGTACAATCGTGGTTCGAATTAAGGACGGTTAGTGATCCAACGGATGAAAAGAAACGAAAGAGGACTTTAATAAAACTCCACCGTAGGCCGAACCGTAGAAGATTATCCCTGTCGACCCGCTTGTGTGGAATCTAGAAGCAAGTCGGTGAAATAAAAAAAGGCATCTGTCTCTCTCTCTCTATCTCTCGACGTTATACAATTTCTGAGATTTCTTCGGCTTTCTGCGACCTCTCCGCTTTTACCTCTGCCTATGTGTCTTCGTGTCTTATGAGCCCTTAAGTTTCTCATCGATTCGGCAGGTAAAAAACTTTAAGATCCTCTGAAAGTTTCTGTTTTTTTTTCCCGTCAATTCCCAAATTTTCTGATTTTTTTGGGCAGCGTAGAGGTTCGGTTTTTCGATGGGTTCTTCGTCGGGACAACCCGAATTTGATTACCTGTTCAAGGTTCTATTGATCGGAGATTCTGGTGTTGGGAAAAGCTCTCTGTTACTGAGCTTCACATCCAATACGTTTGATGATCTTTCTCCAACAATCGGTGAGTTTTGTAAATCATGATAAAGCTAGGTATCCTTTGGGTTTTTTTTTTTTCCTTTTTAAGTTTGGTTTTGTTGGATCTGTGTTTCTAGGGGTTGATTTTAAAGTCAAGTATCTTACCATTGGAGAGAAGAAATTGAAGCTTGCGATTTGGGATACAGGTTACAAATCATAATCACGTTGTGTCTTAGTATCCTGAGAAGAATTTCATGCAATTATTTAAAATTTATGTAAATGTCACATCTTGTGGTTTCAATGTAGATGTTCAGGGGAGAACTTATATGATTCGAATTTGATAATTTCTTTCTTAAAAAATTGTGGATATGTATTAGTGTGAGCCTAACTCACATCCAAAAGCTAGCTTATGAGTGGAGAATTGCCACACACTTATATATTGCCCAAGAATCTGTGTCCTAACCATTGTGGGACATTTAATAATATGAGACATTATTCTGTTTGTAATCTACTTCCATGTTTTGTCTTAATCATAGTTGCCTAAGCTGTTATGTGATTGGTGAAGAAAATTAGTCTTGTATTTCAGATAGTTTAGAGGTAAGTGTCTTGTATTTAGAATGGTTAAGAGATTAGTGTACTGTATTTACAAGTGTTAAGTGATTATTCTCTTGTACTTAGAGTGGTTACGAGATTAGTAGTCTCTTGTATCTTCTTTCAATTTTTTTTCATTCTGATCACTCAGCTGGGCAAGAGAGATTTAGGACGCTAACAAGTTCGTATTACAGAGGAGCTCAGGGCATAATAATGGGTATGTCTCCCTAATAATTTGTTCATCCTTGTGTCCTTGATCTACTGGGCTATACACTTTATTAAGGATTTTTTTTTTTTACAACTGTAAGTGACTTTTGGAAATTTCCCATTTGTAGTATATGATGTGACACGACGAGACACATTCACAAATCTATCAGATATATGGGCAAAGGAAATCGACCTCTACTCGACTAATCAGGATTGCATCAAGATGCTTGTTGGGAACAAAGTCGATAAGGTAAGATTTCTCTTTGGTCTGCCTCCATGTCTAATTTTGTATTATGTTGCAACTCTTTTGACCTTAATGTCATCTCCAGGAGAGTGAAAGAGCTGTCTCAAAAAAAGAAGGCATAGACTTTGCTAGGGAGTACGGATGTTTGTTTCTGGAGTGCAGTGCCAAGACTCGAGTCAATGTTGAGCAATGTTTTGAAGAGCTTGTTCATAAGGTTAGTAAAATCCGCTCCTTCAAGGTTTTTTTTTACCGAGGGTTAGTATGTCTTCAAGTCTTAAACCTTTGTCTATAGATTTTGGAAACGCCGAGTCTTACTGCTGAAGGTTCGTCTGGAGGGAAGAAGAACATCTTCAAACAAAACCCAGCACAGACCAGCAGTGCTTCATCGAGATACTGCTGCTCGTCTTAGACACAGAGTACCACACTCTTGTTTGTCTTCTTGTTCTTGATGGCCTCTCTGTTTCCCAAAAAAACTGCATCATCTTGGATCTAAATCATAACCATGATTTCAAAGTTGTGTTCACTGGTTTTCTTATCTAAGATCATCCTATCTTATTCAGAAAAGGTCTTTTCACTTGATCAGTCTGAAGAAATAACTGACCAATGTCGCAGTCTTTAGTTAAGTTCATCTCTCACGTGCTTGTAAACACGACATTGTTATAGTTTAAGAGCATGCCATTACTAAATGGCTGCGCTTGTTGCTCATTCACCAGGCTCTACCCGAAACAAATTTATCAGATGATTCAATATGGAGTTCACTATGGTCTGGTCGCTGCTCTATAAGAAAACCGCCTCGGTCAGATGTTTTCATCGTTTGTCTTCAAATCTTGATGAGAAATTATTGGTCTCGTTGCACGCAGTACAAGAAACTCAATCATGTTGTTTGCAATGACTTGAACAACCATAATATCTATCCCAAAACAAGTACAGTTCTTTAACCGGCTACTTTAGGATGACATTTGACAAATATATGGTTAAATCAGGTCATTCGTTAAGATTCAATAAAGCTATGACGGAGACTAATTCGAGTCATTCATTAGGGTACAATAACACTATGACGAGACTAAATAAGATGCCAATGTATGGTCTATGTTTTGAATCGCGTCAAGCACAATCTTGAAAATTAGGCCTCGGCGAAAAATTTGGAACCGAAATATTGAACCGAACCTGAACCGAAAAAAAGAAACCGAATCCAAATCCAAACCGATAAAATATTCGAATGGATCTTAAACCTTTATACCTGAAGAACCGGAATTAGACCCGACCCGAACCAAAAACGGAATGGGTATCCGAAATATTTAAGCCCAGATTGGCAAAGTAGAGAGGAAAACAGTAGCTGACAACAGTCGAAGCGGGAGCGGGGAGCGGAAGCTGAAAATAGAAGCGGAGAGCGGAAACTGTGAGCGGAAACAATGAGCGGATAGCAGGAGCGGAGAGCGGAAGCGGAGAGCAGAGATTGTTATACTTATGATAAATTTTATATTTATAAAACAAACGTTGACAAAAAAAATTATTTTTAATTAAAGTACTGAATAACAAAAAAAAATTGTTTTTAACATACGAAACTAAATAACTAAAAAAAAAATATCTATCTTCTATAACTTCTCCATATATGCTCTGCAATGTTGTTTCGAACACCCACCATATATGCATCACCTGTAGGCACATAATCTCTTCTTTGAAGTTCCTCATCATCATATGAATCTGACAATCCAAGCCCTTCAGCTTCCTTTTGTTCGTACTCTTGAAAATCTTTATCTGTAGTTGTTGATCTTCGTATGAAGTTATGTAATGCCATAGTCACCACAACAATCTTGGACTGGGTTTGTAGATCATACCGTGCAGGATTTCTGATAATAGCAAATTTTCCCTTCCACACCCCGAAAGTTCGTTCAATCACATAACGCAAAGAAGAATGACGTTTATTAAACATTTCATTATCATTTGTGGGTCGTCCGGTGCGCCATTGATGAGGATGATATCGAATCGTACGATATGGAGCAAGATATCCTTTCCTGTTAGGATAACCAGAATCAACGAGAAAATATTTTCCTTCAGGTGGAGTTGGAAAATATTCGTCGTTTTGTGCACAATACGTCAATATCTTGGAATGCTCTTCCAGGTGTCCCCACATATGTATATATAAACTCCATATTGAAGTTACAAATCGCAAGCACGTTCATTGTAGGATGTTGCTTTCGTATGTTCCAATACCTTTCTTTTCTGTCACTTCCAACTCGTACTGACACAGGTGTACCATCAAAGGCTCCGATGCAAGCACTGAAGAAATGATGATACCTTCTATCAGAAGAAAGAATGGGGTTTACCTGTAGAAACTCATTTGCTTCAGGCTTTATAATTTCCTGAGACATACGAACAAACGCATCCAATACTTCGTGAAACTTTCTATTCACCGTCTCTTGATTGCGTTGATAGTGTGTTGCAATTGTTCGTTGAACTTCATCATGCGTGACAGTCTCCAGAAACATTGTAACAGCTTCTTCTAATCCACATTCGCGTGATTCGAGCAGTCCATAATTATTCTTTAAGCTACAACACAAACGTTTGAAAGTGTCTTGATGCATTCGCAGAGTTTGATAACATTCTTGATCATGACCATTGATCATTTGCATAGTATGACGCCATCCACGACCTCGATCAGTTCGCATCAATATTCTATCGCGATTTGGATCCAAACACTCATTCTCGATCATCAAGGCCAATACTTTAAGCAAATTCTGGTTGAACCGAAAAGCTAGTTCCTAAAAAATATACATATATAAGAGTTAGTATAAAATTCAAATCAGAACTAATATTTTAAAAAAAAAATATGATAACATAATTATTAAACAAGCAGAAAAAACAGTTCTTTATAACGCAAGCAAAAAGAATCTAATCATGTGCAAGCTATTTCTATTTATTAAACAAGCTGATAAAAACAAGTAACGTAGGAATTTTTTATTTAGAACATGAAACAAAAAATCACACAAAAATATTGAAAACATATTTGATAGCGTAATTATTAGGTGTTGTCCACTAAAACATAATTATTTTAAATGTAAAAATAGCTAAATATAGATCTTAATAAAATAAAGCTCAAACAATATTTCGCGTTTTGCGTTCGAGAAATTTAATCTTCTCTGCCTCATTAGGTAGTGACATGAAGATCTGACGGCCACTTTCGTTTGATGCAAGATAATCAATTGCGGCCCAGTACAACTCGCTATCATGGTTTAGCGTTGTTAGTTTAAGCAGCTGCTGCATACAAACAGCACAACTGAACGGATTCAGAGATTCAAATGTCTCTCGACCACCTTTCCAGAATTTTCCTTGATCTTCAATGGCAGTCGTAAGACGTTCCCACTTATCTGGATTACCTTGTCTGCTAGACGATGCCACTTTGCCTTTTCCACGTGAAACCGATTTCAGCACAGGTGATTCCATTTCTTCATCAGATTCCCCTATTTGTTGACTCGGATTTGGCGGATCACATGGCACTTGTTTTAGTCCGGCACGAGGTTGCCATCCCTCATTTACTGAAATCACGACTTTAGCATAAAGACGATTAAGTAAAGGAATATCTCGTAGAGGATGTGTTCGTAGCTTAGATGCTTCAGGGCAACTCTGCAATATAAAAATTAATATATAGTGATTATTTATAATAGTTAATATTAAAAAATTTAAAGAAAAATATAGCAATGAATTTTAAATATTTACCCTTATTAGTTCATTCCACCAGTCTGCTGACATGTCGATTTCTCCAAATTCATTAAAACCCATTCCAGTAGCGTTTTGTGTGACACACTTGTAAACTTCATATTGTTTTTTCAAATGATCTAACCGGTATTTGAACTTAATCCACGGAAAATCCATACCAAAAACTTTCAGAAATTCGGCCCGAACACTTTATCTACCAATTTCATCCAAACATGTACCCTTCCAATAACCTTTGTCCTTTTGATCGTTGCATAATTGTAATAATCCGTGACTCAGAGCAGAAGTCCAATAAAACTTTGGCTAAAATATTAAAAAAATATAAAAACATTTCATGGTAGTACTTATTATAATCTAATATTATATTTAAAATTAACAAATCAATATGTAGGTCTAATAATATACAAAACACGTAAGAACAACATCATGTAAATCATTATCGTACAAAAATATAATCATTGTCCCATATGTGATCACATAAAAAAATCATGTAATAAATCTTATGCTTTTTAAAAGAAAATCACGTAACAAAAATAAGACTTAAAATATTAGAAAAATAGAAATACTTCATGAAGAGATGGTTGTGGTCCTTGTGTTAAATCTTCAGTGAGATTTGCCATATTAATGCTGTATAAAAATAAAACTCAAAAGTGTTAATAACATTATCACTTATACTTATAAATCAATAGGAAAAATTGGATTTGAAACAAAACTATAAACTAAAGGTAAGAAAAACTTATAGAAACTGAAAACTCAATTGTGAAGTGATGATGTGAGTCGTGAGATGTCACTTATATAGAAAAGATTTTTTTTTACATAATTAACAATTTTTATTAAAAATATCATCTATAAACTAAAGATTTTGTACATAAAAATCTGAACAATGAATTGTTTGTTAGCTGAAAAATCTCTTAAATCATTTTAAAAGTTTAAATTTATATCTGAGAATAACAGTGTTTAAAAAACAATATTTGAAATTTATATATTTTTGATAATTTTGGTTAGCCACGCTTCTTTTCTTGATATCCATTATTCAGCAAACTCTTGTTTTTCTAATGGTATAACACAGAGGTAAATAAAGCAATTATTTTATTTTATTAACACTTTGTTTAAGGTGAATTCTTTCATTTCCAGATCGAAGCACCTGTACAGTCAAATCTCAGCATAAGAAAACATATGAGACTATCAAAATAAAAGAACTCGACTTTCCTTGTTGTATACCCTTCAATTATGCAATCAAGATTGGAATCATCAAGGATCTTGACACCACGGGTTTCATCTCCCTAAGAACGTTCTTTATCGAAACCGCAATTTGGGTAATAGCCCTCTGCCAGTCGCAGTGAAGTTTTGTTGCAAGAACCTTCTTGAAACCCGAGCATGCTTCTCAAATAGCTCCTGAAAGCTGCGGAATGGACGGCGTTTTGTCCGTTTCAATGAACCCTCTGGTTCCCAGACTCAAACACCAGAAAAGAAAAAGACATGCACGAATAAGTAATATTAATCACTCACTTGACATATCTCGAAAGCAAATCAATCATTGGCTATACTACTTTAACAGAAAGGAGTGTAGTAGATGATAATTGCTGGCAAAAATTTAGATACGGTTCTTGAGTAAGAGTGTAGAACATTACATCTTAGCTTTTGTGGGTTTAAATATGAACAAGAGTAGAATGGTATTTACCGTATAAGGAGACATAAATCTGCAACTATTTGCAGCTGGAATCAATGATTTGCTTCATAGAGACGTGTATGATCGAAGAAAGTGTTGGCCCAGCACCAACAGTCCTTCCATGGCAACAAAGCATAACCCTTGAAGAGCGTTGAAATAAGACTACATAGCCTCCTTAAGTGTTTCATATTTTGGAGCTTCTCCAGTCCATAGCATTCCCACTATTTAAAGTTAAGAAAAAAAAGAGACAAATCGATAAATCAAACAAAGGAACAAAGTTTCAGCATCGCCGCAACAAAGCGGAACCTAAAAGAGAAGAACTTTAAACCTATGGTGGCTTGTTTAGAGATGTGATCAGACATCTGAAGAACATAGTTCCAATTAACTTTCTCCGCTGTAGTAGATGACGTTCGTTCGAACTACTGCGAAAAAAAGTTTAGCGTAGGTCGTCCATAATTATGCTTCGATTTTATTAAGACGAAATTAAATTCGGTGAGAAGAAAAAAGTACCTGAAGAGTATCGTAGATGGTGTTGAGATGAGCAATCAAAAAATGATTCCACTGTTACTTTCGAAACTGACCTTGCTGATTCCATGGCTTGGGAGTGTGCCTGCACGATAATATTTCTTAACCAAAAAAGTCTGATATTAATATTGTATAACCTTTACAAGATCTCCAAAGTAGCCTTAACAATCAGGAAGAGAAGAGAAATCGTTTCCTATGTCCCTCTGTACTCAAAAACAAATCTTTCATGCCTTTGTTATAATAAGATTAATTTCGTTTTCATTTAAATTAAACATGAGTAAATGGTAAATTACTTAAAAACCGAGTGAAGGGACAGTAAATTACCATTCATACCTGGGTCAAACCCAATATCCATCCCCATGCACTCGGATTCTATCCGGGTTAAAAATGTTGGAATGTTTAGATAAATCCTGATTCAATTCAACAGATTCAGATTATCCTAAACATGCTGATCTAGGTTCTTCTTGAATAGAAACATTAGATTGATCTCACCTTATACCTGTTATTGCAGCGGAAGAGATGGTATTGGTCAGAGATCAGAGAGCCACCGAGAGATAACTCCTCCAGAGGTTCACACACGCACACCAATCAGGAAGCAGGCTGCTAGGCCACTGGGAGAAAACGGCGCAGGGGAGAGAGAGAGTTGACGGCTCAGATTAGGGTTCTTTTTGGTTCTGAACTCGAGTTTTATTTATAAAACTTGTTCGGTTCCGTTTGGGCCATTTGGCCCAAATGCCAATTAACTCGAAAGCGTTTTTGCACTGCATCGATCGTTGCACCTTATGCATCGATCGATGCACAGTGGCTAAACCTTTTATTCTCTCTAAGTACAGTAAATGCCTAGCACTTTTACCGTACTTCTGCTAAACCGTTCCTACACATTTTCCTGTTAGCTTAGGCGTGTGACCCATATGGGATCATATAATAAAGGCAATAAGTCCAAGACTTATAGATCATGAGCGGACTCTAGCAAGCCATCATGACCCCCAGTATTATATGACTTATGTCTGATCATTGACATACTCTTACTTTCTAGAGACAGTACCGAGATTACTGGACACAATTCCAACAATCTCCCACTTGTACTGGAATCTCTGTATTCATAATCCTTTTGTCTCAATATCTCGATTAGTCATAAGGCAAGATTAGTGTCATCCTTATAAAGCCTAATCTTGTTCATCGGACTCTGATTTGATACTGACAATCCAAACGACTCGGGAAAGTCCGTTTGAGCATGGCCATGCATTTTCCAGTATTCAAATCTCCGATTGGCCTAGAGATATTCACTCCATTTATATTGGAGGGACAAATCCCGTCTTGTTCCATCACTGTAAACTACTCATTTCTTAATGTACCCAAACAAGGTCCTTATAACTATCGCAGAACGATAGCGTTAGACAATGATCAAAGTGCATCAGTTCATGTGCAGTCACATGCATGCGAACTCAGGTCTAAGGACTATACTCTATAGTCGTAGTAAGAATCTCTTATGACACAGATATAAATATCCTGAAGAGTTCTTATAATCGGGTCTTGTCCGGTCGTATGTTCCCAACATACACCTATGTACTGACTTTGATGCCGCGCATCTATGACACATGAAACTTGGTCATAAGTCACATACCAATCTAGTCTCACACGGTTGTTGGTGTTCCAATTTCAACAACCTTCGACTAGGGACAGGATGATATAAAACATTTATCAAATATAGGGTCTCATGATCAAGCTAAATGACTTCGATGACTCAAGATCAAGTCATTTACTTCGATGACCTATAAAATGGTTCATATCATTTTGGAACGATTATTTCATCACAGTTAAAATAATCTTGAAATAATAATTTCATTAAAACATAAAATAATGTTTTACAAGAACATATCAAATAACTAAAATAAAGCTCACAAAACTCCCACTCAAATTTAGATTACATTTCAATGTTTCTAATGCCTACAGCTTCAGTCAGGAACTCGAGCTTAGGCCTTGGGAGTGGCTTTGTCAACGGATCAGCGACATTATCATCTGTCGGGACTCGGCTGATCTTGACTTCCTTTCTATTAACGATGTCACGTATCAAGTGAAATCTTCTTTGAACATGCTTGGATTTCTGGTGTGATCTTGGTTCCTTTGCCTGAGCTATAGCACCATTGTTGTCACAAAACAGTGCCAGAGGCTCAGCCGCATTTGGTATCACACCTAGTTCCATAATGAACTTTCGTATCCAAACAGCTTCCTTCGCTGCTTCTGAGGCGGCGATATATTCAGCTTCTGTAGTGGAATCAGCAACGGTGTCCTGCTTGGAGCTTCTCCAACTTACTGCACCGCCATTCAGACAAAAGACATAACCGGACTGTGACCGGAAATCATCTGTGTCTGTCTGGAAACTTGCGTCCGTGAATCCACTGACTTTAAGCACATCACTTCCACCGTACACCAAGAACTTATCCTTAGTATGTCTTAGATACTTCAAGATATTCTTTACGGCAATCCAATGGTTTTCACCTGGATTTGACTGGTATCTACTCGTCATGCTCAATGCATAAGCAACATCAGGACGAGTACAGATCATGGCATACATAACAGATCCTATTGCAGATGCATAGGGAATGTTCTTCATACGCTCGAGCTCAGCAGCCGTCGTAGGGCTCTGCTTCTTGCTTAGCGTTGTGCCATGTACCATTGGCGTGAAGCCCTTCTTGGAATCTTTCATGCTGAATCTTTGTAGGACTTTGTCAATGTATGAATCTTGACACAAGCCTATCAGCTTCTTAGGTCTATCCCGATAGATCCTAATTCCAAGAACGTATGCGGCTTCACCCATGTCTTTCATGGAAAAACAACTTCCAAGCCAGTCCTTTACCGACTTTAGCATTGGAACGTCGTTTCCGAGAAGCAGTATGTCATCGACATACAGAATAAGAAATACAATCTTGCTCCCACTAGATTTCTTATACACGCATTGTTCTTCTTCGTTTCTGATGAAGTCAAATTGCTTGATCGCTTCATCAAAACGAAGATTCCAGCTCCTCGATGCTTGCTTCAATCCATAAATGGATTTGTGAAGTTTGCATACTTTCCCAGCATTCTTTGGATCTATGTAACCGCCAGGTTGTGTCATATACACATCCTCTTCCAGAATTCCATTCAGGAAGGCGGTTTTCACGTCCATCTGCCAAATTTCATAATCATGAAAAGCTGCAGTTGCTAGTAGAATCCGAATAGATTTCATCATAGCCACTGGTGAATAGGTTTCATCGTAATCCACACCGTGAACTTGTCTGAAACCTTTTGCCACCAACCTGGCTTTATAAATCTGGACATTTCCATCCACGTCAATCTTCTTCTTGAAGATCCATTTGCACTCGATGGCTTTTACACCAGCAGGCAAATCAACCAACGAAAAGACTTGGTTGACCGACATGGAGTCCATTTCGGAATCAGTGGCCTTGCGCCACTTCAAGGAATCTGGGCCCATCATGGCTTGATTGAAGTTCGATGGTTCATCACCATCAATGATCAGAAGATCATGACAGTCAGTCACGAGGAACCCTTGATATCTTTCGGGTTCGTGACGAATCCTCCCGGATCTTCGAACTTCAGGTACCACAGGTTCAGGCTCCACAATTTCTTGTAGGGCCTCCTCCTGCTCTTCCTTATTAGGTTGAGCAGTATCCTGTTCATCTTGAATTTCTTCAAGCAGTACCTTACTCCCACTGTCTTTCTTAGAGAGAAACTCCCTCTCAAGAAAGTTACAATCCCGGGCAACAAAAATCTTGTTCTCGGAACGTAGATAGAAGTAATAAGCCTTGGTTTCCCGTGGATAACCAATGAAGTAGCATTTGTCAGATTTTGGTGTAAGCTTGTCTGAGATCAATCTCTTGACATAGGCTTCACAACCCCAAATTCTGAGATAAGACAGCACTGGAGCTTCTCCAGTCCATAATTCATATGGTGTCTTTGCTACTGCTTTTGATGGCACTCTATTTAGAGTGAACACTGCTGTTAGCAGAGCATATCCCCAAAGGGATATTGGAAGGTCTGTGTGACTCATCATAGACCGAACCATATCCAATAAGGTTCGATTTCTCCTCTCAGACACACCATTCCATTGTGGTGTTCCAGGAGGAGTGAGTTGGGATACGATCCCACATTCTCTCAGATGATCACTGAATTCTTGGCTTAAGTATTCTCCTCCTCGGTCGGACCGAAGAGCCTTAATGCTTTTGCCAAGTTGGTTCTGTACTTCATTTTGGAATTCTCTGAACTTCTCAAAAGATTCAGACTTATGTTTCATCAAATAAACATATCCATACCTACTGAAATCATCAGTGAAGGTAATGAAGTACTGATAGTTTCCTCTTGCATTTGTGGACATTGGGCCACACACATCAGTGTGTATCAGGCCCAATAAGTCACTGGCCCTCTCGTTAGGTTTGTTAAAGGGGGCCCGTGTCATTTTGCCCATCATGCAGGATTCGCATTTCTCACATGACTCAAAGTCAAATGAGCCAAGAAGTCCATTCGAATGGAGCCTCTTGATGCGTTTCTCGCTGATGTGCCCTAAACGACAATGCCATAGAAACGTTTGGTTCTCCTCATTAGGTTTGAACCGTTTTGTATTAATGTTATAAATTGGCGCGGATTGATCGAGTATGTAAAGCCCATTCGAAAGAGGGGCAGAACCATAGAACAAATTGTTGCGATTGAAGGAACATAATTTATTCTTAACTGAAAAATCATAACCTTCCAAATCCAACAAAGAAATTGAAATAATATTTCTGCTTATAGCAGGTACAAAATAACAATTATTGAGTTCTAAAATCAATCCCGAAGGTAAAGACAACAAGTATGTGCCTACAGCTAGTGCTGGAACTTTCGCTCCATTCCCAACTCGTAGCTCCACTTGTCCTTGCTTCAGCCTTCTACTGTTGCTGAGTGCCTGCATATTAGTACAAATATGAGCCCCACAACCAGTATCCATAACCCATGAGGTATTATCAGAAGTAGTTGTATTAACTTCTATAACAAAAATACCTGATGAAGAAGTCTCGAGAGTCTTCTTCTTCAATTCCTTTAGACCTTCCTGGAATTTCTTACAATCTCTTCTCCAATGCCCCAGTTCTTTGCAGAACCTGCACATGTCAGTTGGCCCAGCTTTGGACTTGGGCTTGGGCTTTGGCGTGTCCTTGTCCGCGACTTGGACGGCCTTGGCCTTTCCCTTATCCTTAGCAGAGGATTTCTTAAACCCCTTGCCCTTTTGCACCATAAGCACATTGGGGTCCTTGGCGGTTTTCCTCAAATTGGGCTCTGCAGTCTTGAGCATTCCGTGAAGCTCAGGTAGTGTCTTACTCAAGCCATGCATGTTAAAGTTCAGAATGAACTGATCATAGCTTGCAGGTAAAGACTGCAGAATGATGTCGCAGGCAAGTTCCTGGCTGATTGGGCAGTCGAGTTTCTGAAGATGATCGAGATAACCCATCATCTTCAAGACATGTGGACTCACTGCCGCATTCGCAGCCAACTTACAGTCCAAGAGGTTCTTAACTGTCTGGAACCTCTCAGTCCTAGCCTGCTCCTGAAAAAGCGATTTCAGGCTTGCCATTATCTCGATGGGAGACAATACACTTTCGAACTGTTTTTGCAGCTCAGGAGTCATTGTCACCAACATCAGGCAATAGACATCATTTTCATCTGACGAATGCTTTTCCCAAGCATTGTGCAGAGTCCTGGCAGCATTGGCAAGAGGCCTCAGGGGATCACGAAGGACATAATCCTTCTTCTCCTGCTTGAGGACCAGCCTCAAGTTCCTTGACCATGTCAGGAAGTTCGTTCCAGTCAGCTTCTCCTTCTCGAGAACAGACCGGATCGAGAATGTGTTTTGTGTGCTTGTAGTAGTCATATCTGAAATATATAAATAAAAAGGTTATTAGATATTATGTTCAAAATGACTAATCTTGTATTAAAAAATTTAATATGATTAATCACGCATTATATTCAATAACATCAGTTACCCTCAATAGAATATAATGATTCCAAGATCCACATATAACTAAGATTAAAGTGGGCCACTGGCCGTCACCCAACCTTAGCTTATATCGGTAAGCCCTATATCGGCTAATTATATCCGTGATATAACTCTTGGTTGTGAATCTGGGCCCGAGGCCCAATCCACTCTGATGTCTCAAGGCCCGGGACTCCCGATGGCCTAGTCAAGAAAACCAGACTATACAGTCATGTAATCATTAATGTCTGGGACTCCCAATGACATTTATGAATCACAAACCGTCTTATCCACGCAAAAGTAGACACCCTCACACTGTAAGGCCATGAATACAATTGAATGGGCTTCGACAGCTGACATAGCCTGGACAAGACATCCAACGCTTGATATTATTTGAGGTTTGTAGGTTTATTAAAATTTCATTCCCAAAATAGAAGATTACTATTTCGGGAAACTTTCTATTTTTGGAAACCTACTATTTTTGGAAACTTTCTAAAATTGGAAACTTTCTAAAAACGGAAACTTTCTAACTTTAGAAATTTCTTAAAATCCAAAACCCGCAAATCCAGAAACTTCTATTTAAAGAAACTTTCTAATTTAAAATTTCAGAAACTTTAATTTAAAATCGACTTTATAATTTTATAAAATAAATTTTAAATTAATCTGAAGAAAGACTCAAATAATTGGCCCAATTGTTTTAACTTCTTGGCCCGAGGCCCAAGAATTTGTCCATGTCCAAGACATGACCCAATTGTCCAATTAAATGACATAACCGGTCTGGTTCATTAAAATTGGTCTAACCAAAATCAATTACTACGACGACCACAATTGTCAACCGGTTATTAACTAAACCGGATTTTCTCAATTTATTTGGTCCAACCAAATCAAATTAGAAAATCCTGGTTTAGGCACTAAATCCAATAATTCTTTCGACATTGGATTTCTTATCCCGGTTTAACCAGACTTAATAAATTTATTAAATCTGTTTATTAAACCGAGACGATTAATTTTAATTAAATTAAACCGAGCCAAAACCCTAACCGCATCGATCGATGCTCACAGCATCGATCCTGCAACGATCGTTCATCGATCCTGCATCGATCGATGCTCTCACGCGTGCACGAACGGTTATCAGGTTTGGCCGAGAGATTCTCGCGAGATCCATGCGATCGTTTGAACGATCCATGCGATCGCGGTCAATCTCTCGCGACTGCAACGATCGATCCTTGCATTGCATCGATCGATGCAATGCGATCTCAGTCGATGCAAAATCAGTTTAGATCACATACCAAATCAATATAGTTTGGTCATGCGATTTTTAAACAGTTTGTTTAGGATTCAATTCTTGTTTCTTAAGTGATTTATCTTATCAGTAGTTGATTCAAAACACTTTTAAACAAGAAAACAGTCCTAAACATGAATCTAAACAAGAAAAACACAGAACCAATGGCTCTGATACCACAGTTGGAATGTTTAGATAAATCCTGATTCAATTCAACAGATTCAGATTATCCTAAACATGCTGATCTAGGTTCTTCTTGAATAGAAACATTAGATTGATCTCACCTTATACCTGTTATTGCAGCGGAAGAGATGGTATTGGTCAGAGATCAGAGAGCCACCGAGAGATAACTCCTCCAGAGGTTCACACACGCACACCAATCAGGAAGCAGGCTGCTAGGCCACTGGGAGAAAACAGCGCAGGGGAGAGAGAGAGTTGACGGCTCAGATTAGGGTTCTTTTTGGTTCTGAACTCGAGTTTTATTTATAAAACTTGTTCGGTTCCGTTTGGGCCATTTGGCCCAAATGCCAATTAACTCGAAAGCGTTTTTGCACTGCATCGATCGTTGCACCTTATGCATCGATCGATGCACAGTGGCTAAACCTTTTATTCTCTCTAAGTACAGTAAATGCCTAGCACTTTTACCGTACTTCTGCTAAACCGTTCCTACACATTTTCCTGTTAGCTTAGGCGTGTGACCCATATGGGATCATATAATAAAGGCAATAAGTCCAAGACTTATAGATCATGAGCGGACTCTAGCAAGCCATCATGACCCCCAGTATTATATGACTTATGTCTGATCATTGACATACTCTTACTTTCTAGAGACAGTACCGAGATTACTGGACACAATTCCAACAAAAAAAAATTACAAAATCGGGTCAAGGTCAAAATCCCTAAATCCCCAAAATTTACGAGACCCAAAATTTACAGTTTACTATCTCCTTCTCTCTCTCTCAAACTCGAATTTCCGGTGAGATCAATCAACGACGATGGTGGAGACGAGGAATGGTTCCAAAAAGACGAAGCCGAAGATTCCTGCGGCGGAGAGGGTGTCGAAGAAAAGGTGGCGTGGAGAAGCGGCAGTTGTAGAAACGCCCGGAGAAGCCTCGGATGCATCGGTTAGTGCTACGGCTCCGGCTCCGGCTACTCGTACGAATGTTGAAGCAGGTATGGCAGGCGATGGGGAGACGAGAACTGAAAAAACGCCGATGGAGAAGCCTCTGAGGCGTCGGTTCCGGCTACTGCTTCGGCTATGTCGAATGTTAAGGAAATGTGTCGGAGTCGAGAAATGAAAAACCGCCGAGGAGGGCACGACAACGGAGACAGAAGAGGGAGACGATGCTGAGGCGACAGAGACGGCGGAGGGAGACGACCACATTGCGACGGAGACGGTGGACGGAGACGACGAGGCGACGGAAACATATAAAGAAGTAGAAGACGAAGAAGACGAAGATGGAGGAGAAGACAATGAGGCGGATGAAGAGCCGGCGGATGAACCAGAGGAGGAGGAATCCGATGAGGAGACCGACGATCCTAATCCGGTAAGTAAAACCCTAATATAAGTAATACTAGGAAATACTAGGAAATACTAGGAAAACTAGCTAAGTATATGTGATAAAATATTACTAGGATAACTAAGGATTACTAGGTTATCTTAGGTAAAACTAGGATAATATTGTAATACTAAGATAACTAGCTAAAACTAGAATAACTTGGTAATACTATGATTTCTTGGTAAAACTGGATGAACTAGGTAAAACTAGAATAACTTGGTTATATTGTGTGTTGTTTGTGATACTATATTTTTTGTTTGCAGGGAGCTTCGGAGGAAACGATAGCCTTGCGACCTCTTAGAATGTACTTCCCGCCAGATCAGTATAGAGAGAGCGTGAAGCTACCAACGCGGTGCTACATCGAGGAAACTTTGAAAACTTTTGAAGAATTGAATCTCACTCTGGAGGAGACGTCATGGTTTGAGAACCATCCGCAGTTCTCACACATTTATCACATGTCGAGGAGAAATCACATGGTTCACATGTGGATGCTTCTCCTGCGTACCGCTGAAATCAAAATGAAAAAGGAAGCTTGGTTTGTGGTTAACGGTGTTTCCATCCGATACGGGTTACGAGAGCACGCGTTGATTTCAGGGCTCGAATGCCGCAACTATCCTATCAACTGGAAGAGACAAGGATCCTTGGAATTCAAGAAGAAGTATTTCGACGGAAAGGTGTTACGTGAAGACGTGAAAAATAAGCTTGACGAAATGGGACCGGATGAGACGGGAAATATGCTGAAGATGGATGTGCTGTATTTCTTGAGCAGCATTGTTTACTGTCCCAACAAAACTGGAAATAAAGCCAAACCCGTGTTGGATGTATTTCTAAGATACGTGAATGATCTGGAGTTATGTCAGACGTTTCCTTGGGGAAGATTGTCGTTTGAGTACATGTTGGAGTCCATTTACAAGACGATGGATCATTTTAAAAGGAAGGTGTCGGGCCCATGGACGATTCCTAGTTTTTGTGTTCCATTGGAGGTATAATCTTAGGACTTTGCATTTTAACTAATCTTTTTGTAATGTCTCATTTTTGAATTTTTTTTTGTAGCTTTTGGCGATTGAGGCCAGTCTGAGACTGAGAGACAGCTTCCGAGAAGCTGTACCATTTCCTTACGACGATTGCCCGAGGATGTGTAAGTACAAGTGGAAAAAGGCGACATGAGAAGGTGGCCTCTTTAGACAGTCTATGATAAACTCGGTGATACCAAGGTTAGTAGTACTTGGTAATACTAGAAGAACTTGGTAATACTAGCAGCAATTGGAATAATCAAATATGTTAAAATTTACAGGACATTGAGAGTGTTTTGGTAGCCACGTCTGATGAGAATGAGCTGTTGGAAGAGATCATGGAGAAAGAGGACGATGTCGATGAGCACGATATTGTTGTGGAAAGTTGGTACAAGCGTCTAGACCAAGGATTAACTGTTTGGTTTGAAGATATGATGAAAGAAGATTTGAAAGGGCGACAACCTAAGAAGGAGGCAGGAATAGTAGAGAAGGAACGCCAAAATAACAAGGCTTCTTTGGAAGAGTTGTCTGCCGCGTTTACGAACATGGCAGAGCATATGAGTTTGCTTGTGGAGAAGGTCACCAAGATGGACGAAAGGATCAAGCCACTTGCAGAGTTTGTGAAGGCTCAGAAGTCTCGGAGGGGAGGTGGTGATGGTGTTTAGAGACACCGACGATTCTCTGCTATGTTGTGTTGTTTTGTTTTTGGAACTTTATTTAGGTAATTCACTCTTTTGCTACAATTTGTTTGGATTGGAGAAGTGTTTGTTGCAACTGTTTTTTTTTTGGTCAAAACTATGTTTCTATTTCCAAGTAGTATTTTGTTGTTGGTTTGCATTGATCATGGTATAACTAAGTAAAACAAGTAATACTAGGTCTTAAACAAAACATAGATAGCAAATAATCAACAACGAAGTTGATGTTAAGTGTTACTTAAACAAAAACAACACATAGTCTCCATAGATAGATAGAAAGATCGCAAAACAACACTACTTCTTGAGCTTCGCAATCTCCTTTCGCAATTCTTCAATCGTCTTGTCCTGCTCTTCAACCCCCGAAGTAGCTTCTTAATCTTCGACACCAAAAACCCACGGCTGACGAAAGTGGAGTCCATCATCCTATCAAAAAATAAAACAGACACTTCTCTGATAGTTATACTCAGTATTGCATAGTTTTACCAGTCGAAGAACATAGTTGTAGTGTTACCTAGTTTTACCAGTTCTACCCAGACGAAGAACATTCATATAGAGTGTTACGTATTTTACAAGTTCTACCCAGACGAAGAACATTCATATAGTGTTACCTAGTTTTACCAGTTATACCCAGACGAAGAACATTCATATAGTGTTACCTAGTTTTACCAGTTCTACCCAGAAAAACAAAGAAATGAAATTTTACCTTAAATTGGCGGTATGTGAAGTACCTACTGCCCGGTAAAGTGTCAAAATCATGCTGAAACTTTGGATTTGGAGACACATCGTGCTTGATTTCTCTCCCGCATGGGCATTTGGGTGGAATTCCATATTGGACATCCGCTGTGAACATAACCATGCCGTTGTGGTCCATCATGCGCTTCATCTCCTTCCTAATCCTCCTCTCATCCTCGTATGGATCAAGGCTGAAATTCTCCATTGTGGTGTGAAAGAGAAAGGGAGAGATTTGAGAGAGAGGTTTCTCTCTCTCTCTCTCTCTCTCTCTCTCTCTCTCTCTCTCTCTCTCTCTCTCCTCTCTCCCTCTCTCTCTCTCTCTCTCTCTCTTCTCTCTCTCTCTCCTCCTCTCTCTCTCTCTCCTCTCTCTCTCTCTCTCTCTCTCTCTCTTCTCTCTCTCTCTCTCTCTCTCTCTCTCTCTCTCTCTCTCTCCTCTCTCTCTCTCTCTCTCTCTCTCTCTCTCTCTCTCTCTCTCTCTCTCTCTCTCTCTCTCTCTCTCTCTCTCTCTCTCTCTCTCTCTCTCTCTCTCTCGAGAGATTGTAATCTAAAAATTGTATGAAATTTTAAAATTTTGATTTTGGCGCCGAAAGAGAAAGAGAGATTGATTTTGGCGCCGGAAGAGAAAGAGAAAGAGAGAATGATTATAAAATTCTATTTTTTTTAATCGGCGATTTTTTTACAATCTTAAAATATCACACATAATTATACCAAGTTATTAGTTATACAAAATGTGAAAATGTTTGGTTTACAGTTAAATTAGTATTACACCGACTAAAACTTATTTTTCCTAGTATTACATTTTATTTTATTTATCTACCATATGAATCTCATTGTCCAATGCATTTCTTTGTTTGAATATTATTTTTTTGGTAATTTTCACATCCCAAGTGGGTTCTCCATTATAAAGTATTCCTTAAAGTATAAGGAAAGATTTGGTGAACATGTTTCATAGAGCCCCATTTTAAATAAGATTTGGTTTATTTATTATTTGTAAAACATATAATATAAGCACAATGTTCTCCCAAAATTCAATGCTTTCATCAGATGATTAATGTTTAATTTCAATTAACCAACTTAAATATGTTAGAAAGGGTCAAGTATTACAACTCATGCGCAATTATACTAGTATTACCCAGAACTCACAAAATCGTTATATAGTATTACTTAAATGACAACAACCAATGCAGTGTTTTACATAACAAAAGCAAGCAAAAGCTCAATTTTTTTACAAAACATAGTCTTCTCCATATAACAACCAATGGCAGAGGTCTTCCCCCTGCCCTTTGTTCTGTATTCTTACCCTTTTACATCTTTCTCCAGTAGATGGATGTCTTTTAACCTTCTTCCGACCCTTCCTTACGATGATATCCAGAGGTATTATCTGCTTCTCCATGATGTAATCCGGGACAACCCACATAGACATATCAAGCACAACATAGATCGACCTGACATAAGCCAATGTCCACAAATCGTTCAAATAATATTTCGAACACAAATCATGGAGTTCTATGTGGATATCACTACGACGCCTTCCATGTTCGTTGAAATAGATGAAAACGGCTAGAGCATGGAGACAAGGATACTTATGAATATCGATGAACTTGCAAGTGCAACTTTTGTCTACCAAATTCACTAAATGAAGCTTTCCTTCATCATCATCAACTTCATATTGCATAACTGTTTACCTCTCGCACATGCAATTTTTCAGCCTCATGCCATTTTTTATGCAAGAAGTTCTCAACCAAAGGCACAAATTTGTTTGTGAAGGATTATGGGTGTTTTTCAAGGTTCAATTCTCAATTATAACCTAACACAAATCCTTAAACAGATCTAGGTTCTTGCAAACGAATCATAAAACAAACCTGGACATTACCTTTACAGCGGAATTTGGTGGTAATGACGAGATCATATTAGAGCTGATCAGAATCGGCTCCTCCTCGAGTATCCACACTCTTACAAGCACGGGACGGCTGCTAGACCAAAGATGTGGAAGATCAGAGAGAGAGATGGAGAGAGAGAGAGATGTGACGCCAAAAACTAAAGAAAAACGCTAGGGGATTATTTCCTTTTAGGGCTTTCTCATTCTTATATCTCATTAATGGGCCCAAGTCATTAGACTAATGGCTCATTAATCTTTTGGGCCCAAAACACAAATAAGACAAAAGCCTGTATTTGTCTGGCCCAAAACTCTGATCCAATACAGTAAAAGCCATTGCATCTTACCGTATTAATTCCATTTAACTTTCCCGTTAGCTATGGTGTGTGACCCTTTGGGATCATACAATACTGGTAATAAGTCCTAAACTTATAGATCAAGAGCGGACTCTAGCAAGCCATCATGATCACCCAGTATTTATGACTTATGTCTGATCTCGACACTTATCATACTTTCTAGAGATAGTACGGTAGATTTCAGGACATTCCCAACAATCTCCCACTTGTACTGGAATCCTACAAAGGACATTCCCAACAATCTTCCGATTGTACTGTAATCCTACATTCCCTAATCCTTTTGTCTCAATATCTCGATCTGGCATAAGGCAAGATGCGTGTCATCCTTATATAGCCAGACCATGTTTATCGGACCAGATTTGATACTGACAATTCAAACGACTTGGGCAAGTCCGTTTGGGAATGGCCATTCTCTTACCAGCTATCAAATCTCCGATTGGCCTAGAGATATTACCTCCGTTAAACGGCAGGGACAAATCCCATCTTGTTCCATCACTATGAACTACACAATTCATAATGCACCCAACCAAGGTCCGTATAGCTCCCAGTTACGAAACAGCGTTAGACAATGATCAAAGCGCATTACTCCATGTGTAGCCACATGCATGCGAACTCAGGTCTAAGGACTATACTCTATAGTCGTATATGAGAACTTCTTATGACACAGATATTAATATCTTGCAGAGTTTCTCATCAGCGGGTCATGTCCGGTCATATGCTCCCCTACATATACCTATGTGTCGACTTTGATGCCGCGCATCTATGACCCCTCGAAACTTGGTCATAAGTCTCAACACAATCTAGTCTCAACAGGTTGTTGTTGTTCCAATTTCAACAACCTTCGACTATGGACATTTTGATTTATGTCACTTCGTTAAATATGGGGTTTCAGGATCAAGTCTACTCATGTACTTCGATGGCCCATATATAATGACATGAATCATTTTGGAACGATTATTTATATCACAGTTAAAATAATCCAGAAATCATTAGATTTCATAAACATAAAATATTATGTTTACATGAACCTTTCAAAACAACTAGAAAAGCCCTTTACAAACTCCCACTGAAATTAAGACTACATCTTAATTTCACTCATCCTACAGCTACAGTCCGCGACTCGTGCTTAGGCATAAGGAGTGGCTTCGTTAATAGATTAGCAACGTTTTCATTCGATGAAACTTGCTTATCTACTTAACACCTCTGTCATTTATCTCACGGAATAGGTTATACCTACCCTCAAGGTGTTTGGACCTCTGATGTGCAGCTAGGCTCATCTATGCTGTGAATCACATCAAGTTCAGTGATGAACTCTTCTATCCAAACAACCTCTTTCGCCGCTTCTCAAGCTGCGAAATGTTCAGCTTAAGTCATGGAGTCAGCTACAGTGCCTTGCACCGCCAGATAGACACAAGATATAGCCGGACTGTGACCGGGAATTATCTTTGTCTATTGGAAACTTGCCTTTCAGACTCTATCGACTTGTAGCACCTCACTTTCTCCGTAAATCAAGAACTTATCCTTAGTATTCCTCAAATACTTTAGGATATTCTATACGGCAATCCAGTGATTCTTTGCTGGATTTGACTGGTCTTTACTTGTCTTGCTTAACATTAAAGCAACATCAAAACAAGTATGTGTCGTGGCATGCATGATAGATCCTTATGCCGTCGCATATGGAATCCTATCCATGCATTCAAGCTCAGCAGATATCGCAGGACACTGTATCTTGCTTAATGAATTGCCATGTGACATTGGCATAAAACCCTTCTTGGATTGCTGATTACGTGTAGGACTTTGTCAATTTAAGAATCCTGACTTTGTCCTACCAGCTCTTTTGGATCTTTATCTTTAGATTCAAAATCCAAGAACTACGTGGCTTTACCCATGTCAATCATACAATAACTCCCAAGCCAGTCCTTTACCGACTGCAGCATTGGAACATTATTTCCGAGAATCAGTATGTCATCGACATACACTATGAGAAATGCAATATTACTCCCACTTATCTTTTAGTAAACGCACAGTTCCACTTCGTTCCTGTTCAAGTCAAAACCTTGACTACTTTAACAGAACGAAGATTCCAACTCCGATATGTTTGCTTCCATCCATGAATGCATTGATGAAGCTAACTTACGTACAATATAACTTTTCGGAGTCCGGGCTTACTTTCGCTTCTTTGAATTTCGCAGATTCGTCGCTTTCAATGATCATCAGATCATGCGAACTTTCAATGATCATCAGATTCAACTAATGATGAGAAATCACTCTCGGATTAGTAACTGATTCATTCAGATCTGCGAACTTCAGGCTTTACAGGTATGGATTCTACAGAAATCTGTAAATCCATTCGTTGCTCTCCCTCAACAGGTTGAGCAGCCTCCTGTATTTCTCGAATTTCTTCGAGTTATACTTTTACTCCCACTGTTCTTCTTGGAAAATAACTTCCCTTCTTAGAAAACAGAATGGACGTAAAAGTAACAAGCCTTGGTTTCCCTAGGACAACCAGCGAAGTAGCACAACTACAAATACTCAGTAAAGACGAATTTGGATCGATTCCAATCCACATTTACGTGGTGTCTTTCAACTGATATTGGTGGAACTATTTCAGCGTAAACTTAGATTTTTCTAGAGCGTTATTCTTAGAGAATATCATGGAAGATTCGTGTGACTCATCTTTAATCATTTCTAATAAGATCTGATTCATTCTCACAGAAACACCTCTAGGTTTTCAGGAGAAATGAGCTGTGAAGCGACTTCACACTCATTCAGATGATCACACAATCAATGACTTAAGTATTCTCACTCGTGATCTAATCCAGAGTCTTAATACTTCTGTCATTCAGATTCTATACTTCATTCTGGGACTCTTTCGACCATGTCAAAGAATTCCGACTTGTGTCTCATCAAATGAACACAGTCACACTCACTGAAGTAATCAGTAGAGACAATGAAGTACAGGAAATTTTCTCTGGCATTACTGCTCATCGGACCACATACATGTGTATGTTTTAATCTCCAATAAGCCTTTGGGCCTTTCTCTAGCTCGGCTAAGATGGGCCTTTTGTCTTTTGGTCTAGTAAGCAGAATTCAAGTCTCATAAGATATCCATTCAAATGAGCCCAAAAGTCCATAACTATGGGGTTTCGGAATCTGACTTACTCTCTTTGACCAAAACATTTTTTTGCCAAGAAAAATCAGGTTTAATTCATCAGATTTAAACCAATTCGGTATTTATGTTATATATTTAGGCACTCTTTGGTTTAAGATATAAAACCCATTCCTTGAATAGGGTGCTACAATTAACATTTCATTAAGATCAAAAGAACAAAACTTGTCTTTATCAAAATGAAAAACATTCAAACTCTTACAAGAAAATGAAAGACAACTCTGCTTAAAGCAGGTACATTGTAGCAATTACTTAATAAAACCAAGCCTCAAAGGCATCTACAAGTGAAAACCCTACGGCTGAGGCAGCATCCCAAGCTCCTTCCAGACACGCAGTTTCACTTGCCCTTCCTTCAACGTTCTACTGTTGCTCAGGCTCTGCATATTATAACAAATATCAGTGCCACAACCAGTATCCAATACCTTTAAGGTATAACTTGAAGTAATAACATGAATACCTGAGGAAGTAGTCTCATACATCGACTTCAACTCCTCATAATCTTCCATGAATTTAATGCAATCTCTTTTCCAATGCCCAGTCTCATTACAGTAGCAACACTTACCAACGTAAGAGGTATCTGACTCGGGCTCAGAAGACACACGCTTGCCATGATTCAAAATCTGGACAACTTTGTCTTCACCCTTTTCAGCATTAGGTTTAGTAAACCTACCCTTCTCATTCATGAGATTGTACAGGGTACTCTTCACGTTTGGCTCAACTGTCTTGAGCATGTCATGCAGTTCATTCAACGTCTTCGTTAAGCCTTTCTTGATATAGTCCCTTACGAACTTATCATAGCTTGACGGCAGTGACTGCAGAATGATCTCAGTTGCCAATTCCTGGCTAACTGGATAATCCAGTTTCCTCAGGTTATCAACGTTACCCATCATTTTACTGATATGAGGACTTACTGGATGATCATTTGGTAGCTTGCAGCTAGTGAGAGATTTAACCAACTGGTATCTCTCCACTCTTACCTGCTCCTGAAATTTCCAGGCTGCTGATCATCTCTATTGGCGACTCCATGTTCTCATATTGCTTCAGCAAATCTGAGTCCATGGTAGCCAATATCAGACCACGCACATCTACCGCATCATTATAATGCTTATTCCAAGCATTATATACTGCATGAGAGGCATTGGACCCGATCCTCACGGGGAGAGCTATCTCAAGGACATAGTCCTTTCTCTCATGCCTGAGAACTAGTCTCAGGTTCCGCGACCAAGTCAAGAAATTTGATCCGTTCAGTTTGTCCATCTCAAGGACATACCGGATCGAGAAAGTGTTTTGATTGTTTGTGCTTGTCATAGCTGAAATTTAGAGATAAATAGAGTTTTAGTTATTAAGTTCATAAAAGAGTAATCTTAACAACTTATAAGAAAACTCGCATTGTATTCAAAATTTCTTTGTTTAACCTCATAAGAATACAATGATTCCGAGACCCATGTTTAGCTAAATCCAAAGTGGGCCACTGGCCGTCACCCAGAATTAGCTTTACTTGGTAAGCATACACACAGCTAGTTATAACCAATAACTCTCGGTTGTGAATTAGACCCGAGGCCCAAATTCACCAGATGTCTCAAGGCCCGGGACTCCCGATGGCCCAGTCAAGGAAACCAATCTCTTACAGCCAAATAATCACTAAAATCTGGGACTCCCAATGAAATTAGTGACTATATACTACTTTACTTACGCGAAAACAGACACCTCACACTGTAAGCCATATCTGTAATCAAATAAGCGTTAAGTAGCTGACAAGATTGGGCAAGACATCCAAGCTTGATATTGTTTTTGAGGATTTTTAAGTTTTATTTCCAAAAATAGAAGATTACTATTTTGGGAAACTTTCTTATTTTAGAAACTTTCTAAATTTAGTAACTTACTAAAAATAGAAATTTCTAATTTAAATATTTTATAAATATTTTGGGTTGGGTCACAAATTATAGGCCCAATTCTTGGCCCAAGACCATAGAATTCCAGCTGGCCCAATAATTTGACATAACCGATCCGGTTTATTAATTCTGGTCCAATACCAAATTAACTATCAAAACCATCGGTTATTCACTAAACCAGACCAGCTCTAAATTATTTGGTCCAACCAAATCAAACTTAGACCAGCCTTTGGTTTAGGTTAAAATTCAATTATATGAATTTAAATCCGGTTTAACCAGAAATAAAATTATTTCCAGCAAACCGCGATTTGGGTTAACGCCTTAACCATACATTAATTAATTTAATTAATGAAATATATAATCATTATACATTATTCAAGCGATCTCCCGCTTAACCATACAAGCGATATCGCTTAATTAATAAAACAAAACCGGTCTCCCGAGCACACACATCAGCCGGTTTAAGCGGTTAACCAAACGGTTCAATTATATAATGGATTCAATTGCATCATGGAACTAAACACACGCACGGCGCATGAAAAGCACACGCACGAACACACGCCCAATAATGCTCCAATTATCGATCTCATCACATCAACACGTTTATGGTCTCATACAGCATTAACAAGATCATGCGATAATGACAAAAACCCAAAAAAGCAGCCGATTATTAAAATTAATACATCGAATTGGATTAATGATTTCTTAATCAATTTTAATTCAAAATTAATTCTAAACCATTAAACATTCATATGATCCAATTTTACAAGAGACCTAAAACCTGGCTCTGATACCACTGAAGGATTATGGGTGTTTTTCAAGGTTCAATTCTCAATTATAACCTAACACAAATCCTTAAACAGATCTAGGTTCTTGCAAACGAATCATAAAACAAACCTGGACATTACCTTTACAGCGGAATTTGGTGGTAATGACGAGATCATATTAGAGCTGATCAGAATCGGCTCCTCCTCGAGTATCCACACTCTTACAAGCACGGGACGGCTGCTAGACCAAAGATGTGGAAGATCAGAGAGAGAGATGGAGAGAGAGAGAGATGTGACGCCAAAAACATTAGTCAACCTAATGTTGCAATCTCTCCTTTTTAATCACTAATGGGCCCAAGTTTAATTAATTAAACTAATGGCTCATTAATCTTTTGGGCCCAAAACACAAATAAGACAAAAGCCTGTATTTGTCTGGCCCAAAACTCTGATCCAATACAGTAAAAGCCATTGCATCTTACCGTATTAATTCCATTTAACTTTCCCGTTAGCTATGGTGTGTGACCCTTTGGGATCATACAATACTGGTAATAAGTCCTAAACTTATAGATCAAGAGCGGACTCTAGCAAGCCATCATGATCACCCAGTATTTATGACTTATGTCTGATCTCGACACTTATCATACTTTCTAGAGATAGTACGGTAGATTTCAGGACATTCCCAACAGTTTGTACTTGGTGAAGGAATGTTTAGTGTTAATCCAGATTCAATTCTCAGATTCAACAGTCCTAAACATGCAGATCTAGGTTCTCTTGATTAGAAACTTAATGGATCTCACCTGTTACCTTTTTGTGCAGCGGAAATATGAAGAACAGGTCAGAGATCAGAGAACCACCAAGTGATAGCTCCTCCAAAGGTTCACATACGCACACCAAGCAGGAAGAAGGCTGCTAGACCGAGCTGGGGAGGCCGCAAGAGAGAGAGAGAGAAATCGCAGAGGGGCTAGGGTTTTTTTGGGATTCAGACTTAAGTTTTATTTATAAAACTTGTCTAGTTCCTTTTGGGCTTTTGGGCCCAAATACCAATCTGATTAAATCCCTTAGATTTAATCAGACCCATTAATCTCTCTCTAAGTACGACAAATGCCTGGCACTTTTACCGTACTTCTGCTAAGCCGTTCCAACACATTTTCCTGTTAGCTTAGGCGTGTGACCCATATGGGATCATATAATAAAGGCAATAAGTCCAAGACTTATAGATCATGAGCGGACTCTAGCAAGCCATCATGACCCCCAGTATTATATGACTTATGTCTGATCATTGACATACTCTTACTTTCTAGAGACAGCACCGAGATTACTGGACACAATTCCAACAATCTCCCACTTGTACTGGAATCTCTGTATTCATAATCCTTTTGTCTCAATATCTCGATTAGTCATAAGGCAAGATTAGTGTCATCCTTATAAAGCCTAATCTTGTTCATCGGACTCTGATTCGATACTGACAATCCAAACGACTCGGGAAAGTCCGTTTGAGCATGGCCATGCATTTTCCAGTATTCAAATCTCCGATTGGCCTAGAGATATTCACTCCATTTATATTGGAGGGACAAATCCCGTCTTGTTCCATCACTGTAAACTACTCACTTCATAATGTACCCAAACAAGGTCCTTATAACTATCGCTTAACGACAGCATTAGACAATGATCAAAGCGCATTAGTTCATGTGCAGTCACATGCATGCGAACTCAGGTCTAAGGACTATACTCTATAGTCGTAGTAAGAATCTCTTATGACACAGATATAAATATCCTGAAGAGTTCTTATAATCGGGTCTTGTCCGGTCGTATGTACCCTACATACACCTATGTATTGACTTTGATGCCGTGCATCTATGACACACTTGAGACTTTGTCATAAGTCACATACCAATCTAGTCTCACACGGTTGTTGGTGTTCCAATTTCAACAACCTTCGACTAGGGACATGATGATATAAGCCATCTATCAAATATAGGGTCTCATGATCAAGCTAAATGACTTTGATAACTCAAGATCAAGTCACTTACTTCGATGACCTATAAAATGGTTCATATCACTTTGGAACGATTATTTCATCACAGTTAAAATAATCTTGAAATAATAATTTCATTAAACATAAAATGTTTTACAAGAACATATCAAATAACTAAATAAAGCCCTCAAACTCCCACTCAAATTTAGATTACATTTCAATGTCTCTAATGCCTACAGCTTCAGTCAGGAACTCGAGCTTAGGCCTTGGGAGTGGCTTTGTCAACGGATCAGCGACGTTATCATCTGTCTGAACTCGGCTGATCTTGACTTCCTTTCTATTAATGATGTCACGTATCAAGTGAAATCTTCTTAGAACATGCTTGGATTTCTGGTGTGATCTTGTTTCCTTTGCCTGAGCAATAGCACCATTGTTATCACAAAACAGTGCCAGAGGCTCAGCCGCATTTGGTATCACACCTAGTTCAATAATGAACTTTCGTATCCAAACAGCTTCCTTCGCAGCTTCTGAAGCGGTGATATATTCAGCTTCTGTAGTGGAATCAGCAACGGTGTCTTGCTTGGAGCTTCTCCAACTGATTGCACCGCCATTCAGACAAAAGATATAACCGGACTGTGACCGGAAATCATCTTGGTCTGTCTGGAAACTTGCGTCCGTGAATCCACTGACTTTAAGCACATCACTTCCACCGTACACCAAGAACTTATCCTTAGTATGTCTTAGATACTTCAAGATATTCTTTACGGCAATCCAGTGGTTTTCACCTGGATTTGACTGGTATCTACTCGTCATGCTCAATGCATAAGCAACATCAGGACGAGTACAGATCATGGCATACATGATAGATCCTATTGCAGATGCATAAGGAATATTCTTCATGCGCTCAAGCTCAGCAGCCGTCGTAGGGCTCTGCTTCTTGCTTAGCGTTGTGCCATGTACCATTGGCGTGAAGCCCTTCTTGGAATCTTTCATGCTGAATCTTTGTAGGACTTTGTCAATGTATGAATCTTGACACAAGCCTATCAGCCTTCTAGATCTATCCCGGTAGATCCTGATTCCTAGAACGTATGCGGCTTCACCCATGTCTTTCATGGAAAAACAACTTCCAAGCCAGTCCTTCACCGACTTTAGCATTGGAATGTCGTTTCCGAGAAGCAGTATGTCATCGACATACATAATAAGAAATACAATCTTGCTCCCACTAGTTTTCTTATACACGCATTGTTCTTCTTCGTTTCTGATGAAGTCAAATTGCTTGATCGCTTCATCAAAACGAAGATTCCAGCTCCTCGATGCTTGCTTCAATCCATAAATGGATTTATGAAGCTTGCATACTTTCCCAGCATTCTTTGGATCTATGTAACCGTCAGGTTGTGTCATATACACATCCTCTTCCAGAATTCCATTCAGGAAGGCGGTTTTCACGTCCATCTGCCAAATTTCATAATCATGAAAAGCTGCAGTTGCTAGTAGAATCCGAATAGATTTCATCATAGCCACTGGGGAATAGGTTTCATCGTAATCCACACCGTGAACTTGTCTGAAACCTTTTGCCACCAACCTGGCTTTATAAATCTGGACATTTCCATCCACGTCAATCTTCTTCTTGAAGATCCATTTGCACTCGATGGCTTTTACACCAGCGGGTAAGTCAACCAACGAAAACACTTGGTTGACCGACATGGAGTCCATTTCGGAATCAGTGGCCTTACGCCACTTAGAGGAATCTGGGCCCATCATGGCTTGATTGAAGTTCGATGGTTCATCACCATCAATGATCAGAAGATCATGACAGTCAGTCACGAGGAATCCTTGATATCTCTCGGGTTCGTGACGGATCCTCCCGGATCTTCGAACTTCAGGTACTACAGGTTCAGGCTCTACAATTTCTTGTAGGTCCTCCTGCTGCTCTTCCTCATTAGGTTGAGCAGTATCCTGTTCATCTTGAATTTCTTCAAGCAGTACCTTACTCCCACTGTCTTTCTTAGAGAGAAACTCTCTCTCAAGAAAGTTACAATCCCGGGCAACAAAGATCTTGTTCTCGGAACGTAGATAGAAGTAATAAGCCTTGGTTTCCTTCGGATAACCAATGAAGTAGCATTTATCAGACTTTGGTGTAAGCTTGTCTGAGATTAATCTCTTGACATAGGCTTCACAACCCCAAATTCTTAGATAAGACAGCACTGGAGCCACTCCAGTCCATAATTCATATGGTGTCTTTGCTACTGCTTTCGATGGCGCTCTATTTAGAGTGAACACTGCTGTTAGCAGAGCATATCCCCAAAGGAATATTGGAAGGTCTGTGTGACTCATCATAGATCGAACCATATCCAATAAGGTCCGATTTCTCCTCTCAGACACACCATTCCATTGAGGTGTTCCAGGAGGAGTGAGTTGGGATACGATCCCACACTCTCTTAGATGATCACTGAATTCTTGGCTTAAGTATTCTCCTCCTCGGTCGGACCGAAGAGCCTTAATGCTTTTGCCAAGTTGGTTCTGTACTTCATTTTGGAATTCTCTGAACTTCTCAAAAGATTCAGACTTATGTTTCATTAAATAAACATATCCATACCTACTGAAATCATCAGTGAAGGTAATGAAGTACTGATAGTTTCCTCTTGCATTTGTGGACATTGGGCCACACACATCAGTGTGTATCAGGCCCAATAAGTCACTGGCCCTCTCGTTAGGTTTATTAAAGGGGGCCCGTGTCATTTTGCCCATCATGCAGGATTCGCATTTCTCACATGACTCAAAGTCAAATGAGCCAAGAAGCCCATTCGAATGGAGCCTCTTGATGCGTTTCTCGCTGATGTGCCCTAAACGACAATGCCATAGAAAAGTTCGGTTCTCCTCATTAGGTTTGAACCGTTTGGTATCAATGTTATAAATTGGCGCGGATTGATCGAGTATGTAAAGCCCATTCGTAAGAGGGGCACAACCATAGAACAAATTGTTGCGATTGAAGGAACATAATTTATTCTTAACTGAAAAATCATAACCTTCCAAATCCAACAAAGAAATTGAAATAATATTTCTGCTTATCGCATGTACAAAATAACAATTATTGAGTTCTAAAATCAATCCCGAAGGTAAAGACAACAAGTATGTGCCTACAGCTAGTGCAGGAACTTTCGCTCCATTCCCAACTCGTAGCTCCACTTGTCCTTGCTTCAGCCTCCTACTGTTGCTGAGTGCCTGCATATTAGTACAAATATGAGCCCCACAACCAGTATCCATAACCCATGAGGTATTATCAGAAGTAGTTGTATTAACTTCTATAACAAAAATACCTGATGAAGAAGTCTCGAGAGTCTTCTTCTTCAATTCCTTTAGACCTTCTTGGAATTTCTTACATTCTCTCCTCCAATGCCCTGGTTCTTTACAGAACCTGCAGATGTCAGTAGGCCCAGACTTAGACTTGGGCTTGGGCTTTGGCGTGTCCTTGTCCGAGACTTGGACAGCCTTAGCCTTTCCCTTATCCTTAGCAGAGGATTTCTTAAACCCCTTGCCCTTTTGCACCATAAGCACATTGGGGTCCTTGGCGGTTTTCCTCAAGTTGGGCTCTGCAGTCTTGAGCATTCCGTGAAGCTCAGGCAATGTCTTACTCAAGCCATGCATATTAAAGTTCAGAATGAACTGATCATAGCTTGCAGGTAAAGACTGCAGAACGATGTCGCAGGGAAGTTCCTGGCTGATAGGGCAGTCGAGTTTCTGAAGATGATCGAGATAACCCATCATCTTCAAGACATGAGGACTCACTGCCGCATTTGCAGCCAACTTACAGTCTAAGAGGTTCTTAACTGTCTGAAACCTCTCAGTCCTTGCTTGCTCCTGAAAAAGCGATTTCAGGCTTGCCATTATCTCGATGGGTGACAACACACTCTCGAACTGCATTTGCAGCTCAGCAGTCATTGTCGCCAACATCAGGCAATAGACATCATTTTCATCTGACGAATGCTTTTCCCAAGCATTATGCAGAGTCCTGGCGGCATTGGCAGGAGGCCTCTCGGGGAGGGGATCACGAAGGACATAATCCTTCTTCTCCTGCTTGAGGACCAGCCTCAAGTTCCTTGACCACGTCAGGAAGTTCGTTCCAGTCAGCTTCTCCTTCTCGAGAACAGACCGGATTGAGAATGTGTTTTGAGTGCTTGTAGTAGTCATAGCTGAAATATATAAGATAAAAGGTTATTAGTTAATATGTTCAATATGATTAATCTTGTATTATACTTAATATGATTAATCACGCATTATATTCAATAACATAAGTTACCCTCAATAGAATATAATGATTCCAAGATCCACATATAACTAAGATCAAAGTGGGCCACTGGCCATCACCCAACCTTAGCTTATATCGGTAAGCCCTATGTCGGCTAATTATATCCGTGATATAACTCTTGGTTGTGAATCTGGGCCCGAGGCCCAATCCACTATGATGTCTCAAGGCCCGGGACTCCCGATGGCCCAGTCAAGAAAACCAGACTATACAGTCATGTAATCATTAATGTCTGGGACTCCCAATGACATTTATGAATCACAAACCGTCTTATCCACGCAAAAGTAGACACCCTCACACTGTAAGGCCATGAATACAATTGAATGGGCTTCGACAGCTGACATAGACTGGACAAGACATCCAACGCTTGATATTATTTGAGGTTTGTAGGTTTATTAAAAATTCATCCCAAAATAGAAGATTACTATTTTGGGAAACTTTCCTTTTTGGGAAACCTACTAATTTTGGAAACTTTCTAAAATTGGAAACTTTCTAAAACCGGAAACTTTCTAACTTTAGAAATTTCTTAAAATCCAAAACATGCAAATCTAGAAACTTCTATTTTAAGAAACTTTCTAATTTCAAAATTTCGGAAACTTTAATTTAAAATCGATTTATAATTATATAAAATAAATTTTAAATTAATTCTGAAGAAAAGACTCAAATAATTGGCCCAATTGTTTTAACTTCTTGGCCCGAGGCCCAAGAATTGGTTCATGTCCAAGACATAACCCAATTGCCCAATTAGATGACATAACCGGTCTGGTTCATTAAAATTGGTCTAACCAAAATTAATTACTACGATGACCACAATTGTCAACCGGTTATTTACTAAACCGGATTTTCTCAATTTATTTGGTCCAACCAAATCAAATTAGAAAACCACTGGTTTAGGCACTAAATCCAATAATTATTTCGACATTGGATTTCTTATCCCGGTTTAACCAGAACTTAATAAATTTTATTAAGTCTTTATTAAACCGTGACGGTTAAAATTTTAATTGACTTAAACCGAACCATCACAAAAACCAAAACGAACCGACCATTAGGTCATGGCCGCAAGCATACCGCGATCGTGCATGATCCGGACAGCCGCAAGCCTTGTGATCGGGACGAGCTCGGCTTGTGATCGGGACGGTAGCGTGATCGTCGAGTCGGGTCGTTGGCTTCACACGATTGCCGAGCGATCGGGACAGCAACACACGCGAGTGGGACGACGAGGCAACGGGACGCGATCCTTGCGATCGATCCAATCGATCCGATCGGTCCATCCTCGCACGCAAGCGATCGATCGGCCATGATCACGCGATCGATCCATGATCGATCCGTGCATCAAAACGATCGGCCGACGCATACCAAACCTTGTTTGGTCCATGCGATTTCATAGTTAGGGTTTTAGGTTTTTAATTTGTTTCTTAAGTGTTTTACAAATCAGATTCAAGCAATACTTAGATTCAAAACACTTCTTAAACAATCCTAAAACAAGATTCTAAACAAGAATAACCACAGAACCAATAGCTCTGATACCACTGAAGGAATGTTTAGTGTTAATCCAGATTCAATTCTCAGATTCAACAGTCCTAAACATGCAGATCTAGGTTCTCTTGATTAGAAACTTAATGGATCTCACCTGTTACCTTTTTGTGCAGCGGAAATATGAAGAACAGGTCAGAGATCAGAGAACCACCAAGTGATAGCTCCTCCAAAGGTTCACATACGCACACCAAGCAGGAAGAAGGCTGCTAGACCGAGCTGGGGAGGCCGCAAGAGAGAGAGAGAAATCGCAGAGGGGCTAGGGTTTTTTTGGGATTCAGACTTAAGTTTTATTTATAAAACTTGTCTAGTTCCTTTTGGGCTTTTGGGCCCAAATACCAATCTGATTAAATCCCTTAGATTTAATCAGACCCATTAATCTCTCTCTAAGTACGACAAATGCCTGGCACTTTTACCGTACTTCTGCTAAGCCGTTCCAACACATTTTCCTGTTAGCTTAGGCGTGTGACCCATATGGGATCATATAATAAAGGCAATAAGTCCAAGACTTATAGATCATGAGCGGACTCTAGCAAGCCATCATGACCCCCAGTATTATATGACTTATGTCTGATCATTGACATACTCTTACTTTCTAGAGACAGCACCGAGATTACTGGACACAATTCCAACACTTGGTCCTGCAACAGGCTATTTCCTATGATCGTTAAACCAATCAGAAAACGTTCGAAGTATGGTATCCAACAAAGGCAGTAAGGAGTACTTCCTGGCGTCCTTAAAAACTTTGTTTAGAGATTCGATGGAGTTACTAGTGTACAAGTTGTATCTATTTGCCGGAGATACACATCTCATCCTTTTTTCTAGCACACAGGTATCCTCTGCATACTTCGCCGCTGATGGATATCTCTTCTTAAACTCGTCGAAAAGATTGTTGAACTCAGAAACCGTGTGAGCCCAACCGCACTCTTGGAATTGTTTTGCGACAAAGTCCTTATTTGCATGGTGAGGAGCATGACCTTTAAAATTTTGGGACAATTGCCATAAGCAATAACCATGATGAGCTTGTGGATACACGTTAGCTACGGCGTTGATGAGGCATAAATTTCTGTCACTCACAAACACCAAATCGGAAGAGTCGGCTACAACGGTTTTCAACATCTCGAAAAACCAGGCCCAACTATCCGTATTCTCACCGTCAAGTACCCCAAATGCTATAGGATAAATGTGATGATTGGGATCTTGAGCAATGGCGAAAATTAGTACACCACGATATGCGGTCTTCAGAAAAGTTTCATCCACCATAATCACTTTCCTCATGCACTTAAACCCTTCAATGCAAGCTCCCAAAGCTATGAAAAGGTACTTGAATTTTCCCACCTCATCCAGTTTCACTTCTGTTACCGTACCTTGATTCACCTCCTCTAGGACGTACAGGTAACGATACAACATCCGGTAGCTATCTTCTGGACTACCACGCAAATCGCAAACTGCTTGGTTTTTCCCTCTCAGAGCCGTGGAGTATGATATCCCTACACCAAATTTTCTCTTCACAATATCCATGATAACTTTAGGAGTTGGAGTCTCGTATTTCCCTGGATAATCTTCACTCAACAGAGATGCAACTAGTTTTGATGATCCTTTCCTCTTCTCCCTTGCCTTCTTCACTCTGACTAGTCTGGCTGCATGTGTGCATCTACGTGTACGTTCTTATCGAGAAACTTTTGGAGTTTGTGATCTTTGCTGCTCGTACTCTCCAATTACAGCTTCGTTGAGCACATCTAGCCACCCATCGCTGAGAATTGGATTTTTGTATAAAATACCCGAAAGTTAACAAATGCGACTCTATGAACCAACTTTGCTAAAACATTCTTGCTTGGAAATTCTACACCAACAGTCAAATCCAAACCGTCTTCCCATGGCGGTAAACTCGGACTACACATAACAACAACATGTGGTTGCTCAACATATTCATCAGGCAAATCTGATGAATCCATACCGTTGCCCTCATACTCATCACGTACTGTGTCTCCATCATTTTCGAGGTCATCTCCATCATTTTTGGGGTCATCTCCACCATTTTCGGGAGCATCTCCATCATTTTTGGGGTCATCTACATCATTTTCGAGAGCATCATCCTCTTTTTCTTTATTCCCTTGTTCGCTGTCAACGTACAACAAGATGGCATCAAGTCCTATTTCTCCTATTTCATGATTTTGGGCTACGAATCTTCATAGTTCATACCATAATAGCTTTTTCCCACTCTCGACTGTTGCTCGGGCAGTTCCGGTGTACTTAACACCTCCACATACAAAACACATCTACGGTTCTCATTATCAACATGAGTTAGATACACAAACAACTCCTCATCATCACAAATATACGACTGTTCCTCACACCCAGCCAACCTAGGAATGTAACTCAATTGGAATTTAACCTTACTTCCATCCAAACAAGCTTCTTGTATAACCTAGATTCTACCATAGACATTGTTATCTCCTCAACTGATGCCTTAAACACTAGACCATAAATGCGACCTTCACATTTATAATGTATGTTGACATTGTTGATCATTTTAACCTGCCAAATAATACTTAAAAACTCAATCAAAACAATTATTTGTGCACATTTATACAATTGTTGTTCACAGTAATACACTAGTTGTTCACAATTATTCAATTGATGTACACAGTTATACCCTAGTTTACTAGTTATACAACATTTCCTAGTGTTACTGGTTTTACCTAGTTTTACTATTATCGAATGAACAAGAACCCGAAACCCAATTCAATTGGTTTCAGGATCTTAAAAAGTAAAAATTTCAATGATTCAACCACATCAATGCATCTGTAACCAATTTGGACTCATAATAAACCCAGAAACATTCTTTAAACACCAATGTGCATCAAATCGATTACAATCTCCCATTTCAAATCGATTAAAGAGACCAATCTACACATTGACTAATAAACGGTTAAACCTCGATTTGGAGGGGAATGCAGCTACGGCGCGGCGAAGGAGACGTCGACGGCGGTGTAGGAGGCAAAGATCGAAGCTCCGGAGGTCTCTGAATCCGACAGAGCTAAAAGGAGTTTCGGGATCTAGCAGCAATTGGAACGAGACGAGAGAGATGAGATCTCGGGTCAAAACGGAATCGGATCAAGCAGATCGGATACAACCCAACCCGATTTCGATTTTGATTTTCGATATTCAATTTTTTTTAATAATCAGTAAGGACAGAAGAGTAACCAACCTTACTCATTTTAATGAGAGGGACATTGTAGATTTTCTTTGGCCTCATAGGGCTACAAGAGCCAAAACCCCGGAAGAGAAGCTTATCGCATTTTCTCTGTCTCATATACCCCTATTTCTATTTCGAAAATCTAAAATGACCTCGTTATAACGTAATATCTTTTAATAATTTTTTTTAAATCGAAACATATGTTAAGTTACCAAAAACCCAAACTACACAAATTATAATATACCTGGTTTTTACCCACCCGCCCAAACCTATCGAATCTAACCCGATATTTTAAACTCTTCCTTCCCAATTTCAAAATTTAAATTATTTTTTCAATGGTTATTTCTTGGTTATTCATGAAACTAGGTACAACTACTCTAGTTCTACTCGATTCCGAATTCAATTTTCATGGAAAATGGTTGAGACATAACATTGCGAGATACAAAAGACGATATTTTACATTAAAAGAATACTTATGAGATGTTCTTCAAAATAAGAGTACTACATAGCCGAGAAATTAAAAACAAAAAACAGAGTACGAGAATAGAAATTAAACTGTCGAATTCATGTAGAAGAGCTTCAAACACCGTTTGTACATAAAGCAGTCGGAGCAGTCGATTTCCATATCGAGAACATGGCAAGATCTATGGGGCTTTCTGCTCTCCATCGATTGCACATAAACCTGCTTCTTCCGGAGAGTGATTCCTTGCAGTGTCTTCCTCGAGTTTTTCCAAACTCGGGCCACCAAATCCTCATCATCATCCCGCCAGTTCTTCAAGGCAAGTTCCTCAAAGCGACTTACGGGATTGCCGTGTAGGAAGCGCCGAACACCATAAAGGTGGCAGCTTCCAAAATCAAATTGTCGCCCTCCCGAATCGCGGAAAGCTATAAATACTCCATTCCGTTGTCCTCATCATTCTCTTCGTAGTAAGAGAGAATACCTCGAACGAAGAATGCGGTGTAGTTCTCATGATCTACGTATTTTTCCAGAATCGTCGTGTGCTGAAGCGCACTGAGAGGCCTCTTCACCAGCGGTGAGAGACATAGAGAATGGAGGACTGCATGACTATTGGAGGCTTCTTTCATTATTTTGCAGGTTGCTCTAAGACCATGTCCATCCGTGTTACCCACTAGGGGTCCTTAGAAAAAAAAAATTTATTAATTTATTAATTTTTTTTTTTCAGATCCGAAAAAAAAAAAAAAATTAAAAAAAAAAATGGACCAATCGTTACGTGACACGTGGCGTGAACAGTGTAAGGATTGATCCTTAGATAAGGATTTTAAGAGACAGTTTCTTAACTATTCATGTGGGCCCCACGTGGGACCCACGTGAATAGTTAAGAAACTCTCCCTTAAGAAACTCCAATGTATGTGCTCTAAGGTTGCAGTAATCAGCGGAGGAAGCTTTGCCGACTTTTTGGATGATCTTGGTGAGGACTTCGATCAGGAGTTGTTGCAGAGAGACAACCGATCTCCTGTTGGCCATGCTTTATGTGTTTGATGGTTATGGGTTCTTCTCTCTGTTTTTCGTCGGTTTTTTGGAACTTCTCTCTGTGCTTGATGGTTATGGGATCATCGAGTATTTAAAGAAAGGATTTTTAGGGTTGCATCTAGGGAGGTGTCGACTCGCCGAGAGGTGATGATTCGCCGGTATCAGAGGTGTAATGATGATGGCGTGGGGGTTTTCTTTCTTGGGTTTGAAGATCCACAACTAGTTTGTCCCCTGCATTAAACGTTTGTGATTTGAAAATAGTTTGGGAAATGTAAACGTCAAATCGATTTATATGAGAAACAAATATATAGAACTGGAAGAAAGAGAAACAAATACATAAAACATAGTATTACCTAAGATATTAGTTTTACGGAATTTGCACATAGTTCTACTTTATCTGTTTTCAGTTTATTTAGTATTACATAATCTAATATTGTGTTTTTATAGTTTTACAATTGATATAAATCGATTAACATATAATTATGATTGTTGTATACAATAATTTGTTTAAAATATTCTTTTAAAAAAAAAATTATTACTTATTTGGTTATTAGTTACAAAGTGATCTTAAAAGTATAAGATCAATATAGTGTTTTTTTTTTCCATTATATGTCCATTTAGTCGATTAACATATAATTCGACTAAATCTGGTAGTTTTAGGCATTAAAATGTTGATTAATTTAGATTTTGTTAAAATGATACTTGTTATTATAATTTTACAAATTTCACATTTCTCCTAGTAATAATAGTATTACCAGTATTACCCAACATCAATCAAATATGACAAATAGTTATACAACATATACTAAAATAAATCGTACATACATGTCTACAAATTAGAGACAAAGTCATACAAAAACAAAAGGTTAAGATACAATAAAACTCTATAAGAACTTCCAAAACCAACCATGAAGTCGTTATCTTGGCCGTCTTTTGTTTCACATCCTTAAACGAGTTGTTTTTTATTCTATCGTGCAGAAACAACAACAAAACCTCATTCAATAACACTAGTTGTCCACCATATTTTAATCAATAACTCATGATTTTTAGTAATACGAGTTTTACTAGTTATACAACATTTAACAGTAATACTAGTTTTACATAGTTCTCCTATCGCATGAACATTCAAATTCGATTGATTTCGGGTTATAATTTACTTACAATGCACTACGATTCAAATCCAATGAGTCCTAATCAACCCAAAACAAAGGTAAAACACGACTTTAGAGTCCTAATCGACCCAAATCAGAGGTAAAACACGCATTTAGAGTCCTACTCGACCCACCAAAACAATGGTAAAACACGAATCAAATCCAATGAGACCTCAATTATCAAAGCCAACACAGCTCCAAGGATCTAGATTCCGCAGAAGGCGATGGATAACAACTTGGTTGACGGCGGCGGCGGTGACAGAGCTCCCCGAACCAGGCGGGTTCGCGAATCCGGTTCCCGAGCTGCTTGACGATCGGGTAAGATCTGATCTCAGTTCGGTTCAATCTGATCGGGTATCTCTATCAGGGTTTCGGTTTGTTCTAATTTTACTTATTTTATTTTTTAAAATAATGAAAGTAAAGGTAAATTCGTCTTTCAACATTTCATTAAATCAAAAGAGAGCTTAAAAGGGGTAACCAGGATTTACATTCCCCTCATAAGGTATAAAAGACGATTTCTCCATTTTCTAAGCAACAACATAAGGTTTAGTAATCTTCGATGAACCTTTAAAGGTTATCGCATTTCCATTATTATCGTGTTTCGAGCACATACACCATTGTCACGGCTTTCTTCAGCACGTGATTCGAACTCCGGAAGCCCATTCGCTTTCCTTTTTCCTGCTCTTCCTCTCCTCGTCTCTTTCTTTCCTCAACCAACTCTCAACTATTCTAATCAACGACGTTTTGCTTGTTTCCTTCACTCTCTCCGTTTGCATTGCTAACTGCAACTTACCGTTTACTACATACACCTACAATGTAATATGTTAGTATGGGAAGCAAATATAGGAGTCACCATTTTGAAAAAGGGTGAGGACGACAATGACAGGAATAAGAAGTCGTTTGAAGGAGCGATTCATTGTGGTGGGTACCTGGGATTTCATGAGAAGATTTTATAGATGACGACATCAGAGGTGAAGTAGATGTTGGATTGGGGGTTCTGTACGTTACGAAATTTAAGGCAGTGTGAAGAGATATATTGATGGCTATCAAGTGAGATCGTGATGAGATTGAGTGATTGCTGGGGAAACGGTTGTCTTCTCAAATTCCAGAGCTTCAAAGCTTTTTTTTCGGTTTCAAGAGGTGAGGGACACAGAAAGTCTGAAGCTTGACGGCTTAACATGAATGGGAAAGATGAGTTACCGTTTGGGCTTCTTATGGGCTAAGAGCATGAACATCGTAGTTTCTTAGGGTGTAGTTTGCACAGGTTCTTAGGTGGGTGTGATAAAAAAAAATAAAAAATAGGTAATTAGTTTAGGACCGATCCTTAAATAAAGATTTTAAGAACATGTTTCTTAACTGTTCATGCATACGTGTCACACACGGATTGTGATTTAAGATCCAAGGTGGATAGTTGTTTGGGTCGCCCAGCTGGTCGGAGACGCTCTCTGGTTGATCCGTGGTCGATTGTCGAATGGAAAAATCTTGCTGGCCGTAGGCGCTCTCAAGGCTTTTTAATGGATGGTTAGATGGCGTTGATGGTGAATTGAAGATCGCCACTCAAAGGTGTGAAAGCCTTTGTGATAAGATTAAGAATCTAAGTCTTAGTGAATCCACACATAAGACATAAATTCATAATATTTTCTAAGAAGGGGAATTCACACAACTTAGAGAAACAAAGAACAAAGCATAAAAGCTTTATAAGAGATAACTCTTATTTTTTTTTCCCAAAAATTTCGATATATTTACAATAGAACAATTGAGCTTTTTATAGCTCTTACAAGATGATCTTTACAATAAAATACATTAAAAGAAATGATTTACATTTATACAAAAAGAGGAAATTAGCTAAATTCAAATATTAGTCTACTTGCCAACAATTTAGCCATTGTCATTGAATGAGAATCCTTGACTTTTTTTTTATGAAGTTATGAGGATGTGATTCTCATAATAAACTCATGCATTGAATACCTAGATATTGCATTATTCTCTCACTCTTCAAAGGGTCTTGTCCTCAAAACCGTTTCACCTTGAATTTATTTATTTATTTAATAAAAATAAGAAAAACGAATTATTTTTTCAAGAAACAAAACGAAAGTAGTTCTTTTTTTTCGAAAAGTTTTTATGGATGAAATTTTATTTAGGAAAATGAATAATTTTTTTTTAAAAGTTTTTTTTTGTTAAACTGAAAAATCAAAAATAAAAGGAAATTTTTTTCTTTTAATGAGAAAATAAAACTTTAGGAAAAATAAAGAAAAAAACATTTTATGGTTTTTAAATTTTATAAAAAAGAACAAAAACAGAAAATGTTTTTTTTTTGGGGTTTTTGATATTAAAATAAAATGAAAAAGAAAATAATTAAACAAAAAACTAAAAAGATAGGTGATAGGACATTCGGCTATGATACCAAATGATATAAGATCCAAGGTGGATAGTTGTTTGGATCGCCCAGCTGGTCGGAGACGCTCTCTGGTTGATCCGTGGTCGATGGTCGAATGGAAAAAGCTTGCTGGCCGAAGGCGCTCCAAGTCTTTTTAATGGATGGTTAGATGGCGTTGATGGTGAATTGAAGATCGCCACTCAAAGGTGTGAAAGCCTTTGTGATAAGATTAAGAATCTAAGGCTTAGTGAATCCATACATAAGACATAAATTTATAATATTTTCTAAGAAGGGGAATTCGCATAACTTAGAGAAACAAAGAACAAAGCATAAAAGCTTTATAAGAGAGAACTCTTATTTTTGTTTTCCCAAAATTTTCGATATATTTACAATAGAACAATTGAGCTTTTTATAGCTCTTACAAGATGATCTTTACAATAAAATACATTAAAAGAAATGATTTACATTTATACAAAAAGAGGAAAATTAGCTAAATTCAAATATTAGTCTACTTGCCAACAATTTAGCCATTGTCATTGAATGAGAATCCTTGACTTTTTTATGAAGTTATGAGGATGTGATTCTCATAATAAACTCATGCATTGAATACCTAGATATTGCATTATTCTCTCACTCTTCAAAGGGTTTTGTCCTCAAAACCGTTTCACCTTGAATTTATTTATTTTTTTAATAAAAAGAAGAAAAACGAATTATTTTTTTCAAGAAACAAAACGAAAGTAGTTCTTTTTTTCGAAAAGTTTTTATGGATGAAATTTTATTTAGGAAAATGAATAATTTTTTTTTAAAGTTTTTTTTTGTTAAACTGAAAAATCAAAAATAAAAGGATTTTTTTTTTCTTTTAATGAGAAAATAAAACTTTAGGAAAAATAAAGAAAAAAACATTTTATGGTTTTTAAATTTTATAAAAAAGAACAAAAACAGAAAATGTTTTTTTTTGGGGTTTTTGATATTAAAATAAAATGAAAAAGAAAATAATTAAACAAAAAACTAAAAAGATAGGTGATAGGACATTCAGCTATGATACCAAATGATATAAGATCCAAGGTGGATAGTTGTTTGGATCGCTCAGCTGGTCAGAGACGCTCTCTGGTTGATCCGTGGTCGATGGTCGAATGGAAAAAGCTTGCTGGCCGAAGGCGCTCCAAGTCTTTTTAATGGATGGTTAGATGGCGTTGATGGTGAATTGAAGATCGCCACTCAAAGGTGTGAAAGCCTTTGTGATAAGATTAAGAATCTAAAGCTTAGTGAATCCATACATAAGACATAAATTTATAATATTTTCTAAGAAGGGGAATTCGCACAACTTAGAGAAACAAAGAACAAAGCATAAAAGCTTTATAAGAGATAACTCTTATTTTTTTTCCAAAAATTTCTATATATTTACAATAGAACAATTGAGCTTTTTATAGCTCTTACAAGATGATCTTTACAATAAAATATATTAAAAGAAATGATTTATATTTATACAAAAAGAGGAAAATTAACTAAATACAAATATTAGTCTTCTTGCCACCAATTTAGCCATTGTCATTGAATGAGAATCCTTGACTTTTTTATGAAGTTATGAGGATGTGATTCTCATAATAAACTCATGCATTGAAGACCTATATATTGCATTAGATTAATTCCTTTTTTTTTTGCTTTTTCGTGTTTATTTTTTTTTTCTAAACTTTCCAAAAAAAAAAATATTAAAAAAAGATTTAAAAACCTCCAAAGGGATTCATTGATGTTCATGCTCTAAACGAAATAAATGTTTATGTGAGTCTTATTAGCAATATAATAACTTGCTTCTAGAGGAGTAATAAAGCGTGGATACTATGTGTTTTCTTCAGCCCAATAGATTTACTAACTTTTTCGTTCGAATTTTTGCAGCCCATTGAACAAACTAACCTCTTCGAATCAGATATTTTGCCACGTAGACTAAAAAGATGAAGCTGAGGTGGAGGGCTATGATTTTGATTATCTTGAATCAAACTAAGCCTTCTACATCCACTAATTTTGTACCTCCCATTACTCTGATTGAAGTGCTCCTATTTCAAACCGTTTTGTTGATATTTTGAATGAGAACAGTTGGAAGCATGGGAGCTGATTGGGACTTCGACCTGACCCTAGCCGATACCAATGAAGAAGTCAATATCCCAACCACGAGACAAACATCAAGAACAAGGTCTGAAATCCAAGAGACTAAGAGAAGAGTTTAAAAGAAGCTGCTCATCAAAAAGATCACCCAGAAGACTCCAATCGGTCTACAAGGAGCATCTGACCTTCTCATGCTTCAAGACCAGGAGGCAGACCAATGAGAAAAATAAGCTAAGCAAATAGAAACACAATAGCATAAGATTGACAAAGAGAACATTTTCTTGCCACTCAAGGTTCAAACCAACTCATTCATGCCGGTTCTACAAGGAAGCAAAGAAGCAATTCCCATCATTTCCAACAGTCCAAATGAGCTTCTATAAACCAATGGACTAGATACTTAGGATGGCCATTTAATCCAACGGCAAAGAGAAGTCAAATATTGAATTCAATTTCGGACTAATGAGATTTTCTTTTTTGTTTGATAGGATTCGTCTTTGTCATTTTTATTGTCTTGTCTTAGACGTCCCATCGATTTAATTCAAAGAGTATGTTTTTTCTTTCTCTCTTTTTCAGTATTGAGTTGACCCTAGTATAATCACAACTTCTGGACTATTAATAAAGTCTCATACTCGGCTTTGTACACACACTTTTTAACCTTATTATCAATAAAGAGAACTGTTTCTTAGCAAAGAAAAGTTGCAGCCTCTGTCTTCTTGAGTATGAAGCCTTGAAGTCTTAGGTTCTTGTGTTGAGATTTTGCTTTGAACTTGTTAGATTATGTGATCTTTGATGTGTTTGTTGTTGTATGCAGGAAATATAAAAGACACAAGGAATTTGTTTACCCTGTGTTCACCGGAATGGCTACGTCACAGGGGTGAGATCACTATCTCACAAGATGCACTATATTGCTCAGAATACAAGAGTATAGATAAGTTTCTTCTATACTAACTTATCTATTGTATCTAAGCTTGCAATCTCTATGATAGAACTCTTAGCTCTTAGAAACAACAAGTTCTCTTAGCTCTAGTCCTATCTCTCGGAATACTCTTTCTCTTCTTCAATGAATATTCTCTGTCTGCCTCTCTTAATCTCTTCTTCGTAATAGAGTGTTGCCCTAACCCTTTTTACCAATCGTGCAGGCCAAATAAGGATCAAGAGGAGCTGGGCCAGAGGAGAACTCAGATGGGCCAAGTCTTCTAGGCCCAGTCATTATTCCAGGATGTTGAGGCCCATTTAGTAACAAATCTCCCCTTGGGCCCTAACATCTTATCCGACAACAAACAAAAATAGGAAACCCTATCTTTTTCGTTGTTGTCTCTCTCTCTCACTGACTGCGCATCGATGGCGAAAAAAATGGAGATTCAAGCTTCATCACTTCGATATTAAGCTTCTCCAACTATGAACTCAAGCGATCTTCAGCTAAGCTCACTCCTTTTCTTTCTGATTCGATTTTAATCAGTTTTTGGTCACCATCTTTAACCTTCAATCTTCACGCAGGCTTTCCATGGCGACGAGTCTGAGATTCGATGCTCTGATATTGGCGAGCCGAGGAAGACCAGCTTCCTCCTTACGATTCAGATCCGATGAGCTCTGGTAAGTTTTAGAAATTTCTTTCTCTTCACCATTTGACATCGATTTTGAATCCCTTCTGACCCTTCCATTTCAGGTTTGTTGGTGCATGTCTTGGTCGAGCCTGGACTTCTCCTTCCCCGATCCGTTTCGAGGTAGCTCATAACTTCGAGACTGGTCTGAAACTTTCACTGACTCCTTCGAGCCTGATCTGTTTCTGATGTCGGCTTGTTGTGTTTCTGGATCCTTGATGTAGCTAGCGTTTCATGACTTCTACAAAGTTGATCTTTTACACAGCTAAGTCACGATCCACACTTTGTTTCTCTGTTAGCTCAACCTCTTCAATCTGACTTCAGGTTTACACTTCATATGTAGGTTAAAGGAGTAAAGGAAGATGACTCCAGTGCCTTATGCCTCCCCCTCGAAATGGGCTCCGGCTGCACATGTATGTCTCCTCTTCGCTTTTCTTCTACAACCTTTACTTAAGTGTACACCTTTAGTCATGTTGAACTGATACTGAATGTATTTCTCTGTCACTTCTCAGGTCTCTGATCCGGATTACTAGACCCTTTGCGTGACAGCTTACTCTCAAGTGTTTAACTTGTCTTGAAAGGTAAACAGAACTTGTAAAGATGTTGTGTCCTTTTTTCTTGTCAAGGAGCGACCTTGATCCTTTGTTCTGACAGGTTTTACTTGTTCCTTTGCAGCCTTCCATTCATGTTGAGAGTCTTCAATCAGATTTATCAGCTAAGTCCAGAGCTGTTCTTTTCAAGCTCTGCTTTGACTTCTTCTTTTAAACCTGATCACTTAATACATCCCTGTTCTTGACAGGTTCTTGCAAGTGTTGATTGTGACATACTCCTGACAGACCCAGCCGTGACTCAAGGTGAATCCTTTTATCCCTTCTGCATTAAATCTGAACTTTCCCTTAAGTTCCTTGATTAATGCTTGTCTCCCCTTGCTCCTTAGGTTCCTGAAGCTTTCTTCTCCAGAACCTCATTTACTCGCAGGTAACACACTGCATTTAATTTTTCTTTCAGTTTGTAATGACAAGAGATTCAGTAAGAATGAAACTGACCAACGATTTCTTTCTGAATTGCAAGGTGCCTCCTGTCATTTGTGCTTCCTGCGAGTCTGAGCCGCTCAGGCTATGTTGACTAAATCACAGCACAATCCAAACTTAGGCCCATGTAAGGCTTTAGTTAGGAAATCTGCTGGATTCTTGCTAGTATGGATTTTGAATAGGAGAACCCCGCCATCTGCTACTATGTCTCTTATGAAATGATATTTGGTTGCAACATGTTTAGTTCTTTCATGATAGACAACGTTCTTAGCTAGGGCCAATGCACTTTGTGAATCGCAGTGTATCCTTACACTGTCTCCTCTTAATCCCAGTTCATCACATATTCCCCTTAACCAAATGGCCTCTTTCACAGCTGTTGAAAGAGCCATATACTCAGCTTCTGTAGTTGATAATGCAACTACAGATTGTAGATTAGATCTCCAATTCACTGTATTTCCCCAAACCTTGAAAACATATCCAGTTACTGATCTTCTTCTATCTAGGTCTGTAGCATAGTCTGAATCACAGTATCCTTCAATTCTGAATTCAGACCCTTTGGTAAATACCAAGTTTGAATCTGATGCTCCCCTTAAAAACTTTAAGATCCATTTCACAGCTGACCAATGCTCTCTTCCTGGGTTTTACATGAACCGGCTCACTACTCCTACAGCATATGCTAAGTCTGGCCTTGATCCAATCATAGCATACATTAGGCTTCCTACTGCACTAGCATAGGGGATATCTTCCATGTGAGCAGCTTCTATCTTCTTTTCTTCTTTGGTTAAACTTTTCAGTTTGAAATGGGTAGCTAAGGGAGTTGTTACTGATTTTGTCTCTTCCATTCCAAAAGTCTTCAACACTTTCTCAATGTACTTTTCCTGTGACAGAATCAATGTACCCTTCTTTCTATCGCGGATAATGTCCATGCCTAGGATGCGTGAAGCTTTCCCAAGATCCTTCATCTCAAATTCCCTTTTCAAACTCTCTTTAACTTCTCTGATTTCAGACATACTTCCTGAAGCAATAAGCATGTCATCTACATAAAGTAGAAGATATATAGCCTTCTTTGTTTCAATGTTCCTCATGTAGACACAATGATCATAAACACTTCTCTTAAAATTCTCCTTCTTCATAAAGCTGTCAAACCTCAAATTCCATTGCCTAGGTGACTGCTTAAGTCCATATAGTGATTTTCGCAGAAGGCAAACCTTTTCCTCGTTTCCTTTCTGTATAAACCCTTCAGGCTGTTCCATGAGAATTCTCTCTTCCAGATTTCCATGTAAGAATGCTGTTTTCACATCAAGTTGTTCTAGCTCATAGTCCCTGTTTACAACAATGGATAGCATGATTCTTATGGAGACATGCTTAACAACTGGTGAGAAGATCTCATTATAGTCAACTCCTTCTTTTTGTGAAAACCCCTTAGCTACAAGTCTGGCCTTATACCTCTGATCTTCAACTCCTGGTATGCATGGCTTGAGCTTAAATATCCATTTGCATCCTACAAGTCTCTGCTTGTTGGGTCTGTCTATCAGATCCCAAGTATGATTCTTTTCTAAAGAATCCATCTCTTCCTTTGCTGCTGCATTCCAGAACTTCCAGTCCCTACTAGCCTTAGCTTCTCCTAGAGTTCTTGGTTCATCTATCTCTATATCATCAGCTGCAGATAGAGCATAAGCAACAAAGTTTGAGTCTTGATACCTTTTTGGAAGCCTTCTATTCTTCCTGATCACTCTGTCCCTTGCCAAGACATAGTCCTCAAAGGACTGATTTGTTGGCTCAGATGTGCTTTCAGCAAACGTCAAGCCCTCATCATCATCTTCTGAGCTTTCTGATTCTGAATTTTCTGAACTCCTTTTTGTCTCTGATTTTTCAGACTTTTCTGTTTCTGAATTTTCAGCTTCTGAATTTTCATCCTCAGATTGATCAGCTGCGGGTTCACCTTGATCAGATGTCTCACTGGTTCTAAAACCTGTGGGACTCGGTCCTTGTATAAGGTCGCTTTTGAATGTCACTTTCTTGCTCATTTTCTGTTTAGGACCTTTAGGATTTTCATCCTCTTTGGCGCCTGTTATGGTGTTCTTAAACACTTCTTCTTCTCGAAATTTAACATTCCTGCTAGTTGAGCATTTCCCATCTTCAGGTATCCATACTCTGTATCCTTTAACTCCAAAAGGATACCCCACGAAGATTCCTTTCACAGCTCTTGGTTCTGTCTTTCCTTGTACAGTGTGTACATATGCCACACACCCAAATCTTCTTAGATGTTTCAAATCTGGTTTATGCCCTGACCATACTTCCTCAGGCAATTTGAACTCAATAGTAGAATTTGGTGTGCTGTTAATAAGGTAGACAACAGTAGATGTTGCTTCTGCCCAGAATTCTTGACCCAAACCAGTTTCAGCTAAAATGCTTCTGACCTTGTCCATAATGGTTCTGTTCATTCTCTCTGATACACCATTTTGTTGTGGTGTATAAGTACATGTTCTGTGTCGCTTAATTCCAGACTTCCTGCACAGCTCATCAAATTGATTATTGCAAAATTCAAGACCATTGTCTGTCCTTAACCATTTAATCCTTTTGCTTGTATGTGCTTCTACTTCTTCTTTCCATTCCTTGAACTTAAAGAATGCCTGATCCTTGGTCCTTAAGAAGTATACCCATACCTTCTTGGAGTAGTCATCAATGAAGCTTATGAAATATTTGCATCCTCCTAGACTTTCTGGAGTTGGTGGAGAACCCCATAGGTCTGAATGCACATATTCCAAGATCCCCTTAGTCGTGTGCTTTGCTGGTTTGAAGCTCTGCTTGTGTGCCTTTCCCAAAACACAGCCTTCACAAAAACTGAGATCTCCTACTTCATTTTTCTGCAGATAGCCTTCTTTTGCTAAAATCTCCATGTTTTTAGCACTCATGTGGCCAAGTCTTGAATGCCAAAGCTTGGTGTTATCTCCTTTCTTTTCAGACAGATTTGCATCTCCCTGAATTACATCTCCTTCAAGATAATACAATCCTTCATTGTATTTTCCAGAGATAACAATCTGGTCATCTTTGTAGAAGGTGACTTTGTAGTCCTTACCCTCATATCTGCATCCAGCTTTCTCTAGCATTCCATATGAGATCAGATTTCTGCTCATCTTGGGCATGTATTTGACTTCTGTTAGAATCACTGTGTTTCCTTCAGGATTTTTGATTCTGATTTTTCCAATACCTTCTATCTCACACTGAGTATTGTTAGCCATCAAAACACGCCCACCAGATTCTTCTTTTAGGTCAAACAGTGCCTCACGATTGGGAGTTATGTGGAAAGTGCAGCCTGAATCCAATATCCATTCATTTTTAGTGTCTTGAACACTAGCAGTGAGTACAAAAGGTTGCTTGGGCTCACTAGCTAGATTCGCAGACTCACTGGTTTTGTTGTTCCCTTTCTTTGGACAATTTTTCTTCCAGTGATCATTCTTTCCACAAATAAAGCACTCACTTTGATTCTTCTTGTTGAATCTAGGCTTAGACTTAGACCTGTTGTTTCTTGACTTTGATCTCCCTTGGCTACTGCTTCTCTGAGATCTGTCTTTCGACCTTCCTCTTGATTCAACAATCAATCCTTCAGACTTGGATCTGGATTTATTCAACAACCCCTTCTGCTTCAGCTCAATCTCTTTAGAGTAGGCAGAAGTGACTACCTCTTGAACTGTTAGAGTCTCTTTCCCTGTACCATACTTAAGAGTATGTACAAGAGGCTCATAAAGGGCTGGCAGGCTGGTAAGAAGCTGTATGGCCAGATCTTCATCACTTACGTTGATGTTTAAACTGCCCAGATCTGCAACAAGCTTAAGAAAACCATCCAAGTTTTCTTCTATGCTTCTACCTTCATCCATCTTAAAGCTAGCAAACTGTTGCTTGAGGTAGATCCTATTAGGAAGTGATTTGGTTTGATAATCCCTTTCTAGAGCCTTCCACATCAGTAAAGCTGTAGGCTCATGCATCACCTTCCTTAGTATCATGTCACTAAGACAGGTTCCAAGCAGATTCTTAACCCGAGTGTCTTTAGCGACTTTTAGAGGATCTGCTTTAGGCTTCTCTCCATCTTCTGATTTTTCAGATTCATCAACCAGGGTAGCACCCTCTTCTAAGACTGAAGCAAGTCCCTGAATCTCTAGCTATCCTAGCAGCTTGTACTTCCACATACCAAAGTCTCCTTTTCCATCAAATTTATCCATCTCAAACTTCCCCCTTGTTGGTTCCATTCTAGCAGTGAGTTGAGGATCACACTTTAGATGAATTCCGCTTCAGACTGATCACACTAATCTCTGCTCCTACCTAGAAGCTCTGATACCACTTGTTGAGATTTTGCTTTGAACTTGTTAGATTATGTGATCTTTGATGTGTTTGTTGTTGTATGCAGGAAATATAAAAGACACAAGGAATTTGTTTACCCTGTGTTCACCGGAATGGCTACGTCACAGGGGTGAGATCACTATCTCACAAGATGCACTATATTGCTCAGAATACAAGAGTATAGATAAGTTTCTTCTATACTAACTTATCTATTGTATCTAAGCTTGCAATCTCTATGATAGAACTCTTAGCTCTTAGAAACAACAAGTTCTCTTAGCTCTTAGAAACAACAAGTTCTCTTAGCTCTAGTCCTATCTCTCGGAATACTCTTTCTCTTCTTCAATGAATATTCTCTGTCTGCCTCTCTTAATCTCTTCTTCGTAATAGAGTGTTGCCCTAACCCTTTTTACCAATCGTGCAGGCCAAATAAGGATCAAGAGGAGCTGGGACAGAGGAGAACTCAGATGGGCCAAGTCTTCTAGGCCCAGTCATTATTCCAGGATGTTGAGGCCCATTTAGTAACATCTTGACTTATCACATTGTTCATCCACTCCTCGGTGTGGCGTCCCACGTTCCATAGCTCATCCCACCTTCCATCTCAACAGGATACATCAAAGAGAGCTGTACGGCCAGTTGATAGATCTCCCATCCATCTCTTTGGTCCATTTTCCACTCATTGGCTAGGAAAAGAGTGGTACGACCAGATTCCTCGTCCCATCACCCACCTTGTAGACAATGCCGTCATGTTTCTAGATCATCTGATATTATAGCCTAAATTGTTCCAAGCCATGTTTATCCTTTCAATTGTTTCATCTGTGTTCTTAATCTTTGCTATTTCATTCATAAAAAAAAAGATCAAAAGAAAGAGTTTGCATCTTGTTTGTAGAATCGTTTAATGTGGCATTTCATAAGAAAACCCAAAAACATATTGTTTTGGGTTAATTGTTTATTGCACTTTCTAGATTAATAAAATAAAATAAAAGTACAAGTTTTCTAATTTTGTTAAACGGTTTTAAGGTAAAAAGGAAAAGTGTCTAATCGGCCAAAATTTCCATATTTTATTGTACTTTTGATTGATTCCAATCAGACACTGATGAAGACATGCCTGAGTCGGAGGACGACTTATCACTTGACCTTCAACATCAACATAGGAGGCAGAACTACCAGGATATAGGTAGAGACCGAGATATAGGAAGGGAGAGAGATCAGCCACAACATGAAGGGAAGGATGTAATACCCGTCTCCCGGCGAACCGGATATGCGGCATTAGGATGCCCGTTGAACCGGATTTGGTCCAACCGGGATGCAAACTCAACTTGTCCCAGGTTTCAGGCGCCTCCTTCGTATTCAAAAGCACCAATACCGTCACACGACTGTATCGATCCCGCAACCGTACCTGCAAGAAAACGGGACAAGGAAAGGAAAGAGGCCTGAGTAATTGTTTCAAACACAATTACCCAGTGAGGACGGATTTAAGGAATCCGCGATCCCAGCTTACACTACACAACTACGAAGCACAAGTCCTAAGCTAATAACACCTTGCAATCAGGCCAGAAGGCTTTCACCACGCAAACTACATCCACTCGTGATTTCACATTCATGGACCCCTTCCTTCGACCCGTAGGCCCACACAATCCTTCTTTATCCTTCTGGGGGCCTTACCACAGTTCTATAAAACATATCCATCACACACAACCAACGTTTTCGGTCTTAGCGATACCCTAGCAGTTCTACGTTTCACAATCAATCACATAGTGCACATTAATAACCGAAGCTACATAGGAAAGACGCGATGAACCGAGGACTATCGTCCGAAATTGAAATAAAGTAAGGGAGATAACCAACGGTTCCCTCATCTTAGCCAAATAAGAGGGCAAAACGGTAATTTAGAAGCCCCATTAGCCCAAACGGACATCGGATCTGAAAAGAGGACGAGCAATCGAATGAGATAGGCTTTCGTTTCGTTCGAATCGGGTTTAGGATGGTCAAGTTATTGTCCACCGAAGTTTGGTTGACTAAAAGTCAACAGTCAGGTAAAAGTCAACCGGTTGACCCGGTCATGTGATACCCCGTATCAAAAATACGGTCAACGGGCAGTAGAAAGTCAACCGAGGGAAAAATTGTCATTTTACCTAAGTCAGGGGTAAAATGGTAATTTTACCAAAAGTCGAGACGGAAGCCGAGACGGGCCGAATATTCTTATATTTCAATATAAAGAATGTTCACAAGACCAGAGTTGGAGAAATCAGAGCAGAAACATGTTTTTCGGTGAGTCGAGAATGGAAACCGACAAAACCGACGAAACTTCGGAAATTCATAACCGGAGCGACGGACGCGGGAGGTCTCGGTGTGGTTTCGGGATGGCTTGTGACGAGATTTGATTCGGGTTTTTGGATGTTTTATTTTCGGTTCGGCTTTGGCGCCATTTTATGTGTTTGTTTTATTTATGTACTTTGAGATGACGATTGTTTGTAAAACTCATATGAAACGTTGTGCTTAACGTTTGATTACTCAAGAATGAAATTGTTTCCCTGATATTGGGTTTAGTCCGAACCGACACAACTCACCGAAGTGGTACAAGGTGTACAACTTGTATTACAGAAGTGAGGATAGCGGAGTCGAAGATAGGTTGGTGCGAGCCTTTTGTCTCAAACCGAACTGTCTTTGGCTTCGTCCTGTGGCGAACTTTTCCCGTTCAACTTGCTCAGGTTCGATCGGTCATGTTCTTGTTTGATTGTTGACCGGTCAGCTCGACGGTCAGCGGAGAATGGGAAAGGGGCGTTACAGAAAGGTGGTATCAGAGCATGGTTCTGCATGGGTTTCAAAACATTTCATTTTTGGGTGTTTTCCGTGTTTTATCGAGTCAAATGTGTCACACAAGCATCCATTAGGAAACCGAGCCGCGTCCGTTAAACCCGGGGTTGGGATGGGAAAGCAGGATTTTTGTATTGTTTGTACTAACTTATCTTTGAGTGTTTGGTTGCAGTCTTACAGCAGTGTGTCCTGGGTGGAGTGGAGGTGTCTGTGTGTGTGTGCGTGGAGTAGTTACTGTTGAGCAGCATGAGTCAGCAGGGATCGCTCGGTTCGCAGCAGGGTCAGTTGGTTCAGTTTCAGGGATGATGGGATTCTTGGGAGGAGCAGATGTTGAGTTACAGTTACCACCGCAGTGGCCAGAGACAGATGTGCCATAAACAGTTGCAGCATCAGACGTACCACTGATGTACCAGACCCGGAGCAGTATCCACACTGGGAGCAGCAGGTGGATGAGCAGGTAGCGATACATGAGGATGTTTTGGAGCAGTAGGTCGGATCTCATCACCAGCATCTACAGAGTCGGAGCTCGAGTCGGTTTCGCCACCAGCCGAGATTGTGGAGGAGCCGCCAGCAGTACCAAAGCGCAGACATACAGTGCATGTGGAGTACATGAGTTTCACTTACAGTGGTGTCTCTGAGCAGTAGACCCTTGTCTTCGAGAGCCGTACCATCCAGTATCGGGACCCGACCACTATCCATGATGTGGTCACGAGGGTCACGGAGTATCGACTTGCCCAATTTTCCGGATCAGGACCGTGTATACCGATGGAGAGCCGTACCGAGCACCAGTACCAGAGGCTTACCGAGCGGGACCCAGTCGCAGAGATTCCGAGCCCGGTCGTCCGCCCGTTGTGTCAGTTACCGGTTGTCCCATCATCTAGACTCGAGCCAGTGAGGACTTGCCAGTGGTGTAGAGGTGAGGGTCATCGCACACCCGATTGTTTCATCGATCCCCCGCCAGAGCCGACTTCTCTTTATTAGTTGTGTGGAGGTTATGGACATCAGGCGCCCGTGTGTTATTGTGGATCACGTTCAGCGTCCACTCCAGTCTGTCAGTTATGTGGCCGCGCAGGTCACGTTGCTCATCTTTGCCGATTGCCGAGCCACAGCATGTCGGAGCTGAAGGATTATGAGTTTGTTCAAGGTTTAATTCCCATATTTCAACCTAACACATAATCTTAACAGATCTAGGTTCTTGCAAAACGAATCATAAAACCAAACCTGTGACATTACCTTTTGCAGCGGATTATTGATGGTAATGACAAGATCAGCTTAGAACAGATGAACAACCTGCTCCTCCTTTGGTATCCACACTCTTACAAGCCGGGATGGCTGCTAGACCAAAGAGATGGATCAGAGAGAGAGTTAGAGAGAGAGATGGTCGACGGCCACAAGAGAAATCGCAAGCCTATTTTGCAAAACCCTAGGGTTGGCGATTTTTAGCTCTCTCATTAATGGGCCCAAGTCATTAGACTAATGGCTCATTAATCTTTTGGGCCCAAGACACAAATCAGACAAAAGCCTGTATTTTGTCTGGCCCAATTCTCTGATCTAATACAGTAAATGCCATTGCATCTTACCATATTAATTCCATTTAACTTTCCCGTTAGCTATGGTGTGTGACCCTTTTGGGATCATACAATACTGGTAATAAGTCCTAAACTTATAGATCATGAGCGGGCTCTAGCAAGTCATCATGATCACCCAGTATTTATGACTTATGTCTGATCTCGACATTTATCATACTTTCTAGAGATAGTACAGTAGATTTCAGGACATTCCCAACAATCTCCCACTTGTACTGGAATCCTACATTCCCTAATCCTTTTGTCTCAATATCTCGATCTGGCATAAGGCAAGATGCGTGTCATCCTTATATAGCCAGACCATGTTCATCGGACCAGATTTGATACTGACAATGCAAACGACTTGGGCAAGTCCGTTTGGGAGTGGCCACTCTCTTACCAGCTATCAAGTCTCCGATTGGCCTAGAGATATTACCTCCGTTAAACGGCAGGGACAAATCCCATCTTGTTCCATCACTATGAACTACACAATTCATAATACACCCAACCAAGGTCCGTATAGCTCCCAGTTACGAAACAACGTTAGACAATGATCAAAGCGCATCACTTCATGTGCAGCCACATGCATGCGAACTCAGGTCTAAGGACTATACTCTATAGTCGTATATGAGAACCTCTCATGACACAGATATTAATATCTTGTAGAGTTCTCATCAGCGGGCCATGTCCGGTCATATGCTCCCCTACATATACCTATGTGTCGACTTTGATGCCGCGCATCTATGACCCCTCGAAACTTGGTCATAAGTCTCAACACAATCTAGTCTCAAGTGGTTGTTGGTGTTCCAATTCAACAACCTTCGACTATGGACACTATGATTTATGTCATTTCATTAAATATGGGGTTTCAGGATCAAGTCTACTCATGTACTTCGATGGCCCATATATAATGACATGAATCATTTTGGAACGATTATTTATATCACAGTTAAAATAATCCAGAAATCATAGATTTCATAAACATAAAATATTATGTTTACATGAACCTTTCAAAACAACTAAGTAAAGCCTTTTACAAACTCCCACTGAAATTAAGACTACATCTTAGTTTCATTCATCCTACAGCTACAGTCCGCGACTCATGCTTAGGCCTAAGGAGTGGCTTCGTTAATAGATTGGCAACGTTCTCATTCGATGAAACTTGCTGATCTACTTAACACCTCTGTCATTTATCTCACAGAATAGGTTATACCTACCCTCAAGGTGTTTGGACCTCTGATGTGCAGCTAGTCTCATCTATGCTGGGAATCACATCAAGTTCAGTAATGAACTCTTTCTTTCCAAACAACCTCTCTCACTGCTTCTCAAGCTGAGAAATGTTCAGCTTAAGTCATGGAGTCAGCAACAGTGCCTTGCACCGCCAGACAGACACAAGATATAGCCGGACTGTGACCAGGAATTATCTTTGTCTATTGGAAACTTGCCTTTCAGACTCTCCCGACTTTTAGCACTTCACTTTCTCCGTAAATCAAGAACTTATCCTTAGTATTCCTCAAATACTTTAGGATATTCTTTACGGCAATCCAGTGATTCTTTGCTGGATTTGACTGGTCCTTACTTGTCTTGCTTAACATTAAAGCTACATCAAAACAAGTACGTGTCATGGCATACATGATAAATCCAATTGCCGACGCATATGGAATCCTATCCATGCATTCAAGCTCAGCAGATATCGCAGGACACTGTATCTTGCTTAATGAATTGCCATGTGACATTGGCATAAAACCCTTCTTGGATTGCTGATTACGTGTAGGACTTTGTCAATTTAAGAATCCTGACTTTGTCCCTGATATTGGGTTTAGTCCGAACCGACACAACTCACCGAAGTGGTACAAGGTGTACAACTTGTATTACAGAAGTGAGGATAGCGGAGTCGAAGATAGGTTGGTGCGAGCCTTTTGTCTCAAACCGAACTGTCTTTGGCTTCGTCCTGTGGCGAACTTTTCCCGTTCAACTTGCTCAGGTTCGATCGGTCATGTTCTTGTTTGATTGTTGACCGGTCAGCTCGACGGTCAGCGGAGAATGGGAAAGGGGCGTTACAGAAAGGTGGTATCAGAGCATGGTTCTGCATGGGTTTCAAAACATTTCATTTTTGGGTGTTTTCCGTGTTTTATCGAGTCAAATGTGTCACACAAGCATCCATTAGGAAACCGAGCCGCGTCCGTTAAACCCGGGGTTGGGATGGGAAAGCAGGATTTTTGTATTGTTTGTACTAACTTATCTTTGAGTGTTTGGTTGCAGTCTTACAGCAGTGTGTCCTGGGTGGAGTGGAGGTGTCTGTGTGTGTGTGCGTGGAGTAGTTACTGTTGAGCAGCATGAGTCAGCAGGGATCGCTCGGTTCGCAGCAGGGTCAGTTGGTTCAGTTTCAGGGATGATGGGATTCTTGGGAGGAGCAGATGTTGAGTTACAGTTACCACCGCAGTGGCCAGAGACAGATGTGCCATAAACAGTTGCAGCATCAGACGTACCACTGATGTACCAGACCCGGAGCAGTATCCACACTGGGAGCAGCAGGTGGATGAGCAGGTAGCGATACATGAGGATGTTTTGGAGCAGTAGGTCGGATCTCATCACCAGCATCTACAGAGTCGGAGCTCGAGTCGGTTTCGCCACCAGCCGAGATTGTGGAGGAGCCGCCAGCAGTACCAAAGCGCAGACATACAGTGCATGTGGAGTACATGAGTTTCACTTACAGTGGTGTCTCCGAGCAGTAGACCCTTGTCTTCGAGAGCCGTACCATCCAGTATCGGGACCCGACCACTATCCATGATGTGGTCACGAGGGTCACGGAGTATCGACTTGCCCAATTTTCCGGATCAGGACCGTGTATACCGATGGAGAGCCGTACCGAGCACCAGTACCAGAGGCTTACCGAGCGGGACCCAGTCGCAGAGATTCCGAGCCCGGTCGTCCGCCCGTTGTGTCAGTTACCGGTTGTCCCATCATCTAGACTCGAGCCAGTGAGGACTTGCCAGTGGTGTAGAGGTGAGGGTCATCGCACACCCGATTGTTTCATCGATCCCCCGCCAGAGCCGACTTCTCTTTATTAGTTGTGTGGAGGTTATGGACATCAGGCGCCCGTGTGTTATTGTGGATCACGTTCAGCGTCCACTCCAGTCTGTCAGTTATGTGGCCGCGCAGGTCACGTTGCTCATCTTTGCCGATTGCCGAGCCACAGCATGTCGGAGCTGAAGGATTATGAGTTTGTTCAAGGTTTAATTCCCATATTTCAACCTAACACATAATCTTAACAGATCTAGGTTCTTGCAAAACGAATCATAAAACCAAACCTGTGACATTACCTTTTGCAGCGGATTATTGATGGTAATGACAAGATCAGCTTAGAACAGATGAACAACCTGCTCCTCCTTTGGTATCCACACTCTTACAAGCCGGGATGGCTGCTAGACCAAAGAGATGGATCAGAGAGAGAGTTAGAGAGAGAGATGGTCGACGGCCACAAGAGAAATCGCAAGCCTATTTTGCAAAACCCTAGGGTTGGCGATTTTTAGCTCTCTCATTAATGGGCCCAAGTCATTAGACTAATGGCTCATTAATCTTTTGGGCCCAAGACACAAATCAGACAAAAGCCTGTATTTTGTCTGGCCCAATTCTCTGATCTAATACAGTAAATGCCATTGCATCTTACCATATTAATTCCATTTAACTTTCCCGTTAGCTATGGTGTGTGACCCTTTTGGGATCATACAATACTGGTAATAAGTCCTAAACTTATAGATCATGAGCGGGCTCTAGCAAGTCATCATGATCACCCAGTATTTATGACTTATGTCTGATCTCGACATTTATCATACTTTCTAGAGATAGTACAGTAGATTTCAGGACATTCCCAACAATCTCCCACTTGTACTGGAATCCTACATTCCCTAATCCTTTTGTCTCAATATCTCGATCTGGCATAAGGCAAGATGCGTGTCATCCTTATATAGCCAGACCATGTTCATCGGACCAGATTTGATACTGACAATGCAAACGACTTGGGCAAGTCCGTTTGGGAGTGGCCACTCTCTTACCAGCTATCAAGTCTCCGATTGGCCTAGAGATATTACCTCCGTTAAACGGCAGGGACAAATCCCATCTTGTTCCATCACTATGAACTACACAATTCATAATACACCCAACCAAGGTCCGTATAGCTCCCAGTTACGAAAAAACGTTAGACAATGATCAAAGCGCATCACTTCATGTGCAGCCACATGCATGCGAACTCAGGTCTAAGGACTATACTCTATAGTCGTATATGAGAACCTCTCATGACACAGATATTAATATCTTGTAGAGTTCTCATCAGCGGGCCATGTCCGGTCATATGCTCCCCTACATATACCTATGTGTCGACTTTGATGCCGCGCATCTATGACCCCTCGAAACTTGGTCATAAGTCTCAACACAATCTAGTCTCAAGTGGTTGTTGGTGTTCCAATTCAACAACCTTCGACTATGGACACTATGATTTATGTCATTTCATTAAATATGGGGTTTCAGGATCAAGTCTACTCATGTACTTCGATGGCCCATATATAATGACATGAATCATTTTGGAACGATTATTTATATCACAGTTAAAATAATCCAGAAATCATAGATTTCATAAACATAAAATATTATGTTTACATGAACCTTTCAAAACAACTAAGTAAAGCCTTTTACAAACTCCCACTGAAATTAAGACTACATCTTAGTTTCATTCATCCTACAGCTACAGTCCGCGACTCATGCTTAGGCCTAAGGAGTGGCTTCGTTAATAGATTGGCAACGTTCTCATTCGATGAAACTTGCTGATCTACTTAACACCTCTGTCATTTATCTCACAGAATAGGTTATACCTACCCTCAAGGTGTTTGGACCTCTGATGTGCAGCTAGTCTCATCTATGCTGGGAATCACATCAAGTTCAGTAATGAACTCTTTCTTTCCAAACAACCTCTCTCACTGCTTCTCAAGCTGAGAAATGTTCAGCTTAAGTCATGGAGTCAGCAACAGTGCCTTGCACCGCCAGACAGACACAAGATATAGCCGGACTGTGACCAGGAATTATCTTTGTCTATTGGAAACTTGCCTTTCAGACTCTCCCGACTTTTAGCACTTCACTTTCTCCGTAAATCAAGAACTTATCCTTAGTATTCCTCAAATACTTTAGGATATTCTTTACGGCAATCCAGTGATTCTTTGCTGGATTTGACTGGTCCTTACTTGTCTTGCTTAACATTAAAGCTACATCAAAACAAGTACGTGTCATGGCATACATGATAAATCCAATTGCCGACGCATATGGAATCCTATCCATGCATTCAAGCTCAGCAGATATCGCAGGACACTGTATCTTGCTTAATGAATTGCCATGTGACATTGGCATAAAACCCTTCTTGGATTGCTGATTACGTGTAGGACTTTGTCAATTTAAGAATCCTGACTTTGTCCTACCAGCTCTTTTGGATCTCTATCTTTAGATCCAAAATCCAAGAACATACGTGGCTTTACCCATGTCAATTATAAAACCAACTCCCAAGCCAGTCCTTTACCGACTGCAACATTGGGACGTTATTTCCGAGAATCAGTATGTCATCGACATACAATATGAGAAATGCAACATCGCTCCCACTTATCTATTAGTAAACGCATAGTTCCATTTCGTTCCTGTTCAAGTCAAAACCTTGACTACTTCAACAGAACGAAGATTCCAACTCCGATATGTTTGCTTCCATCCATGAATGGATCGATGAAGCTAACTTACACAAAATGTAATTTTTCGGAGTCCGGGCTCACTTTCGCTTCTTTGAATTTCGCAGATTCGTCGCTTTCAATGATCATCAGATCATGCGAACTTTCAATGATCATCAGGTTCAACTAATGACGAGAAATCACTCTCGGATTAGTGACTGATTCATTCATATCTGCGAAGTTCAGGCTCTACAGGTGTAGATTCTACAGAAATCTGTAAATCCATCCGTTGCTCTCCCTCAACAGGTTGAGCAGCCTCCTGTATTTCTCGAATTTCTTCGAGTTATACTTTTACTCCCACTGTTCTTCTTGGAAAGTAACTTCCCTTCTTAGAAAACAGAATGGACGTAAAAGTAACAAGCCTTGGTTTCCCTAGGACAACCAATGAAGTAGCACAACTACAAATACTCAGTAAAGACGAATTTGGATCGATTCCAATCCACATTTACGTGGTGTCTTTCAACTGATATTGGTGGAACCTTTTCAGCGTAAACTTAGATATTTCTAGAGCGTTATTCTTAAAGAATATCATGGAAGATTCGTGTGACTCATCTTTAATCATTTCTAATAAGATCTGATTCTTTCTCACAGAAATACCTCAAGGTTTTCAGGAGAATTGAGCTGTGAAACGACTTCACACTCATTCAGATGATCACACCATTAATGACTCAAGTATTCTCACTCGTGATCTAATCCAGAGTCTTAATACTTATGTCACTCAGATTCTATACCTCATTCTGGAACTCTTTCGACCATGTCAAAGAATTCCGACTTGTGTCTCATCAAATGAACACAGTCTTACTCACTGAAGTAATCAGTAGAGACAATGAAGTACAGGAAATTTTCTCTGGCATTACTGCTCATCGGACCACATACATGAGTATGTTCAATCTCCAATAAGCCTTTGGGCCTTTCTCTAGCTCGGCTAAGATGGGCCCTTTGTCTTTTGGTCTAGTAAGCAGAATTCAAGTCTCATAAGATATCCATTCAAATGAGCCCAAAAGTCCATAACTATGGGGTTTCTGAATCTGACTTACTCTATGTGACCAAAACATTTATGCCAAGAAAAATCAGGTTTAATTCATCAGATTTAAACCAATTGCGGTATTTATGTTACATTTTAGGCACTCTATGGTTTAAGATATAAAACCCATTCCTTGAATAGAGTGCTACAATTAATATTTCATTAAGATCAAAAGAACAAAACTTGTTTTTTATCAAAATGAAAAACATTCAAATTCTTACAAGAAAATGAAAGACAACTCTGCTTAAAGCAGGTACATTGTAGCAATTACTTAATACAAAACCAAGCCTCAAATGCATCTACAAGTGAAAACCCTACGGCTGAGGGAGCATCCATAGCTCCTTCCAGACACGCAGTTCCACTTGTCCTTCCTTCAACGTTCTACTGTTGCTCAGGCTCTGCATATTATAACAAATATCAGTGCCACAACCAGTATCCAATACCTATAAGGTATAACTTGAAGTAATAACATGAATACCTGAGGAAGTAGTCTCATACATCGACTTTAACTCCTCATAATCTCCCATGAATTTAATGCAATTTCTCTTCCAATGCCCAGTCTCTTTACAGTAGCAGCACTTACCAACGTAAGAGGTATCTGACTCGGGCTCAGAAGACACACGCTTGCCATGATTCAAAATCTGGACAACTTTGTCTTCACCCTTGTCAGCATTAGGTTTAGTAAACCTACCCTTCTCCTTTATGAGATCATACAGGGTACTCTTCACGTTTGGCTCAACTGTCTTGAGCATATCATGCAGTTCAGTCAGCGTCTTCGTTAAGCCTTTCTTGATATAGTTCCTTCTGAACTTATCATAGCTTGACGGCAGTGACTGCAGAATGATCTCAGTTGCCAATTCTTGGCTAACTGGATAATCCAGTTTCCTCAGGTTATCAATGTAACCCATCATTTTACTGACATGAGGACTCACTGGATGATCATTTGGTAGCTTGCAGCTAGTGAGAGACTTAACCAAATGGTATCTCTCCACTCTTACCTGCTCCTGAAATTTCAATTTCAGGCTGCTGATCATCTCTATTGGCGACTCCATGTTCTCATATTGCTTCAGCAAATCTGAGTCCATGGTAGCCAACATCAGACCACACACATCTACCGCATCATTATAATGCTTATTCCAAGCATCATATACTGCATGAGAGGCATTGGACCCGATCCTCTCGGGGAGAGCTCTTTCAAGGACATAGTCCTTTCTCTCCTGCCTGAGGACTAGCCTCAGGTTCCGCGACCAAGTCAAGAAATTTGATCCGTTCAGTTTGTCCATCTCAAGGACAGACCGGATCGAGAAAGTGTTTTGATTGTTTGTGCTAGTCATAACTGAAATTTAGAGATAAATAGAGTTTTAGTTATTTAGTTCATAAAAGAGTAATCTTAATAACTTATAAGAAAACTCGCATTGCATTCAAAATTTCTTTGTTTAACCTCATAAGAATACAATGATTCCGAGACCCATGTTCAGCTAAATCCAAAGTGGGCCACTGGCCGTCACCCGGAATTAGCTTTACTTGGTAAGCATACACACAGCTAGTTATATCTCATATAACTCTCGGTTGTGAATTGGACCCGAGGCCCAAATTCACCAGATGTCTCAAGGCCCGGGACTCCCGATGGCCCAGTCAAGGAAACCAATCTCTTACAGCCAAATAATCATTAAAGTCTGGGACTCCCAATGAAATTAGTGACTATATACTACTTTACTTATGCGAAAACAGATACCTCACACTGTAAGCCATATCTGTAATCGAATAAGCGTTAAGTAGCTGACAAGATTGGAAAGACATCCAAGCTTGATATTGTTTTTGAGGATTTTAAGTTTTATTTCCAAAAATAGAAGATTACTAATTTGGGAAACTTACTTATTTTAGAAACTTTCTAAATTTAGTAACATACTAAAAATAGAAATTTCTAATTTAATATTTTATAAATATTTTGGGTTGGGTCACAAATTATAGGCCCAATTCTTGGCCCAAGACCATAGAATTCCAGTTGGCCCAATAATTTGACATAACCGATTCGGTTTATTAATTCTGGTCCAAGACCAAATTAACTATCAAAACCATCGGTTATTTACTAAACCAGACCAGCTCTAAATTATTTGGTCCAACCAAATCAAACTTAGACCAGCCTTCGGTTTAGGTTAAAATTCAATTTTGAATTTCAATCCGGTTTAACCAGAAAATAAATAATACCATGTATTAAATAATTTCCAGCAAACCGCGATTCGGGTTAACCGCTTGAACCACCAATTAAATTGGACCGGTTCAGTTAAATCCAAAACCGGGAAGAAACACCTAGTGTTTTAGCCAATTTGATTTAACTTGCGGTTTAAGGCTTTAAACACACTATTAACCGCCATTCAAATGGACCGGTTAAATTGGTGTGGTTTTGGGCAACGAACCGCGAAGCTCGGTTTAACCGATTGACTATTCGCGGGACGTAAAATTTAACGGGCCAAACGATCGGATCCATGATCCAACTCGGCCCATTAACGCAATCAATGGCCCATGAACCATTCGAGACCTTGCGGCTGCTCACGATCGCAAACGATCAATCATTGCAACCGGCCTATCCATCCCGATCCGTCCCTTGCCATCGACCACGGCCTGCCCATCAACGATCACGCGGTTTATCGCGATCGTAGGCATCACACGCATCACGCGATCCAAGCTAGCCTCACGATCGTATGATCGATCTCGGCCAACTGATCACGCGGCCCATGCTTCTCAGCCTTGCGGCTCAAGCAAGATCGATCGTTCCACACGATCATGCGATCATCCATCGATCGATCTAGGGCAATATCACATGGCTGATCACGATCGAAGGCATCATGCATCACGGCCGAGACATGTGATACCATGCGTTAGGGTTTAATGATTTTAATCAATTTTAATTCATTCAATTGATTCAAAAACCTTTAAACATTCATATGATCCAATTTTACAAGAAACCTAATTCCTAGGCTCTGATACCACTGAAGGATTATGAGTTTGTTCAAGGTTTAATTCCCATATTTCAACCTAACACATAATCTTAACAGATCTAGGTTCTTGCAAAACGAATCATAAAACCAAACCTGTGACATTACCTTTTGCAGCGGATTATTGATGGTAATGACAAGATCAGCTTAGAACAGATGAACAACCTGCTCCTCCTTTGGTATCCACACTCTTACAAGCCGGGATGGCTGCTAGACCAAAGAGATGGATCAGAGAGAGAGTTAGAGAGAGAGATGGTCGACGGCCACAAGAGAAATCACAAGCCTATTTTGCAAAACCCTAGGGTTGGCGATTTTTAGCTCTCTCATTAATGGGCCCAAGTCATTAGACTAATGGCTCATTAATCTTTTGGGCCCAAGACACAAATCAGACAAAAGCCTGTATTTTGTCTGGCCCAATTCTCTGATCTATTACAGTAAATGCCATTGCATCTTACCGTATTAATTCCATTTAACTTTCCCGTTAGCTATGGTGTGTGACCCTTTTGGGATCATACGATACTGGTAATAAGTCCTAAACTTATAGATCATGAGCGGGCTCTAGCAAGTCATCATGATCACCCAGTATTTATGACTTATGTCTGATCTCGACATTTATCATACTTTCTAGAGATAGTACAGTAGATTTCAGGACATTCCCAACAGGAGCACCATCTCGAGACACACACTCACCACACCCTTCCGGCGCACCTGCCAGCGGATACTTCAGCGAGCCGTTTTGCCAGTGGTGATTGGGCATTTCGGTCTTGCTGGAGGCGTTAGGTTAGGATAGGAGTAGTTAGGCGAGGTAAGTGGGGGCACTAACTTCTTTTTGTCTTATAGATAGATCGGCGGATAGGCGACTTTGTGTGTCATCTTTGACTTTTCGGATGTATAGCGGAGTCGTAGGGGTTTTTGGACATGATGGAGGTCATGTGTGTAGGGACTCTGATCGGGACCATGTACTGAAAACCTTATGATGTATGATATATCGTTTTATGTACGTGGTGGATGCAGAGTGTTCAGCTGATCGTTTTGAGTAGCATAGTAACTGTTTGCATGACTAAGATGGGTTTGAAAGCAAACAGATTACTGTGTGAAACTAAATGTTGAGCGGAACTGACGATCGTTCATCATGACCTGAACCCGGACTGACGACGCATCCGACCGATCATTAGATTGCGTGATTTTGTGTTTGGTGATTGCTTGTTTTTATTTCCTGCTTGATTGATTGATTGCTTGATTCGTTATTGCGATAGATTGCGTAGTACTTGCGTGTGTGGTTGTGGTAGATTGATGGTTGTAGGTCTTAGAGACCTTTGGATGGTTAGTTGGTAGAAAGCTTGATTAGTGATTAGTAGCTTTCCTCGGTTTCGTTAAGAAGGTAAAATATTGATTTTATTTTAATTTTATTTCAAGTTTTGAGCCGACTTGAGGACGGTTGTGTTTAACCGTCAGTTCACGAGGGAGCGGACTTATAGTGTATTGTTATTTAATCACGGGTAACCATCGGGTACGTGATTAAGTAACCATATTTCTATGGGAAAGTGATAGCGGGGATAGATCGGGATGGAACTGACTGTTTCAGTGAGTTGTTGTATTGAATGTAGGACGGAATGGCGACGCGATGTGAATCCGAGACCGAACCCGAATCCGAAAGCGAGATGAAGTGACAAGATGTTGTGAGACAAGTAGACCGGGCCGTGAATCAGTGGTAGACATCGTCAGTGAGGAAGTGCATCAGTATCAAGCAACCGACAGAGTAAAGTTGTGGAGTATGATGAGTTCGAGGAGAGATTTGGGAAGGAAAGATCAGTGTGGTTGATAGAAGCAGTCGGATGGAAGCAAGTGATGGGATTCTTGAAGAGTATTCCAGAAAGAAAGGAAAAAAATCGCGATCCGAAGGATGTGGAGGTCGAAGCAAAGTGGGGAAGCCAAGTGTCAGATAAGGTTAAGGATCGAGGCCAATGGAAGACAGTTAAGAGTGAAGTGAAGCAAGATGGATGAAACGGAGAACCTTGGAAACGGTATGATCAGTGAGGAATCAGTGTAAAGATTAGTGAGATGAAAGGATTTGGAAGGAACGCAGAAGTGTCGAAGTCAGTTGGGTGGAATGGAATGAGACAGAGGATCGCAGTGATGACGAGACTCAGTATGCAAGTGATGTCGAGACTCAGTATGCCAGCGGTGTCCGAGTATGGAAGCGTCGGAGGAATGGTGAAGCAACTTGCAGGGTTCGGAACCAATTCGAAGTCTGTCAGTGACGGAGAATTCGGGGACCGAATTCCTGTAAGTGGGGAAGAATGTGATACCCCGTATCAAAAATACGGTCAACGGGCAGTAGAAAGTCAACCGAGGGCAAAATTGTCATTTTACCTAAGTCAGGGGTAAAATAGTAATTTTACCAAAAGTCGAGACGGAAGCCGAGACGGGCCGAATATTCTTATATTTCAATATAAAGAATGTTCACAAGACCAGAGTTGGAGAAATCGGAGCAGAAACATGTTTTTCGGTGAGTCGGGAATGGAAACCGACAAAACCGACGAAACTTCGGAAATTCATAACCGAAGCTACGTAAGTCCGAATGGAGTGATTCGAAATGCTAAATTCATCTTGTGGCATGGAGAATCAGTTTGTGGAGATTTGGAGATTTATGGGAATCAATTGGTATTTTCTAAAACAATTCTCGAGGAAATGAGTAAACCGAGCAAAGGCGTTTAAGTAAGCTAAGGAAGGATTCTTATTGGATTGGGCCAGTTTAGATGGGCTTTTGTGGACTCAAAACACACACCAGGGACAGGTGTGAACTCCTCAGGTCGCCAGCCTCACTCCTTAGGTGTCAACACCTTATGTGAAGCATGTGGTTTTGTTGAATACACCAAAAACACCTAAACAAATTCATTTTTGGGTGTATCTCTCTCTCTCTCTAGCCTCACCCACGACCACATTCTCTCCCTTCTCTCTAGATTCATCCAGAAAAACCCAGAAAACCCTTTGAATCTTCAAAGAAACTCAAGAACATTCAAAGTGTTCTTGAGTGTTCTTCATACCTTCTTCCACCAAAAACACCATAACTCTTTCATTATAAACCCAAATCAACTTCTGCAAAGTGCTATAGCTTCCTCTCTCCCTCCTCTACAACCGCCATCCAGACAGTCATGACCGCCGTCGCCGGAGCTGGCCGGAAATTGGCCGGAAAGAATCCGCGGATTAGGGTTTGGTGGATATCTCTCTTCCTTCATCAGATCTGAATGTTTTGAAGCCATGGGTGGCTAGATCTCTTCTTTGCGGTCAGTTTGATTGGTGGATCGTCTTCTGAGTCACCGGAAAAGGGGTGAACCGGCCAGTCAACGCCGGACCACCATCGGTCAACGCCGGAGAAGTCGCCGGAGCCTGTCACCGGAGAAGCTCAACCGCCGCCAATCTTCAGCTGGTTCTTCAAGGAGTGTGATGGGATGGTTTGATTCAAGATTTGGGTCGGTTTAGGGCTGGTTTAGCCTTGGTCAACGGTTAGGTCAAACCGGTCAATGTTTGACCAAACCGGTTTAACCTAACCGGTTCTAATTAGACCGGTTCAGATGGTTCAGTGGTTCAACCGGGTTGGTTTGTGTGGTCAACCGGTTCAGTCAAAGTCAACGGTCAACCCTTGGTCAACGGTCAAAGTCAACGGTCAACGCCGGTCAAAGTCAACGCCGGTCAACGCGTTGACTCCGGCCATTCCTAGCTTGCGGTTCATGTCAGGGTGTTCGGGAAGCCTCGGGGTTCGTGTTCGTACGTGCGGGAAGTTCGGGTTTCAGTTCGGAGGTCTCGGGATTCATACCGCGTCAGACCGTCATTCCGCGCCTATCTCACTGTGAGTCGGCTCACAAACCCTTAGTTACATATAGACCGAGAATTACTAAACCGTAGTGTTAGGTTGCATACCCGTTAATTAAAGTGAATATTAATTAATAAATAATTGGACGTTAATGATAAACCGGTTAGGATCAGATGAGCATGTTAGGGTTTAACGAATTAAAAAGGTTAATCAATTGTGTGCCGCTAGGTTGTTAGTAATGATTGGGTGATGCATTCATATAGACCGTTGTTTAGGACCGTATATGCATCTATATATGTACAAGAACGATAATTAATGAATCTATGTACGGGAATTAAGACGACACTAAAATACGAGTTAAACCTAAACAAACTTATAGAATATTGTATCGGGATCGGGGTTTAGGTTTAATAGCGGGTTTGGGTAATGGATCAAATTAAGTTAATAATGAGACGTCGGGGAGTTAGTAAGTTTACTAACTCTAAACCGACGGATCGGGGAGTTAATGAATGATGATTAGGTTTGGTTAAGAAATAAGAAGTGTGATGGTTGGTGAACCGTCTACGGGTTAACAAGCGGTTAACCCAAGGTAGCGGGCGTGAAATGGATTAAAAGACTTAGAAACCCTAATAAGCCTGCTTGTGATGTGTTTGTGTGTTTGATTGAGATTGTGTGATTGATTGTGACTGTGTGATTGATTGTGATTGCGCGATTGTATTGCTGTTGTTGTGAGCTTTGTGTGCAGGCTTGTTAGACTGCTCGGTGTTGGGCCGAGCAGTTATTGCGGACACTTACTCCGGTCACGGGATCGGGTAAGTTAGTGGTGCTGACTAGGTATCTTACCTAGTCAGAGCGGTGGTAGTGTAGAGGCTTGCGGAATGGTTGGGGATTTATTATTGATATTGATTGGGTGATCTGTGCTAGCGTCCCAGCGAGTCTGCGTGTTTATATTTCTTCACTAGGACTCTAGGGTGCGTTAGTTTCCGCAAGCCTAGGTTTTGTTTACGTGCTGGTACTTCCATCCCGATTGGATCCTCGGGAATTGAGAACCTGGTCAGCTTAGCCTGGCGGGTGCGAACCTATGGAGTGACGTTTGTAGGGTGTAGTCCGGAGAATACGGGGTCGCGTCCTAGGGCCGGACTGCATGGAAGCTCGGGTTGCCGGGGGTAACCGGAGTCACCGCGTATCGATGGACAGAGAACGGTGTCCTAGTCGTTGTGTGGACGGCTAGGAGTCATGTGAGTTAGTTGCCATATCGGTGACAGTGGAAACCCGTGGAAGTCACCAAGTTCGTAGGGCCCAGTGTTTGTTTTGTTATCTTTCTTTCGTTGCGCGATAGATAGATCGAGTCCAATCGAAGACATGTGCCGCAGTGCCTTCGATTTCCTTAATTCTCTTGTTTTGGCTATTGCTTGATTGTGTGTGGGTTGACACGACGTGGTAGTGCGTGATCGACTATTGATTTCTGTTGATTGTTATTTTGGGTTTTGGGGCGGGAATCTGTAGTTCTAGATAGACTAGAAGCCTTTAGTGGGGAGCCGATTCACTGGGTGATCTTAGATCGCTCATTAGACTCTTTTTGTGTGTTTTCAGGTTTAGCAGCGACGGACGCGGGAGGTCTCGGTGTGGTTTCGGGATGGCTTGTGACGAGATTTGATTCGGGTTTTTGGATGTTTTATTTTCGGTTCGGCTTTGGCGCCATTTTATGTGTTTGTTTTATTTATGTACTTTGAGATGACGATTGTTTGTAAAACTCATATGAAACGTTGTGCTTAACGTTTGATTACTCAAGAATGAAATTGTTTCCCTGATATTGGGTTTAGTCCGAACCGACACAACTCACCGAAGTGGTACAAGGTGTACAACTTGTATTACGAAAAGTGAGGATAGCGGAGTCGAAGATAGGTTGGTGCGAGCCTTTTGTCTCAAACCGAACTGTCTTTGGCTTCGTCCTGTGGCGAACTTTTCCCGTTCGACTTGCTCAGGTTCGATCGGTCATGTTCTTGTTTGATTGTTGACCGGTCAGCTCGACGGTCAGCGGAGAATGGGAAAGGGGCGTTACAGGTCAACCCAGACCCAGACCCAAACCCAGACAAAACCAGGCCCAAATCCACAACTGGCCCAATTCCTAAACCAGATCCTAACAAACTAAACCAGAAATTGAATTGAAATTGGGAAAATTAAATCGGAAATCGCAATTGAACCGGACCAACCCAGCTAACCGGACCAGTCGGTCAACGGTCGGCGACGGCGGCGGTCAACGTCGGCGACGGCGGCGGCGCGTTGGCTCCGGCGCATGAGCACCGGCGCGTGGCTCCTCCGGCGCGCGTGGATCTCACGCGCCCGTGACTCTTCCGGCGAGTGGCGGTGCGTGCCGGCGCGTGCCGTCAGGCTTGTCTTGGCGGCTACGGCATCGTCTCTTCATGACGGTCACGGTGGTGTGCTCGGCTTCTCGGGATTTGGGATATTTTAGGAGTTATGAAAAGATCGAAACGTTTTTGTTTTATAAATCTCAGATCTGGTTCCCGGATGTTTACCTGGTGAGAAGGGGAAGAGAAAAACGTGAATAATACTTCTTTGGTGCTTCGAACGTCTCCAGATCTCGACAGGGCTTCGCCGAAAAGAAAGAGAATGGATTTCTGGAGAAAAAGGAGGCGTATTTATAAGGGAAGGATTTGGGAAAGCCCTAGGGTTTTGGAAAAGGCTACTGGGTTTGGGCTTTCTCCCTTCTTTTTAAAGAAATTTTGGCGGACCGGGTTTGGGTATGTTACAATTCTCCCCCCCTTGAAAAGAATTCGTCCTGAATTCGAAGGTGTGCGGTTTCCCGACCACTTCTGAACTCAAAGGTACCGTTCTGTTCGTGGCGTAGAACTAGCACAATGGAAATCCGTTCGGAAGGCACGATTTAAAAAAAGAATAGATATGAATAAGAAATAGGGCTACATAAAGTTTAAGCGATAGGAATAAAAACCGACTACGCGAAAACCGTGGAAAAACTCAAACGAAAAGAAAACCCAACATCTAAAAAGAATAAACTACGCCCTACTCCTAGCAACTCCCCAACGCCCCCGACTCTAGCCACTCGATGATCATGGGTTTCGGTACTCAAGATCCTGGTCTCTTCGGTACAGCTGGTCATACTCGCTCCTGTACTCCTCTGGGTCAGATTCTGGCTCTGAGTCTGAGATGGTGATCACTAGTGGTGCCGCTGCCTGCTCCTGCATCTGTGCAGCCTGCTGCTGCTGCTGCTGCCTCTGCTTCTGCTCTCGGACGGCCTGCTGCTGATCCCATCTCGCCTGCACTCGCTCTCGGGTGGTTCGCTGCTCATCCAACCAAGCGTAGTCTCGGTTGTCCTGCTCCTGTCGTATCCTCTGCTCCTCGTCCCAAGCCTTCTGTTGCTCTGCCATTACTTGACGTCTGATGGCCTCATTCCTCTGAATCCTTTCTCTCTCTTGCTGTCTGAAGGCCACGTCCCTCTGATTCCTTTCCACAACCCCTGCATACCCCGCAGCCATCACAACCAAGCCATACTCTCCGTACTCCCCTCCATCTGTCATCCCTTGGCGGATCTCCGGTAACAGACCATCCATGAACATGGTCATCATGTGAATCGGCGTCCTAGGGTAGGTGCATCCTGCTCTCCAAATGAACAATCTCATGTACTCCTCCACGCTCATACCAGCCATCTAGAATGGTTGAGGCACATCCCGAGGAATCTCCTGCGCCTGGGGTCTCGCTGTCGACGCTCCTGGTGTGTCATCCGACTGCGGAATCGACTCAAGCTCAAACAACATAAATGTGGGATCACGCGGAACTGAGGGTATCATCGTCTTGAAGCACACATGATCTGGTGGGTCGGGATGAATCTCCTCCACTACATGCTCCTTTCCTGGCCTCCTAACTCTGGGCGCATCTGCAGAGGTCGATGGGGCCACTACGGGCGTATTCCGGGGTCGACCTCTACCCCTCGCTGGTCTCACAACTGCCTCAACTGGAACTGATGCAGACACAGATCTACAACCTGGGTGTCGGGTGGGTGACTGGGCGGCGTCGGGTATCACAACTGACGCTCCAATCGTAAGACGTCTCCTCTGTCGTCTTGGAACACTCCCGCGGGTCACAACTCGTGTGCATAGAACACTGGTAGGGCTAGGGGCGTACTCGGACCCAGAATCAGAGCTCGAATCGGTGGACATCTTGCATAAAACGAAACTACGTGAGGTCACAACAGGAGATAGTCAGTGATGTATATTGGTGTTTGAAAAGATTTTCGCAAAGTAACCATTTCATAAAAAATTTGCAAACGATTTTGAAAAGATTTGAAAACAGGTTTTTGGGGTAAACAACGAAAGCTGATCTCCCAGGATAGGACTGGGAGACCTTAACCTAGGCTCTGGTACCAAATTGTAACACCCGTCTCCCGGTGAACCAGAGACGCGGCATTATGACGCCCATTGAACCGGATTTGGTCCAACCGGAATGCCAAATCAACTTTTCCCAGGTCCCAGGCGCCTCCTTCGTATTAAAAAGCACCAATGCCGTCACACGACTGTATCGATCCCGCAACCGGACCTGCAAGAAAACGGGGACATGGAAAGGAAAGAGGCAGGAGTAATTGTTTCAAACACAATTACCCAGTGAGGACGGATTTAAGGAATCCGCGATCTCTGCTTACACTACACAACTACGAAGCACAAGTCCTAAGCTAATAACACCTTGCAATCAGGCCGAAGGCTTTCACCACGCAAACTACATTCACTCTTGCTTTCCTTCATTCGACCCGTAGGCCCACACAACCCTTCTTTATCCTTCTGAGGGCTCGTCAGACCCCCGATGCCTTCTCAAGGGACACGAACCCCGTACGCATCCCGCCACACAACACCCTTTCGGGGGCGCTACCACAGTTTTATCAAACATATCCATCACACACAAGCAATGTTTTCGGTCTTAGCGATACCCTAGCAGTTCTACGTTCCACAATCAATCACATAGTGCACATTACTAACCTAAGCTACCTAGGAAAGACGCGATTAACCGAGGACTATCGTCCGGAATTGAAATAGAGTAAGGAAGATAACCAACGGTTCCCTCACCTTAGCCAAAGAAGAGGGCAAAACGGTAATTTAAAAGCCCCATTAGCCCGAATGGACATCATATATGAAAAGAGGACGAGCAATCGAGTGAGATAGGCTTTCGTTTCGTTCGAATCGGGTTTAGGATGGTCAAGTTATGGTCCACCGAAGTTTGGTTGACTAAAACTCAACGGTCATGTCAAAGTCAACCGGTTGACCCGGTCAACCCAGACCCAGACCCAAACCCAGACTAAACCAGGCCCAAATCTATAACTGGCCCAATTCCTAAACCAGATCCTAACCAACTAAACCAGGAATTGAATTGAAATTAGGAAAATTAAACCGGAAATCGTAATTGAACCGGACGAACCCAGCTAACCGGACCGGTCGGTCAACGGTCGGCGACGGCGGCGGTCAACGGTGGCGCTCTGGCGGTCAATGGCGGCGGAGATCGGCGGCGGACGACGGCTTTCCGGCGGCTCTCTGGCGACGGCAGCTTCGGCGCGTGGGCTTCGGCGGCGGCGCTTGAGCTCCGACGCGTGGTTCCTCCGGCGCGTGTGGATCTCATGCGCCCGTGACTCCTCCGGCGAGTGGCGGCGTGTGCAGGCGCGTACGGCGGTGCATTGGTGTGTGCGGCGGCGCGTCAGGCTCATCTCGGCGGCTACGGCTTCGTCTCTTCACGACGGTCACGGTGGTGTGCTCTGTTTCTCGGAATTTGGAATATTTTAGGAGTTATGAAAAGATCGAAACGTTTTTGGTTTATAAATCTCAGATCTGGTTCCCGGATGTTTACCTGGTGAGAAGGGGAAGAGAAAAACGTGAATAGTACTTCTTTGGTGCTTCGAACGTCTCCAGATCTCGACAGGGCTTTACCGAAAAGAAAGAGAATGAGTTTCTGGAGAAAAAGAAGGCGTATTTATAGGGGAAGGATTTGGGAAAGCCCTAGCGTTTTGGAAAAGGCTACTGGGCTTGGGCTTTCTCTCTTCTTTTTAAAGAAATTTTTGCGGACCAGGTTTGGGTATGTTACCTTGGCCGAGTCAATCCAGAGGTCTATCTTGATTGTGAGAGGAGAATAGATTACATATTTGAGTGCTACAACTACTCAGAAATAAGGAAGGTTTTATTGGCTGCTGCTAAACTTACTGACAATGATTTGGATTGGTGGGATATAGATGTCTCAGAGAGTAGGAGACATAGACGTGGACATATCAACAATTGGGAAGAGATAAGGTTCAACCTTAGAAAAAGATATTTTCCAGCTTACTATCACTGAGACCTGCAAAAGAAGTATAGGAAGCTAACAAAAGAAACAAGTCAATTGTAGAGTATTTTGAGGAGTTTGAGACTCTCAAGAATAGATTGGAGACTGAAGACTGAAGGGAAAATCTCATGGCCAAATTCTTAGATACGTTGCATGAACACATTGAAAGGAAAATAGAGAGGAAACAATATCACGCCTTTAAAAAGCTATACACTTAACAGTCCAGAGGGGAATAAACCAGAACAAGGAAAGGCTCCAAACTAAGGAGCCAAAGATATCACATGCTTCAAGTGTCAAGGAAAAAGACATTGTGCAAGGGATTTTCCAAGTCAAAGAGTTATGATTCTCAAGTAAAATGAGGAGTATGCGTCTCATGATGAGGCAAAGGACGATCCCGTGGAGTCCGAAGAATATGTTGCAGACTATCCATACACATGATATATCTTAGTCACAAGAAGAGCTCTTATTGTTCTATTTGAGCCCGGGGCTATTCAGAGGGAAAACATCTTCTACTTTCGGTGCGCCATCAACTTCAAAATGTGCAGCTTGATCATAGATGGAAGATCATGCAAAGGTGTGACTAGAAAGTACATGGTTGACAAGCTAGACTTACCTAAGACTAATCATCCACAGCCCTACAAAATAAAATTCATAAATGATGATATTTTAGCTGAATTTTGTTGAGAAATTAGCCGTGTCTTTCAGCATTGGAAAGTATGCGATCAAGTAGTGTGTGATGTGGTCCCAATGCAATTTAGACACCTTACCTTGGGGCGTCCTTGAAAATTTTACAAGGAGATCTTTCACAATGGGAGGACCAGCTACTACACCTTCAATCACAACAACAAGAAGCACAAAAAAAGTTATCTTTATTGATATTAGGGTAAAAGGTGTGTGTACAAAGCTGAGTAAGAGAATTTATTAATAGTCCAACAGTTGTTTCCTACTAGGGTCGACTTAATACTAAAAAGAAAGAAAGAACTGTTGGATTATTAATAAATTCTCTTACTCAGCTTTGTACACACACCTTTTACCCTAATATCAATAAAGATAACTTTTTTTGCTTAGCAAAGAAAAGTTGTCGCCTCTCTCTTCTTGTGAGTGAAGAGAAAAGTTCTTGACTTATAACGTAGCTCATTCTACCTTTCATCTCAACTGGATCCATCAAAGAGAGCCGTTCGGCCAGTTAATAGATCTATCAACATGTATCTAGACACTCATCAGTCTACATACATTCTAACTACCACTCTAACTACCTAACCGCTCATTGTATAGCTTACTTAAGCTTATATGAACACTATAAATACGCTGTACATGCGTTCATTTAACATTAATGAGAATAATCATCTTTTACACAAAGTCTATTATGGTATCAGAGCACTAAATTTTCTCATTCCTTCGAACTTTCCCAGAAAACACTCATCTCTGTGAAATTTCTTCAAATTTTTTTTTCTTCTTCAAGCTTCACGATCTCCATTTCAGCTTGTAGTGTTCATCTTTCTTCTCATAATCAATCGAAATGGTGAAGAAAGGAGCCAAGCTCAGGAATCGTAGCTCATCTGATTTCGGCATTCAATCCCCGATAAATCCCCAATCACCTCACTCACCGTCTTCCGATCAACAATCTTCGCCGATTCCGCCTAATTCCATCTCACAAGGTCTGGATTCCATTGATAATCATCACAATCCGTTCTTCCTTCAGTCTGGAGACCATCCCGGTATGACGATTGTCTCGGAAACCTTTACTGGCGATAATTACAGTTCCTGGATAATCGCAATGAGGATTAGTCTTGAAGCTAAGAACAAAATAGGATTTGTTGATGGATCAATTCCTAGGCCACCTGAATCAGATCGTCTCTATAAGGTCTGGAATCGATGCAATAGCATGGTTAAAGCCTGGATTCTTAATGTGGTCTCTAAACAGATCTATGCAAGCATTCTATATTTCCAAGATGCATCTGGTATATGGAATGACCTTCAAAGACGATTCCACAAGAGCAATCTGCCTCAAATCTATAATCTCGAGCAAGAAATCAGTTCATTGCGACAAGGTACTAATTCTCTTTCCGAGTATTATACCAAGAAAGTCACACTGTGGGAACAATTGGCTTGCACAAAGAACCTTATGGAGAATGGAGGTTGTAGATGCTCACAGGTTCTTAAACTTCTTGATGATCATGAAACTACACGGATTACTCAATTTCTGATGGGACTCAATGATGACTTTGCACACACTCGCAGTCAAATCCTAAATATGAAACCTCGACCTTCCTTATCTGAAATGTACAACATGCTGGAATCAGATGAGTCACAGAGGCAACGAGTCATCAGTAATCCTAATCCGTCTGCTTTTGCTATCAGCACACAATCTAACAGTTTCACTCAGAAGTCTACCAATCAAGATGTGGCGTCTCACCCTCAGAAACAACGTCCAATGTGTTCTCATTGTGGAATGGCAGGTCACCTAATTGATCGTTGTTACAAAGTCCACGGCTATCCTCCTGGTTGGAAACCCAAGAACCAAAGAAACCAAAGCGTTTCAGTACTCCAATTTCAGCAAATCTTGCTTTGACAGATTCAGTCTCTAATACTGATCAAGGTGTTGAGATCAAATACAACACATAGTCGCTTATCTCAGCTCAAAGCTACAACCAGCTAATGCCAGGATCACTGAAATATCTCCTGAAGTTGCTAGCACTAGCTCCAAGCCGACTATATGCTTTGTATCTGGTATCTCTTATCCCTCAATATTCTGTTCTTTATCAAAAGAGAATAGTTCATACTTTTATTCTCTCTCTGATAAAGTCATGAATTTGAATAGATGGGTTATAGATTCTGGAGCAACACATCATGTTGCATATGATAAAAGTTTGTTTCAGACTTTTAAGTATCTTGATGATACTAATGTGAACTTGCCAAATGGTATATCTGTGAAGATTATTGGTTTGGGAATGATTATCCTTAATGACCATATCACTCTTCATGATGTTCTCTTCATACCACAGTTCAAGTTCCACCTTCTCAGTGTCAGTGCATTCACCAAACAAAGACAATGTGGCATTTGGCTTGATGGTTTTGGTTGTCAAATCCAGGATCATACAAGGGCATTGACGATTGGGAAGGGTAACCTCATCAACAACCTGTACTTCTTGGACCTACAACATCAGGATATTCAAGAAGACAAAGATGCAGTAGTTTGTATGAGTGTCAAGCAAGATTCGGAAGTGTGGCACCGTCGCTTAGGTCATCCCTCTTATCATCTTTTGGAATTCATGTCAGATTACTTGTCACTATCTCATAAAAAGAATGAAGGTCAGATGCATTGTAAGACCTGTCATTTGGCTAAACAAAAGCATATACCTTTTGTAGCCCGAAATAATAAGACAAGTAATCCTTTTGACCTGATTCATCTTGACACTTGGGGACCGTTTTCTGAAACATCTCATGATGGCTATCGGTTCTTCCTAACTATTGTTGATGATAACTCAAGAGCTACATGGATTTATCTGCTCAAACAGAAGTCAGATGTCATTCAGATTGTACCTCAGTTTATCACAATGATAGAGAATCAATTCAGAACAACTATCAAAGGTGTTCGTTCAGATAATGCACCTGAGCTAAGATTCACAGAATTATACAAAGATAAAGGCATCACTGCGTTCCACTCATGTCCCGAAACTCCACAGCAGAACTCGGTAGTTGAGAGGAAACATCAACATCTCCTCAACGTGGCTAGAGCATTAATGTTCCAGTCTCATCTACCTCTGCATTTCTGGAGTGAGAGTGTGCTTACTGCAGCTTTCCTTATCAACAGACTTCCTTCAAAGAATTTACAAGGTCAGTCACCTTTTGAGATATTGATGAAAAGAAGGCCTGACTATAGCATGATTCGTACCTTTGGTTGTCTGGCTTATGCATCAACTTCACCTCATCTTCGCCACAAGTTTGCTCCAAGAGCTAAAGCATGTGTTCTTTTGGGATATCCAACAGGATACAAAGGATACAAACTGTTGGATATTGAACAAAACACTGTCTTCATCTCACGACATGTGGTATTCTATGAAGAATTATTTCCTTTTGCAACAAGTCCGGTTTCTGATTCATTGAAGGACATCTTTCCTTTTCCATCTGAATCCGTGGATAACTCTGAATCAGTGGACAACTCTGTTGCAGAAACTTCAACACATCATGATGATCAGGATGATGATGATACTGAAGATCGTATCATAGAAGCCAATGATGAGGACAACTCAGACACTGAAGTCATAATCCGAGATAATGCAAGACAATCTAAAACGACTGCTTATCTCCAAGATTATCACTGCTATAATGTCAGCACAAAGATGCCTTATCCTATATGCAACTTTGTAGCCTATGACAAGCTATCCAACCCATTCCAAATTTTCATCATGGCAATCACCAAGGAATTTGAGCCAACTTCCTTTACTGAAGCAAAATGTCATGAGGTCTGGAATGGTGCTATGGATACTGAAATCTCTGCATTAGAGAACACTAACACATGGAGTATATGTTCTCTACCACCGGATAAGAATGCCATAGGATGTAAATGGGTCAATAAAGTCAAGTACCTATCTGATGGAAATGTAGAAAGGCACAAGGCCAGACTCGTAGCCAAAGGCTACACTCAAAAACCTGGCCTAGACTATGTGGACACTTATGCTCCTGTTGAAAAATTAACCTCTGTTAAGATGCTACTTGCTACAGCTGCAATTCTGGGATGGTCTCTGTCTCAACTTGACATCTCAAATGCTTTCCTTAATGGCGATTTATCAGAGGAAATTTACATGAAGATTCCACCAGACTATAAGTCTCGTCACAAAGACCTTCCGGATAATGCTGTTTGCAGGCTTGAGAAATCTCTTTATGGTCTTAAACAAGCATCACGGCAGTGGTATTTGAAGTTTGCAGAAACATTACAGAACCTTGGATTTATCAAGAGGAAATCAGATCACACTCTCTTCACCAAATGTGTTGACTCGGTTTTACTCTTGGTTCTTGTATATGTCGACGACATAATCATTGCTGGAAACAATGATCAGGCTGTTGATGAATTGAAGATTCAACTACAATCTCACTTCAAGTTAAGAGACTTAGGTGATCTCAAATATTTCCTTGGTCTAGAGGTTGCTCGTTCATCTAAAGGCATCTCAGTTTCTCAAAGGAAATATGCATTGGAATTGATTGATTCAGCAGGTTTATTAGGAGCTAAACCTTCCTCCATTCCAATGGAGCCAAACCAGAAGTTTTCCAAAGATGAAGGAGAGTTATTATCTGATCCGGAATCCTACAGACGATTGATTGGCAAACTTATCTACTTGACCATCACAAGGCCTGACATTTGCTTTGCAGTACAAAAGTTAGCTCAGTTTACATCAAAGCCTCGGATTCCACATTACAATGCTGTACACAAACTACTTCGTTACTTAAAAGGTACAGCAGGACAAGGACTCTTTTATTCATCTACATCTCGTTTGGAATTGAAAGCTTTTGCTGATGCGGACTGGGGTGCTTGCCCGGACTCACGCCGTTCTGTTTCTGGTTACTGTATGTTCTTGGGAGACTCTCTCATCTCCTGGAAATCTAAGAGACAAAAGGTTGTATCTTTATCATCAGCAGAAGCTGAATACCGGAGTATGTCTGTTGCTGTCAAAGAGATTCTCTGGCTGCGCAATCTACTTCGAGATCTTCACATTGACATCAACATTCCCACTCCTCTTTACTGTGACAACATGGCTGCAATTCACATCGGAAACAATCCAGTCTTCCACGAGCGTACTAAACACGTTGAAATGGACTGTCATGCAGTTCGGGACAGAGTAGAAGACAACACATTGAAGCTACTTCATGTTCGGACAGACTGTCAGGTTGCAGACATTCTAACAAAAGCTCTATATCCTGCACAGTTCAAGAGTTTAGTTAGCAAGCTTGGAGTTTCGAACATCTACTCTCCAGCTTGAGGGGGCGTATCAACATGTATCTAGACACTCATCAGTCTACATACATTCTAACTACCACTCTAACTACCTAACCGCTCATTGTATAGCTTACTTAAGCTTATATGAACACTATAAATACTCTGTACATGCGTTCATTTAACATTAATGAGAATAATCATCTTTTACACAAAGTCTATTAAGATCCACCATCCATTCCTTCTATCCATTATCCATCCATTGGCTAGGTAAAGTGTATTGTACATACAGTTGATTCATCCCATCACCAACCTTGTAGACCAAGCCATCATCTTCCCACATCAGGAGATTCTCCTTGCCGTCTTTCATTTCGTTCCCTCCATATTAAGTGAATCTTGGCCTGAATGACATATCCGGATATAAAAAGGTTCGTCTTGTCCAATGAAATCTCAACCAAAACCTCATAAATTTAGCTCCATATAGGCGTGTTTTTAACTCAAAGAGCTTCCTCGCTAGATTTCACCAAATCCCCTCTGCATATTTTCTTTCAAAGAAGAGATGATTTATGGTTTCCAACTGATTGTTTCTGAGGACACAAGCTACCTCAGCTCAAGGATTCCAATATATGACTATCTATTATTGAAAGTAAGTATATTAAGTTTACTAGCCATTTGAGAACGGAGTACTTGAGAGTGGCAATAAAAACCAAATAACCTTATATCAGCTCACCAATGGTTGTACCTCCCGCGTGAGCTTCTAAGTATCGTCTGAGTCTGAATTATTGTTTGTAGATATCTCCTTTTCTTTGAAATAACCATATATCTTACCTTTGTGTCTGACCTATGGTTCTTAGTTGTTGTAACTCAACTTCAATTTGATTTACTGGATATGTTTTGTATTGTTTTCTTCTTTAGTGTGTGTTTATAGTCTGTTTCTTTGTTGCAATGAGCTTGATTCCCATGTCTCTACATCCTAAACTGCATGTTAAATCAATCATTCTTCCCAAAGAAGACCACGCATCATACCAAAAATATGTGTACCAATTTTGTTCTACCTCCACTTTCACGAACGTTGATGTGATATCCTTGTACTTTAAAATCTTTTTCCACATACAACTTCCAAGAGAACTCTTAGCATTCATTGATCAAAAAGATCTCTTGCATTTAGATACATGTGCATTCTTCGTACCCAAATAGATGAATGCCAGAAGTGTATTATACATACAATTTTCAAACATCTAACATTGTTTGATTAGGTAATTGATTTCAAACCCAATCCTCATTTTCTCGGATTATGTTGATTTCGTAACTCGGCCTATCCAAAGATAGAAAGAGGTTTAGGGCTTCTTGAGGGATTCTAAAAGAAGAGTTTCAGAACTCGGCGAGAACGAATATAAATTAGGGTTTCGCTAGGTTTCCGGGAATAAACAAAGCGGCTGAGAAAGATTAGGTCGTCGGAGAGTAATTAGATTAAATCGTCTTTAGCTAAGAACTCTCAGAAAGTTGTATTGAAAAAATGTGTGTTTATTCCATGAACGTGATGTCCTTATATAGGTATTTACAAAAGTCGGCTAAATGAAAATAGGAAAACTTAGGATAAACTCGAATCTTTCCTTATATCTGTTGATATTCTCGAGCATATCTTTCTTCTCGGCGCGTTAATCACGCGCGCCGCTTTCCTTTTCTTTTGGCCTCTCCTGAAAACCCTCGCTCTTATCCGTCATTGGGCCGAGTCGAGTTGACTACTCAACTCCGGTTTAAGCCCTAAGTGGACTTTCCTTATCGGGCCGACCTAAATTCCTGAATGAGCCTTTTGGGAAAGGTGCTAATCTTGACTCCAACAATAAGCCCCCCCAGTGCGGCGATTCGAATTTTATTTAGATCAGCCGGTACGAGGAATATCGTTTGGTTTGAGAAGTGATTTAGGTTGGTTCAGATTTTTCTGGGTTAATTTGATTTGGATCGAATAATTCGGTTCAGACGGGCAGATTGAATCAAATTTCGGTTGAACCGGTCTATAAGGGCGAGAAACAAAGCGTCCCCTAGGTAATTATGACTCCTCGGGTACGTCGCCCATTTCTTCCATATATTCTCTGCTCTCGCTTCCCATTTTCTCATTTCTACTCGAGCGAAGAGACAAGGTACTTTTCTTTTGCTCTCCACCGGTTTTATTTTCCGATTTGTCTTCCGCCGTTGCTCAGCCGTAGTCTCCTAGGATTTTAAATCGAATTCCCATTTTTCCCGTCTGTTCTTGTTTTGTTCTTCGTCCGCGATGTCTTTGATCCGTTTTTCCAGGAAAAAGGACAAGGAAATTGTTTATGTACCGTCTGGGGAAGACTCACCATGTTGGCATGACATTTATTCTGATTCGTCTTCCGCCAGTACTTCCTCGGACTTGAGGGCGCATCCCGGCTACAAAACGTTTAAGGATCTTGAGCTACGTCACGAGCTATCTCGGCTAACCGGTGCTATGGAAATTTCAAGTCAGAAAGCGTTTATGATCCCACAGCTTCGAGATTCCGATTCTGATGAGTTAGAAGAGGCCGAGGTGGGAGTTAGAAGGGATAGCCCGGAGGGTGATGGCAACGATACCACAATTCCTTCTGCCGAATTACCAGATATTTTGTCAGGGGGATTCACCAATGTTTTCCAAACTCGGTCCAATGAAGATTCAGTTAGATCGGCGTTAGCAGGCTGTGGGGCCGATTCGAGGATTAAATTCATCATCCCCGGCCCGAGAGATCATCCTTGGACTCTGCCTCCTGGCTATGTATGCCTGTATGGGTCATATTTTCTCAATGCGGATAAGGCGGGAAGCCGGCTTTGGCTTCCCTTGCCTGACTTACTCGTATCCTACTGCGCTCGTCGGGAGCTTGCGATCTCGTAGTTGTCAGCGGCTGCTGTCCATCACATGGTGGGTCTCCTTGTCTTGGGAGCCGAGTGCGACATCACCATTAGCGTTAGGATATTCGAAGAAATGACTTCCATAAGTCATATGAAGTCGACTAGCCCTGGATGATACTCCATTAGGATGAGGGCGGACCAAGGAGTTCTTTTAAATGCGCCGAGCAAAGTGCGCCTTTGGCAGAGATACTACTTCTACGCCGAGATAACGCCTTTGATTGTTCCCGAGCGTCATAGGAATCCTAGATCGTCGTGGAACACTAACTTTGGTAGATATTATTCCATCCCGATTGTTTTGTTTCTCAGTAATTTACTTATTGTTTTCTTCTTTGCAGTGCGCCATCCATTCTATAAGCCCTATACGGATGATTTCTTTGACATTGTTGAGAATATCCGGAGCCTTAGTCTTCGTAAGTGGGAGCATATAACTCGGACTCGAATCAACAGGTCTCGTCCAAAGATCGCTGAAGGTACGGTATCAAGTTTTTTTGTTTTGTTTTGATTCTACACCGAGTTGTGCGCTGATCCTTCTCTGTTTTCAGTTGATTGGGATACTTTGGAGAAAGTCAATCCGGCCGACCTAGAGACACTAAAAATGGGAAAGTTGAAGAAAATCACGGCCAATTATTCAAAGAGGTTTACGTCGAAGCCCTCTTTGGCCGAGATGTCTAAAGAAGTCGATGCAAATCCTTCTCTGTCTCAAAGCGGCGGAGATCCATCATCTATTGCGTCCGAAAAGTCCACTGGCCCTCAGGAAAGGGCGGTGGTTAAACCGAGTATGGCGGCTCCTATAGAAAGGATTCCTCCAAAAACTCAATCAAAAATAGGACTGCTACTGATATGCCGGATAATGAGAGGCCAGCTAAGAAAGCGGCTGTCGATAGGCCACCCAAGGCCAAGGCACCAAACCCGTGGAGACGGTTGATCTCGGCTGAAGGGGAGCTAGTGGATGCTAACTCTGGCGAGAAGAAGCAGTTCATTTCTCGCAAGGAAATCGTCACGATCCTTCCCCATAAGTCGCAGAAGGATGCGGATGTGGCAACTCGGCCATCGATCCATAATTTCGCTTATCAGTACGAGTGTGAAATTCCCTTTGTCCAAAATGCCCAGGCTTGTTTTGACCTGCTCACTTGCTTAAGGGGAAACGATGCTGATTGGCCGCCTTTGAAGGAGCTTCCTCACCCTGAGGCGATTCTCAACCTGAAGCGGGCTGAGGAAGAGGTAAAGTTTATTATCATTTTTTTTGGTCCTTCCTCTGTCCGTGAATCTCTTTAATGATGGTCCTTGCTCTTTCCTTTTAGTTGATCGCGGCGTCAAACCGGGTTTCTCTTGAGAGTGCTTGGGATTTGAACAAGCTGATCGACGCGCTAAAGAGGAGGGATGTCCAGATCGAAAAGCTGAAAGAAGATAAGGACGCGCTGTAGGCGCATACACTTGACCTTAAGAAAAAGCTTCGCAAGGCTGATGAGAAGGCGAAGGCCGACTATGAGATGTACACGTCAGAGGCCATGCGTCACAAGAAGCTATGCGGGTAGCTTGTCCTAAAGGAAAGAAATCGAGTGGAGGACGAGATGAGAGCGAAGGCCCAGTCTCACTTCGACCACTTCCGCCAGTTTGTCGATGAGCAGGAGGCAGTGACGAAGAAGCAGGTCGAACTATCCCAGATTAGCGGCTTGAAGGAATGTCTGCTCAAGTTGAAAGAAGAGGGGATGCCGATTCCTCAGTCGGTTTTGGACCATGTTACGGAAGACGAGGTCATGGTCAACCGAGAAGCCGACGCCATGGACGTCCTTACGAAAGAGGATCTGAAGTTTGAGCTCTCGCCAGCTCGACATCCGTTGCTTGTTTCGTCGCGCCGAGATTCACTAGATCCTGTCCCAATGGATATTGATGAGTTTGGGACCAACCATGGGCTAATCCGTCCCGAAGATGCTCCCATCTCATCGCCTCAAGTTGAGAATCAAGAGGCTCGAGACCAGCTGGGTGTATTAATTGATGTTCAAGATGCGAACACTGTAAGTGGGGAGGTCGAGAAGACTGCCGGCATTGCGATTTGCCTTGTTTAGGTGACTGATCACCGGCCCGTTCTTCTCGGCTTCGTTGCGATTCTTCTCTTAATTCGTCGATAGACGCCTTAATCTTGCCGCTTTTGAGTCGGGCATACGGTGCATCTTTGAGGGTCCGACATTTTGAGGTGTTAAGTGAGGTGGTTTTGTGTACTCTCAATACTTTTCTTCTGAATCGGGAGCGGTTTGCGGTGTCGTATCCTTGTCCTCCTTGCTCCACTTGTTCCAAGGTTTGGACGGACGTTGACTTCCAGAGTTGCCGACCACCATTGTTGCCTTCGTTCTTTTTTCGTAATGTTGTCTTGGCTCTCGATATTCTTTCTTATCGGTTTTCTTAGTGGAGCCTAATTTCTTAGCCAAGGCCACTTTTTGTTCATCAAACTTGATAAATTTGTTTGCTCGATGAAGGGCGTCCTCGATGGTCAACGGCGGGTTAAGAACCAGATCTTGGTAGAAAGGGGTTTCGTGCCATACGGCGTTTGTTAAGGCCGAAATAGTAAACTTATCCGGGGCTTCTGCGTGCGTGATGGTTTCTTTTAAGCGATCTATGAAAGCCCGTAATGTCTCTTTCTTCTCTTGCAACATGGACATCAGTGTGTTCAGCGAGGTATCCTTGTTAACGTATGCGAAGTGATGTCTTACGAACGCTCGCGTCAGGTCGGAGTAGCTATCGATTGATTCCGGCGGGAGCCGAGAGAACCAAGTCAATGCTTCTCCTTCTAAGGTTTCAGCAAACAACTGGCAAAGGCCGATATCTCGTTCGTTTGTTGACGAGAATCGTGCTTTTGCCGCCATAATCTTGAAAGTAGTTAAGTCAGAAGCGGGGTCTTTTGTAACGTTGTACGTTGGTAGTTTGAGTTTATCCTTCTGTCGGACATACGTATTCGTGATACGTGAAGTGAAAGGCATCCTCTGAGTTTCTTTGATGATTTGGTCAATTTCTGGGGCAGATCCTTTGACGCTGTGAACCTCGACCTTGAGTTCTTTGAGGGTATCTTTAAGTTCGGTCAACTGTTTCTCGAGCCGGCTGCGGTTTTCTCCCCGAACAGGCGTTTCGTGGGCTTCCTCGTGGGATGTGCCTCGCTCATGGCGATGGTGATCCCGGCGCGAGTCATGCTCTCGACGCGAGCTTCTTCTGCGATCTAAACCCCAGTCGTGCCGATATTCGTACTTGTTTCGTTCATATTCATCATCTAGGTCTCTATGAGGCGAGTATCGCTCGTAATGCGAGTTATCTTGTTTTTGACGTGAGTCTCGCTTGGGTTCATTCGAGTCCCGTTTTCGATGTGAGCCTCGCTCATGCTTTTCCTCTTCATCTCGCCCTTGGCATGAGTCTTTCTTGGGTTCATTGTCCAGATCTTGCTCTTGGTACAGATCTCCTTCAGGCGTATCATAGATCAATCGTCTAACGACTTTTTCCTTTGGCTTAGGAGGGAGAATACATTTGGATTTCCTCGACTGTTGATCGGAGCGAATTTTGTCATGCTCAGTCTGCAACTGGTCGATTCTTTCCGAAAACTCTTTTAGCAAATCGTTCCGGGAATCGATTTTGGCTATCAGAGTGGCTAGAACGGAGTCTTGGTCGACTTGTTCTGCCGTATTGTCGACTGACGAGATATGCACGCCGTCTCTTTGGATTTTTCCAGACTTTGAACCTCGTGGCGGTTTACCGTTGAGTGCTCCGGTCTCTTCGTCGTCGTGATCACTTAGTTCGGGATCACTTCCTTCACAATCAACCTTGGGGTCGATGTCGTCGTTGTTTCCAGACATCTCGTGTTCAGAAATTTCTTTCAGAAATCCCCACAGTCGGCGCCAATTGTTGATTTCGTAACTAGGCCTATCCAAAGATAGAAAGTGTTTTAGGGTTTCTTGAGGCATTCTGAAAGAAGAGTTTCAGAACTCGGCGAGAACGAATAGAAATTAGGGTTTCGCTAGGTTTCCGAGAAGAAACAAAGCGGCTGAGAAAGATTAGGTTGTCGGAGAGTAATTAGGTTAAATCGGCTTTAGCTAAGAACTCTCAGAAAGTTGTATTGAAAAAGTGTGTGTTTATTCCATGAACGTGATGTCCTTATATAGGTATTTACAAAAGTCGGCTAAATGAAAATAGGAAAACCTAGGATAAACTCGAATCTTTCCTTATATCTCGGTGTTGATATTCTCAAGCATATCTTTCTTCTCAGCGCGTTAATCACGCGCGCCGCTTTCCTTTTCTTTTGGCCTCTCCTGAAAACCCTAGCTCTTATCCGTCATTAGGCCGAGTTGAGTTGACTACTCAACTCCGGTTTAAGCCCTAAGTGGACTTTCCTTATCAGGCCGACCTAAATTCCTAAATGGGCCTTTTGGAAAAGGTGATAATCTTGACTCCAACAGATTATAAACATAAGTCCATGATATCTTGGATTTTTCGGATTCAAGTACGGCCTTAACTAGATAAAAGCTGAACATAACATGTCTATTTCCTTGATTTAATGATTTGGGAGCATGAAAGCATATATCCAAATATTTGTAAAGTTATGAATGACGGATCCTGCTAGTTGAAGTCTTCCTGCAAAAGAGAGATATTAAACATCCATGAAATGATGTGAGCTAGTATCCTCTTTGCAGTTGTTTATGAACATCCATTTTCTCATTAGAAGTAACTCCATGTAAAGAATTGGAAACGATCCTAAGTCAATTGGAGACTGCTCCAAAATAGCTTCTTATCGATTTCTTGAATTCCTTCCTTACAATGAGTCGACTTCTGAGTTCAGAAGCCAAAGAAAAGTCTTTAAACACCTCAAAGTATACCCTCCATCGAACTCAACTTCCCATCATCAAATATTAATATATCTTATTCAAAGCTTATATGATTTAGGCGCATATTGGAGTCAAAATCCCCTCGGCGAAAATAATAGCCGAAAAGCATAGTTAAGCAATCGGACACGGACATTCATCATGTTTCGTACGAACGAAGCTTCATACAGTTATATTTTATACGAAGCACTTTGTATCAATAACATTTTGTATGAATGAGGTTTTATACGAAAAGCTTCCAACGGATAACATTTCATACGAAACGGACAAAACTATTCAACCAAACATTCAAACGGATCAATCGGAAAAGGAAATAACTCGGCAGAACCCACATATAGGCAAAAACATCCGGACAAAATAATTTCGAGCTGAACAAGCTCAGAGATTCCGAGCTAAACCAGCTCGAATCAGAGATAAACCAGCTCGGTTCCGAGCTGAACAAGCTCGGATCTGAGATAAACCAGCTCGAACATTCTGAGCTAAACCAGCTCGGGCTCTAATAGCTGAATAAGCTCAGATTATCCCTTCTCTTTTCTGAGCACAATCCATTCCTTCAGAATTTTTGAGCTGAATGCATTCTTTGGAAACTTTCGAGCTGGATTTACTACTCAAACTTTCTGAACGGATATTCCATTTAAATCATATGTTCAAACATTTGCCGATATCTTCTTCTCCAGACATGCAACTAGCCGTAATTCATCTTCGGAACATCAATGTTTATGTTCTTAGCCATTAACATGAATTGTCGGATAAAGTCATACAAGATACGAGTTTAGGCCCGACCCACGAAAATCGTATTTCCGAGACTTTTGGCTGAATCAAGAAGTGTACGCTCAAACGGACTCGGATCATCCATTTTCGGCCCATTCGGTAAAATAGGTTAAGCCGCGGAAAGATAATCACCAAAAGAAGAGGATAAACTCGAAGAAGGGAAGAATAAGATATCTCCGAGCAGAAGAGGAAAATCCGAGCTGAAAATGTAAATTTTAACTGAAATGGAAGAAGATGATAACAAGAAGATTTCTGAAAATCTTGCGGACGAAGATCCTCGAAGCCGACTTGCTACAACTATATAAGGAGATGGACTTCCTACGACTTAGGCATCTCGAAAAACCCTAGCATCTATTATCAATAAAATATCCTCCGGGTTCCTATTTCGGTGTGTTTTCTTTTGAGATTTCTCTTCTCTAAAATTTTAGCTCTACAAGTTTTGACAGTCCGAGTTGTGACTCTCACAGTTTGGCGCCATCTTTGGGAATAGAAGTTTCTTACACTTAAAAACCACCGACTAGCAGATCCAATGAAATGGCCACCAACAGAGATGAAAACGGAAACATGACAGATCAACCGAGCACTGTAACCAACAATATGATTATTGGAGGATCACAATACTGCCGTGATACAGTATCCTCGATCAAAACTTACCAACAACGAGCAGAAACGAGCGCCCACTGGTCTTCTCCTTTTCAGTCTCCAAACGACGCAATAACATTTGAGGAGTGCGAGACCGCGGAAATTGATCGACCGCACAATGATCCGCTCGTCATTGAACTAATCATAAGATATCTTGACGTAGCAAGGATTTTGATCGATATCGAGAGTTCCATGGATGTAATTTTCCATGACACTTTAAGAAGGATGAACATCAGTCTATCCGAAGTATATCCAATCCCAAAACCCTTAGCGGGATTCACAACGTACATGAAGATGACCCTCGGGACAATCATGTTTCCGGTACAAGCAAGAGGAATAACCAAAGTTGTCGAATTCTCAGTAGTGGACGCTCCGACAATCTACAACGTGACCAGGCAGGGCCACGATGATATGGGGAAATCAAGAAAAATCCTGATCTTGTTTCATGACCGAACACAAACTCAGGAAACCGACAGTCGAGATCCCTCGAAAAGCAAAGCGACCACGGACAAAGGCAAATCAAGGAGTTTCAGAAAAATCTAAAAAGCCGAGAAAGAGCAAGAGGAAGAAGAAGATGAGTCTTGCAAACCCGTGATATCAATATGCGTAGACGATAATCATCCAGAACGATGCGTAGATATCGGAGCGAACCTTGACAACTCGATAAAAAAGGGATAGTATTATGTCTTCGGAAAAACGTGAACAGCTTCGCTTGGTCTGCAAAAGACATGCCTGGGATTAGCATGAACATCGTTTATCACTAACTGAACATGGATCCAACAATCAAATCCGTAAGACAAAAGAGAAGGAAGCTAGGATCCGAACGAACCCAAGCGGTTAACGACGAAGTTGAGAGATTACTAAAAGCCGGTTCAATCATCAAAGTCAAGTATCCAAACTAGCTCGCAAACCCCGTGGTAGTAAAAAAGAAGAACGAAAAATGGAGGGTTTGCGTCGATTTCACGGATCTGAACAAGGCATGCCCCAAGGACTGTGTCCCGCTTCCACACATCGACCGATTGGTGGAGGCAACTGAGGGAAACAAACCTCTCACATTTATGGATGCTTTTTAGGCTACAATCAGATCATGATGAAACCAGACGATCGAGACAAAACTGCTTTCGTCACAGACAAAGAAATTTATTGCTACAAGGTTATGCCTTTCGGCTTGAAGAACGCTGGAGCAACATATCAACAGTTAGTGAAAAAGATGTTCGCTCAACAACTTGGAAGAACCATTGAAGTATATATATACGGCATGCTAGTTAAATCACTATAGGAAAAAGATCATGTAGAACATCTACGGGAGTGTTTCAAACAGCTGAACAAGCATAACATGAAGCTCAACCCGACCAAATGCAGATTCAGAGTAGCATCCGGTGAGTTTCTCGGATACCTCGTTACTCACCGAGGCATCAAAGAAAACTCGAAGAAGATAAACGACTAGATTCAGATGTCCTCGTCGATGACGAAATGCGAAGTCCAACGACTAACATGACGTGTAGCAGCGCTGAACAGGTTTATCTCGATATAAACATACAATTATCTGCCGTTCTACGACACCTTGAGGGGCGATAGGACATTCAAATGGTAGGAAAAATGTGAAGAAGCTTTACAATAGCTGAAGAAATATTTGGCGAATCCGCCGGTATTGGCGAAACCGATCAAAGAAGAACATCTGTTCCTATATACTGCGATATCGGCTACCACTTTAAGTGGGGTTCTTATAAGAGAAGATCGAGAGGAACAAACGCCGATTTTCTACGTTAGTCAAACACTAACAGACGAGGAAACTCGCTACCCTCAAATCGAGACACTAGCACTCGCACTAGTGATGTCCGCTCGGAAATTAAGCCATACTTCCAATCACACTCGCTCGTAGTCCTGACAACTTTTCTGTTACGGACGATCCTTCATAGTCTAAGCCAATCTGGGAGATTAGCGAAATGGGCGATAGAACTCAGCGAGTTCGATATCGAATATCTATCCAGAACATGTGCGAAGTCACAAGTACTAGCAGATTTTCTGGTCGAACTACCACAAGAAGGAGCGGAAGAACTAGCAGAAGACTCGAACTGGTTGTTCCATGTTGACGGCTCCTCGTCAAAGCAAGGTTTCGGAGTGGGAATCCGCCTGACATCGCCAACTTGAGAAATCTTGGAGCAGTCCTTTCGCTTAACTTTCCACGCTTTAGTCCACGCTCTTAAAATTCAAAACATACAAGCATTTTACAACTCACAACTGGTCGAAAGCCAATACAACGGAGAATACGAGATAAGGGATGAAAGGATATAAGCATTCCTGAAAATCATCCAAGACCTGGTAAAGCCGCTCAAGAACTTCAAGCTAAAACGAATCCCCCGAAGAGAGAATACACCCGCCGATACATTAGCAGCTCTCGCCTTGACGTCCGAACCAGGATTGAAACGGATCATTCGAGTAGAATTTATCGAGCATCCAAGCATCAGAAATTTTGGAATAGTCAATCTAGCCTATCCACCCGGAGAAGAAGTTAACGACGAAGAAAACCTTCCACCAGGAGAGGATGATGCCGAAACGGATGCACGAGCCGAAGGGGAATACTATCGTGACAAAGGATGGATGGAAACGATCCGTTCGTACATCATGAACGGCGAACTTCCTGAAGATAAGTAGGCAGCCGCGAAATAAGAGTACAAGCAGCTTGTTATGTTTTGATGGAAAAAGATATTTAAAGTGAAGGTTATCCGGTCCTCTAATGTCATGCGTCGAAGGCAAAGAAGCAAGGCGAATCATGGAAGAGGTCCACAACGGTTTGTGCGGAAACCATTCCAGAGGAAGAGCATTGTTAATCAAGATCAAGCGTCACAACTACTTTTGGCCGCCGATGGTTAAGGACTACGAGACATTTTCTCGGAAATGCGAAAGTGCCAGAGACATGCTCCGACCATTCGTAAACCGGCTGAACTACTATCATAAATCTCAGCACCTTACCTATTCATACGTTGGTCGATGTACATAGTGGGCCCACTTCACCAATCTAAACAGAAGTGATTCCTCCTCGTACTAACGGACTATTTCCCGAAGTGGATTGAAGCCGATTCTATGCCAGCATCAAAGATGCCCAAGTCTAGCATTTCGTATGGAAGAACATTATATGTCAACACGGAGTGTCGTACGAGATCGCTACAGACAACGTTTCACAATTCATCTCAACCCGCTTCGAAGCTTTTTGCGAAAATGGAAGATACGGTTATAAAAGTCGACACCGCGATACCCCCAAGGAAACGGGCAGGCCGAAGCCGCAAAAAAACGGTCCTCGACGGGTTGAAAAAGCGACTCAATCAAAAGAAGGAACGATAAGCAGAAGAGCTAGAAGGAGTCCTCTGGTCGCACCGGACAAATCCCTGGTGGGCAACTGGCGAAGCACAATTTGCGCTCGTTTACAGATCAGAATGCGTGATCCCGACCGAAGTCGAAATCCCAGGAATACGTTGAAAATTGCCCCCTGGACAAGAAGATTTGAATCATACGATGCTTCTTGACGAACTGGATCTAATCAACAAACGACGGGACCAAGCGCTAATCCGCATCCAAAAATATCAGCAAGCAATCGCAAGGTATTACAACTCGAACGTCCGCGGTAGGAGATTCCGGGAAGGAGATTTTGTTTTGCGGAAGGTATTTTAGAACACCGCCAAACGAAATGCGGGAAAACTAGGAGCATACGAGTTAACTAACATGGATGATGTCAAGGTCCCCGGAGTTGGAATGCAATGCACCTAAAGAAATACTATCACTAAATCGAGATTCCTCACAATTTGAACTGCGAGACGGCTTGATCCCCGAAAGTGGTACGTAGGCAGCTGAGCTTTTGGTCGGTTCAGCTGTCCCCCTCTCAAAGGGGGGGGGGGGGGGCGGTGGGAGTGGGTCCGTATATATCTCTACTTCCGCATCAGAATTCAGAAATTTTCAAAACAATTTTCGGGCTCGAAAGCTTTACGGACAAAGTTACTCAAAACATTCAGACATACGAAACCCATTTCATAACAGGTCGGCAACTTCGAGCAAGTCAGCTGGGAAAGTCCGAGCTATCCGAACAAGTCACCTCGGAATTTCCGAGCAAGTCAGCTAGAAAAGTCCGAGCTATCCGAACAAATCAGCTCGGAATTTCTGAGCAAGTCAACTAGGAAAGTTCGAGCTATAGAAGCAAGTTAGCTCAGAATTTCTGAGCGAGTCAGCTAGGAAAGTCCGAGCAATCCGCGCAAGTCATCTCGGAATTTTTGAGCAAATCAGCTAGGGAAATCCGAGCTATCCGAGAAAAGCTCGGAATTTTCAAGGAGACCAACTTAGACGTACTCGGACAATCTCCGCGACATTAGGTTCGCGAAATGATTTCGCTCAACGCTTTTTTTCAAAAACTCAAGTCGCCAGATCGCAAATACGACATATCCGCAGGGATCCAACTCCTTAATCATACAATTGGACTTATCCGGCAACGAAAAATAAATTCATTTCTCGCTTTTTGTTTAATTTACATATCTTAGAATTGAAATTGGGATATGAACCTCGTAGCTTAGCAAAATAGTTCAAATTAATTTACTATCACATCATACCTAGTCGAGTCTAGTACGTTCTCATGATTTCTTAGGAATTGTTTTTCTTCTCTGCTGATGGCCACAACAGACAAACAAATACATCCTTTACGGATCTTAGCCAACATGTCTTATACGGATTGAGGCTCTATACATCCAACAAACGGATAAAAGAGCGCTATATAAATTTTAATACCGCCTAGGTATGTTTACTATCAATGAAGGGAACATAAGTCGAGCAAACCCCTACACCAGTACTAGAGTCAAAAGTAGACCCTAAAAACCCAGTATGACGCTACTTAGCACACTGGTAAAATGACGTCCTAACCAAGTATATCTTGGTCTGGTATCTGAAAGGTATGTCATGCAGATATGGGCTTACTAGCAATAACGGAAAATGTAAGACAAGAAGTCTCACAAAACACCGAAATCAAAGTACGAAAAACTAAACCCAGTAAACGTGCTCATCACACTGGTCTAAACGACGTTATTACCGAGTATAGGACCGATGACGGGAATATAAGATGGGAGCCCCGGCACTAGTACTGAATTCAAAAGTAAAACTCTGAAACCCAGTAAGACGCTTCCGAGCACACTGGTCTAAATCATTACAAGTCCGCAAGAAGAGTACGTCCTGCTAATCTTCGGACTTACTTCTGTAACCCAGTAAGACGCTTCCGAGCACACTGGTCTAAATCATTACAAGTCCGCAAGAAGAGTACGTCTCGCTAATCTTCAGACTTAATTCAGAAACCTAGTAAGATGCTTCCGAGATCACTGGTCTAAATCGTTAAAAGTTCATAAGTAGAGTACGTCTATCTAATCTTCGAACTTAACTCTGAAATTCAGTCAGATGCTTCCGAGCACACTGGTCTAATCATCTCAAGTCTGTAGGTGGAGCCGAAAGGAAAAGTACTCCCTCAGACGAAACCCGTTCAACACTCTAAAACTGGTCAATACGATCAAAATGCTGCTCGAGGATAAAACTCTCCCGACGGACCCAACAGGCTCGGGAGTACGAGCGGCCCAGCCTGGAAATTCTGAACCGACCAGCTCGGAAGTTCCGAGCTAACCTGCTCGGAAATTCTGAGACGGAGCTTGGAAATTCTGAGCTAACTAGCTCGGATCATCCGAGATGGAACTCGGGAATTCCAAGCCAACCGTCTCAGATTTTCCGAGCTCACCCAATGTTGTCCTCCGAAAAAAATTCCTGGGAATCTCACCTCTCTAAGAAAACACGATAAAATGGTCCGTGAAACTGTTGCGAACTTATCGAATTTAGTACACGACACAACGCTATATCCGACCATTACGCTTAATCAAAACAAGATGGAACGGTCGAGAACCAGCCGTGGATTTTGAAAAAGACCGGAAAATGGACTTGAAGTCTAAAACAAGGTAGGAGCCGTAGACATCGGATACGCTGGCCGATTCCGCATCGTTGAGGAGAGAAGTGTCCCATAAAAATGATCCCCCAGAATCTCCCGAGAAGGGGAAAAATTGAAACAGTTTTCCACCTCGGCCATCAATCTGTCGTACTCAGGGACGTCGCTCGCAATAAGATCCGCCTTCGTACTCTCGAGCTGCTCCTCCTCGACTTCGAACGCAGGAGGATCCTGCGGATTCACCACATCAATCATTTCGAGATTGTTGTTCATTTCGATGAAGTCACACTGCCTTCTCTTGGACGCGAGCAGCTTGGAGAAAATAACACGAAGCTTCTTGAAGGGGGACGAGAACTTGTCAAATATCCCCTTCCTCCCTTTCTTGGTCACTACCTTCAAGGCAACCTCGCAGGAAGATTTCTCCTCCGAAAGCTGCAGTTTGAGAGCTTCGGCTTCGTAAGGGCTTCCGCCTTTTCAACATCAACGAAACGCCACGCCACCTGAAACTCAGTTGCCTGACCATCATACGTAGCCTTTAACTCGGAAAGAGAGCGGTCCAGCTTTTGGTTATCGGCAAGGTTTTTACAGAACAAGGCCTAAGCTTCACTGATTTCCTTATCGGGCTCGGCGGCTTGCCTATTCACCGACGCCCACGCCTAAGACAAGAAAAGAGTCAGTAGACAAACCCTTTAAATCAAAAGGAGCAGACCTCTACTATAATTTACCCTTAAGAAGTTTTAGCCTGAGTGATTAAGCAAACCGCCACAGGTCATGTCCTCGTACTGAATGGGAGCATCGCCCGCGTGCCACACTCCCGAGCAAAACCTCGCAACCTCTAAGTCATTGTCGTAAATGGTACCTCCGGAGCTTGGACCGCTAGGGGTAGTTTACAGGACGGATCGAGGGACTTCAGCATCACGTGCCTTCCTGATCCGTTTCTTTCTCATCTCGAGCGCAATGTTATGAGCCTCCAACCCCAAGCCTGCTCCCAAAGGTGCATGGCGAGCGACAGAGCTCTGACTCATCTCCATTACATCTACGACCATAGTAACACCTTGGTCAAGCGCCACATCTGGAATGGCCTCCCTGCAATTCCCGACAAACTCGGCCGCCTTCCCTTCACTTTTCCGTCTCTTTTCTTCTGCTGCCGCTTTCTTTCGGGCCTTCACGAGTTCATGTTGGGACAACAGAAGGGGTTCACTCTGAGACGACGGAAGAGACATCGTCCTGGCTGTCACAATCTTCCTGAAAAGTGGGCGTCGGTGAATGGTGGAACAAACCTATAGAAGATCAAAAGTTATAAGCTGAATAGTATTCAAAAAAGTTCAACGATATTCAAGAAAAAATCAGAGAGAGACTAGTGAGACAAACTTACTCAAAATCTAGAGAGAAGGAGATGAGTGAACAAACGAATGGAGAAAGAAGAATATTATAGTTTTCATCCATGGCGTGGGGGGGGGGGTAGGATCATAATTTCAGACGATTAATCAAAATGTAATCACGTTGTATTATGCTAATCGTGATGGAGTTGATCATGATAAGGCATGGTATATGAATCGGCCAAAGCTTTGCACGAGTAAATCAATTACGGCCGAAAGTTCCGAAAGGATCATTGTACACGCGCCAACGGATGTGAATCGATTTACTCGAAAAGTCGAAACAAATCCAACTCGGAAATGCCGTTCCGAAAAAACATCTCGCTCGACATACTAGATGACAACCAAAATACGACGAATAATTGGGACAACTCTTCGTTGCAAACGAATGAGAAACAAAACAAAATGGCCGAATCAGATCTTTCGGACAATTGTTTTCGCCTCAAATACTAAAGAACCTCGCCATCGCACTCGAAACTGACGAGCTGGTGGGCTAACTGTTGGGGTCAAAATCACCTTGGCGAAAATAATAGCCGAAAAGCATAGTTAATCAATCAGACACAGGCATTCATCATGTTTCGTACGAACAAAGCTTCGTACGGTTAGTATTTTATACGAAGCACTTCGTATCGATGACATTTCGTATGAATAAGGTTTTATACGAAAAGCTTCAAACGGATAACATTTCAGATAGGCGAACACATCCGGACAAGATAATAACAAGCTGAACCAGCTCAGATCCGGGCTAAACCAGCTAGGAAATTCTGATCTGAAACAACTTGTATCCGAGCTGAACCAGCTCGGGCTTTACGAGCTCAACAAGCTTGGATCATCCCTTCTCCTTTTCCGAGCATAATCCATTCCTTCGGAAGTTCCGAGCTGAATGCATTCCTAGAAAACTTTCGATCTGGATTTACTTCTTAAACTTTCCAAACGGATATTCCACTTAGATCATACGTTAAAACATTTTCTGATATCTTCTTCTTCGGACGCGCAACTATCCGCAACCCATCTTTGGAACATCAACATATACGTTCTTAGCCGTTAAAAAGAATTTTTGGAGAAAGTCATACAAGATTTGAGTTTAGGCCCGACACACGAAACTCGTATTTTCAATATTTTGCGCCGAATCAAGAAGTTTACGCTCAAACGGACTCAGATCATCCATTTTCGGCCCATTCGGCAAAATAGGTTAAACCGCGGAAGATAATCACCAAAAGAAGAGGATAAACTCGAAGGAGGGAAGAAGCAGACATCTCCGAGCAGAAGATGAAAATTCGAGCTGGAAATGTAAATCTTAACGAAAATGAAAGAAGACGATAGCATGAAGATTTCCGAATATCTTGCGGACGAAGATCCTCGATGCCAACTTGCCGCAGCTGTATAAGGATATGGAGTTCCTATAACTTAGGCATCTAAAAAACCTTAGCATCTAGACTTAGACTTAGAACTTAGAAATTTCTGTAAGCCTTTTTTGTTCTTTGTACTTTCTTTTTCGATCTATTATCAATAAAATATCCTCCGGGTTCCTCTTTCGGTGTGTTTACGTTTGAGATTTTTATTCCCTAAAATTAGCTCTACAAGTTTTGACAGTGAGAGTTCCAACTCTCACAGCGCATGACTTTACAATAAGGATGATATCCTATTTCTCGTTATGGTGCCGCTTTGTCCAAAGTTTTGATTGGAATTGCATGCATATGACAAATAAATATGCCAAAGGACAATAACCTTGAAGCAGCCGCCTTGTGCTTCTGAAAAAACCAGCAAGTTTTTTATTTACTTTCTCCGAGAAAGAGGCCATCCTTATACATCTTTGAATTCAAACTATGAACTTCTCAAGGCTTTCACTAAATCTATTTTAATTGCAGATCTTGAAGAAACCAGCTCTTGTGATAACTCTTAACCAGTTTTGAAGATAACAATATATTCTCCATGATCATATTATCTTTCACAAAGTGGACTGATTAGGGGAAATTAAATTAAGTAGCATTCTTTTTAGTCGATTTTTCCATGAATATTTGTCATAACCTTATAGACAACATCACAACATGAGATGGGTATGTAGTCCTTCATGTGTTTTGCTTTCACCTCTTAGGTATTAGAGCCAAGATCGTTGAATTAATACATGTTAGCAAAAACCCCGCTATCAAAGAAAACTTTACTACCACTACAAAATCATTTCCAATAAATGTTCATGCTGCTTTATAGAATTAAATAGTGAAGCCATATGCCCCTTGATATTTGTTAATAACCAGCGCAAATATGACCTTTTGAGCATCTTCTTTAGAGACCTCCCTTACAAGAATTTCCTTGTTTATCTCCGCACATTAAAACTCTAGTAAGTTGTGAAGGTAATCTTCTATTAATCCTCTATATCCTCCAATATCGTATTTTCTTCCCTTTGTATTTATTTAATCGTGTTCCTTACCTTTGTCACATGCACCATTTGGTAGAATTTTTTTTGTTATTCACATCTTCATCTCTTAACCAATATACCTTTTCCTTATGGTTTAATACTTTCTTATCAATGATTGATAGTAGACTCCATCTATCATAAACTCTGACTTCAGTTGTTCCCTAAGATGGGTTGCTCATACACTTGCAAATATACTTAAGCGCTTCTTTTTTCTTTGATATTTATCCTATCTGCTCTTATTTAATCTCTTCAGTAGAGTTTTAGTGCCTTCAGTGTCTTTGACAGACGAAACAAAGCTAATTTAGTTGAAAAGTGCATATGTTTCTCCCCACCAACAAGAAACCATGTAGATCAACGATTGCATTTAAGAATTTAATATGTCTTTTGGTATTGTTGTTTTGCTTTGAATAATTATTCAACACCTTAGATGGTTTGAATAGCCTTGAGCTTCAATAAACAATACGATTATGGATACTCTCCCAAGCATCATTCATCAGTGTTCTGTCTAGATTCTTACATATCATTCCATCTTCTCTTCTATTGCACCATGTTAGTCTTGTACCATGATAATTCATTTCGAGATATGTACAAGCAATCTTCAAAGAACCCATACATTCTTGATGGAATAACCGGAGAACCATCATAAACTCGAATGATCATCAACTTTAAATTTTTTTGTTGAAATCACCAAAGACCACCCACACTTTATTTATAATTAGTGGAGAATATTGGTGATTCTTTAGCTCATCCCAAAGATCTTTTCTCTTTTCCATTGAATTAGCTGTGTAGACAAATGAACAAAAGATTAATTCTTCCATTCCTTCCATCAATATTGGAACAAATGATTAATTAGTTGCTCTTAAAATAAGGTGTGACCCTCACTTTAGGACCCCAAATCACCAAAATTTTCCCTAATCTATTATGTTTGTACTTAGATAAAAAGGTTAGTCTCTCAAAAACGATGACACAATTGTCATTGCCATGTTTTCCTTAACTCTAATCTCCAACAAACAACTGAATTGCATAGAACCATTCTTTATCCAATTACGATCAACAATATGCTTTGTAGTGTCGATGAAGCCACAAATACTCCGTAAAATTTGACATTAATCATTTTATGGGTATTCCTTTTATTTAAAGCATTAGGACCAATGTCCTTAGTTTTTTTTTAACAAATGAATCATATATGAACTTATGACTGTCCTTGGAGCTTCTTGGAAGGGATTGCATTTGTGAATAACTTCCATATCCTTATTTTGGTTCTTATTCTCCATAACACTCTCCTTTTCTATCACTGCTTCAGCAGTCACTGTAATCTCATGACTAGTTCCCCTTGTTGCAACATTTGTTTCAGATTGGTCTTGGTCCAATATCTTTTCTTCTTCTCCTAAGAGGTTATGAACAGAGAATCTTGATTTTAATACAATCAAAACATGACCAAAATTAAGTAATTTTTGGGTATATGGTGTTTACCAGCTTTTGTTGGTGAAACCTTCGATCACTCTTCTTATCATGCACTCTTTCCACATAATTCTCGTCAACCTTGTTCTCCAAATCATTCACTAAATCAGGCGTTTTTTTTTTCTTCCTGCAACAACTACATCATTTTTAAATGGTTTTTGCTTCATGCTCTGATATTTTTTGAACATCTTTATTTTTCCTCACTTTGTTCCGGTTTACTAGGCACATCTTAGCCAAATTTCTCCCTTTATCACAAGCATTACACTTTGAAGATAGCCAAGGGTAATAGTATTCCACCAAGATCTCTTTCCCTGGATGTTGAATTTCATTGAGCGAGGCAACTCGTTTACTAAATCCGGCTTAATAAAGATTTTATCCAATGAAATCCAATCATTGTGTAGTTTCAGGATGCAATCTAAACGACACCCATACTGGGCCAGACGAAAAACTGAGACCCTTTCAAAAAATATACTTATCAAGACATTGGGAATATAAACCAAAAGAGGAACATATTTAACTTCCGGTTGCACCTCCTCCTCCTATCGAGTCTACTTCAACAAAATAACTGGAATAACCACAAGATTCCACAAACCCCTTGTCAAAAACTATATTGCAGCGTTGCAGATCCGAAATTTTATTTTCGCTGAATTGACTTGATATACATCAATCATCTGAATTTTGTTTCACAAATCCCATATTTTGTTGATTAAGACGTGAACCTTTGCTATATATGAGGATTTAGCTAAGAATGTTCTTACCAGGATATCCTCTTATAAAGAGGAAGGATCATTGAGAAGTTCATCAAAAACCATACATTATTAAATTTTGTTGCTTATGTCCCATGTTAACCTAAGAACTTGTCTGATTTTTTTTGTGAAACTAGAGAATATGGATGAAACATCTCCTAAAATACTCATGTGATGGCCAAATCCATCATCATAGGTATTAGCGATGTCGGCGAGTTGTCTTGATGAAGGTGAAAACTAAAACCTTAAACACTTATTTTTCACCCTCAATGCAAAATATCGCATTTTAAACGCATAAAATATTTGCATATTTTAGTGGAATTATTCCTAGAGAAATAAAGTGATGAGAATATGTTATGATTCAAACAATATATCTTGCTAATTGTTATATGGCTCCTAGAGTAGAATTGAAAAATGAAAGACGGTTCAAAGAAAAAGAGTCTGAATGGGGCATCTTGTTCTGTGTGTCATCACACGTGCATGGTTCTTATTCATAGTCAATTATTAGGTGTAGTTAAGATTCATTTATTGGTTGTGATTATAGTTTATATAAATAACTTTTCCACTTAATATTTTCATAGATTATCGATTCCTTCTGTGTATATAAATACATGTAATATTTTTTGTAACAATATAAGAGAAACAATTTATCATACAAGATTTGTGATCTAAACCTCTTTCAAAAATTCCTCTCTTTGTTTTTAATGAATTAAAAAATTACTCAACCAAAAAACTTAGTTTACATCAAATGTCTCTTTTATTCTAAGCTTTCAAAAGAATATAAAAAATAAGTATATGAAATAATAGTATTATCTTATTGTGAAAAAATTAGTGAGTAAGAGTTTTGGTGTCTTTATATGGAAAATCAAAGCCTTAGTTAAACCATTCTTCATAACGAAAATCACCTAACAACTGGATGTAACTAAGTAGTTAATTTTTTCATTGTTTGTAGTTAAATTTTAATTTAAAAATATGTAATCTTTAAAATTTTGCACAAAATGAAATCTTAAATTATCTCAACAATATATCATCTTTTCATCGTATTCAATAAAAAGATCACAAGTATGGAGAGAAATTATGTAGTCTCTTATATTTTCTCGGTTTCTTTCTTCAATTGTCAAATTATGCTTCTTCTTTCAATTTTCGATTTATGCTTCAACTTTTCACATTTCATATCAGTTATATAGTTTTGTTTCAATTATACTTCAACTTTTGAATTCTCTTACAAACATTCAAATTGCAATTGTCGATTCTACTTATTTTTTTTCAATTTTCAAAAAAATGATTTTAATTTTTTTTGGTATAATCCATCAATTTTCTATTAGTCTTTCAAGTTTTGAATTCTCTTCGTTTTCAAACTCTCAAATTTCAAATGTTCAATTATTGAATTCAATTTCAAACATTCGAGTTTCGGTTGTTGAATTTTGATTCTAAACTCATACAAAATAAGCTAATTATGTTCTGGATGGATTCTTCTCATTTCCATTAAACAATGACATGTCAAAGAATCATGAAATAACATCCAATGAAGATGATTTTAGAACTCTTAGTCTTGGAGATTGAAGCAAGTGCAAAAGTAGCTAATGCAAAGAAGAACACAAGTGCATGATCTTTGTATGTGAACACTATACGAGACTTGTTGATAATATTTACAAATGCAATTGTCAATTTCATGGTAAATAAATGAGTTGTCTTACATCATCCTGAATTTCAAAATTTCAGAAGCATCTAACCACATGCAAGAAATGCATGGTATGATTGGATATTCAAACTCAAACTCAATATATTTTAACTTCTAAAGATAATGTTGGTAATGCTAATCTGGAAATGTTTTCTAAAGATTTTTTACAAATAGGCATATAATGAGGTGTTTGTTTTATAGCGATTTACCGCTAGCATTCATTGAACATGTTGCTTAGTAACATTTCGGCAATCGTGTAAATATGTACAAACCTCACTCTCAAAGAACACCAACTAGAGATATTGTCGAAAGTATGTTATACATAAAGAAGTTATGATGAATATTCTTGCTTCTAATAAACATGTTTCTTTTCAAACGGATATATGAGTTTCTCGCACAACATGTATAAGTTACATGGTTACTACAATATATTATATTGATACAAGATCTCATTTAATGAAGCTCATCAGTGATTTTAAGAACATCTCAAGTCAAATGAGCAATTATAAATTTGTTTTTTGGTGAGTGTTTGGCTGATTGAGGCGTAGAAAAAGTCTTCACCACATCAATTTACAATTCTAATGAAAACAATTATACTCGAAAAATGTAAGGATTCATTCAAGCTACGTAAAGTGACTAGGTGATCATTTTATGAGTTCTGATAATATTTTGAATTTAGTTTGGAGTTATGGTATTCAAGAAGTAGCATTCATTGCACAAAATATGTGCAATGGTAGCATATCATTGTAGCACGAGTTCACTAACTACTACTAAAAGTGCCAAAATTGGATGTCAACTCTATTATAGCATTAAATTTGCGGTAGGAAAGATTTTCATTACGACGGAACTCAAAATCTTCTAGAAAGATATTTTAGAGGCAAATAGATATTTGGTATGGCGGAAAAGTTTCCATTTTTGCCTACGTCTTTTCCTTCTCAAAACAAAATTTTAGATTTTCCCCATTTTTAATCTTCTCTCTCATTCTTAGTTTTTGGGTCTCCGATCTCAAACCATCTTTGGCGCTTGCTCTTCCATTTCTACCACTCTAGATTTCTCCTCCGTCTCTCCCTGAAGCCACCTTCACCAGTCATATTCTCCATCGGCGATATTCAGCCTAGTTAGGATTGACAAGCCACCATCTCCGATCGCCTTCTCCTCGCCTGAGTTCCCATCTCTATCTTACTCCTCGCAGACCTTGCTCCGAACTATCGATGATCCGAATCGTAACCCTAGTAGATGTTAGTTTTACATGTATCCCAGTCAATGTGTTCGCATTATGAGTCTCTCTTCTACTTTGAATTTTGATTGGATTCAGTGAAGCCTATTGTTGTAGATGTTAGTTCAGCCAGAGAACAATCTCATTCTAAATCTCTAATCTTGGAATTGCAAAGAGTATCGTATCTCTAATAAATTAGTCTTTGGATTTTTTTTATGTGTTTCAGGACACTGAGAAAAAGAAGAGGAGGATCTAGGTTAACACTCTACTAAGAAGGAGGTCGAAGTTTGCGAAGGAAGTCGAAGAATCTACTGAGAAGAAGGTCGAAGTTCGTGAATACGATCTCATGAACTCCGACAAAGAGATTGGGTTCTGGGTTTTGATATGTCTGAGTCTGTGAAAGTTTTCACTGTTTCTTGGAGTGGATTTGAGGAAAAGGTGATTATGTCCTGGCATACAATATTCAAGTAAGCGATTTTGTTCATGTGTAAACTACTCTATATGTGTTTGGAAATTTGGATTCGTTGTATTGTAGATTTGTGTGGATAAAATCAAGGCGATGGTATAGACCACCTAGAGAGCTTCTCTCGGAGTTTATCGGGTCTTTGATTTGCATTTAGGGCATTCACATTAAATATAAGCATTTCCCTGTACTCTTGTGCATTCTTCACGCTTTCAAATTATTAAGAGACGCTTGATACTTAAATCACTGTTTCCTTTTTGTTTATCTTAAGAGCATGATCAGATGGGAGCTTGGCACATATGAGAGAGGATGCATTTGATCTTCTTGCTAGTTCTTTAGCACGAAGTGATGGAGCAACATACTATAACAATCACCCAAGACTTGGTAAATCCATCCTCTGAATCTAGCATGGTAATATTTGGATGATGCTAATAGACATAATCTTTTTAGCTATTAATGAAAGTAACTATGTTTGTTTTGTGTGTGTTTGGGAATCAAAAGAGATAGGTCCAAAGCTTGTTGAATCCGTTCTCATGTGGTGTTTTGCTGTCTTGTGTAGGTTTCGATGAAACTGGTTGATGATGCTTTAAGATTCTTAAATGATAAAGTAACTAAGGTTGTCGTCACTGTGCCTGCTTATGTCAAAGACAATGGTTACATTGCTGGCTTCAAAGTTCTTTGTATTTCCAATGAGCCATAAATGGCTTCATTGACTTATAGAACTGAGAGGAAAAGTAATGAACCAATTATAGTCTTTGATCTTGGTGTGGTACTTTTGATGCCTTTAGTACTTTAAATGAAATTTTACCTCAAAAGATGTCTTATTGAGTGTTTGTATTTTGATTTAGTTGTAACATCTAATATGTGTTAGTACCATCTACAAATGTCGAAGCATTTTAGTGAAGGTTGTTTCCGTACACATGCTAAGTTTTTGGCTGGGTTGAATGAGATATATGCCATCATTAGAAGCCAAATAATCATGAAGAAGAATGTACTAAAACTGTCTGAGATCTACAATTTACTTGATCAAGATCACAACCAAAGAAACATTTCTCCAGTTTACAATGCCACTGCATTCCAATTATCAGCTCCAGTACAAAAACTTGACATAAACAATGCTTTGGTTAATGCATCTCAGTCTAGCTATGCTTCAAATAAAAACAGACCAGTCTGTGCTCACTGTGGTTACAATGGACACACAGTGGATACTTGTTACAAGATCCACGGTTACCTTGTTGGATTCAAACATAAAGTGAAACAACAGATTGAGAAACCGCTTTACACCAAAGGAAATGCATCTACAAAACCAATGGTTGCTCAAGTGGCTTTTGCTGATTCCAGTCTTTCTACTTCCATCGAGAATATAGTCAATAACCTCACCAAAGATTAGATAGAAGGTGTGATTGCATACTTCAATTCATAGTTACAAGTTCCTCCTGCTCAAGTTATTTGCATTGCTTCTTCTTCTAGTGGATTCATTACTGCTATGATCTTCCCGGTATGGCCTTTTCTAACTCTACTATATGCTTCATTGGTATATTAAGATCTACAGGAAATACCTTAAGATCAGACTCCTGGATTATAGATAGTGGATCTACTCATCATGTGGCTCATGATAAGAGGTTATTTGCTGAGTTGTCTTATTCTGTGAACACATCAGTAACTCTACCGACTGGACTTGGAGTAAATATTGCAGGATTAGATAGAATAAGATTGAGTCATCACCCGACATTGACCAATGTTCTCTGTATACCAGATTTTAGTCTGGACCTTCTGAGTGTAAGTCAGCTTACCAAATATTGGGGATGTAGAGTTATTTTTGACCTATACTCTTGCATGATACAAGATCATACCAAGGTCTTGATTATTGGGAAGGGTGAACAGATTTCAAACCTATATGTGCTGGACATGGCTGAGATTACAGGTTCTTCTAATCAGTTTAACAGCTATTGTAATGTTGTAGTAGATTCATCATTGTGGCACAATAAACTTGGTCATCAATCTATATCTAAGACAGATTCAATCATAGATGTACTTGTATTCAAGGAAAGAAATAAAGGAAAGTTTCATTGCAATGTATTTTCTCTTGCAAAACAAAAAAGACTTCCTTTTATTTCTCAAAAAAATGTTTGTGACAATGCTTTTGATCTTCTACATATTGATATATGGGTTCCTTTCTCAGTATCAATTGTAAAAGGTTACATGTATTTCCTAACAGTTGTAAATGATCACATATGTGTCACATGGATCTACCTTCTTCACACAAAAGATGAAGTTCTATATGTTTTTCCTGACTTCCTGAAGATTGTTGAGACTCAGTATAAGGCAGTTGTTAAGGTAGTAAGATCTGATAATGCACAAGAGCTGAAGTTTACAAGTTTGTTCAGGCAAAAAGGAATAATTGCTTATCACTCATGCCCAGAGACCCCAACAGAACTTTGTTGTGGAGAGAAAAACACCAACATATCCTCAATGTTGCTCGGTCCTTAATGTTTCAATCAGAAGTGGCACTGGAACTTTGGAGAGACTGTGTTCTCACTGCAGTATTTATCATCAATAAACTCCCTTCATCATTGTTGAAAAACAAATCACCTTATGAAGTTCTAACAACAAAGAAAGTAGACTACAAAGGTCTTTGAGTTTTTGGATGCTTAGCGTACTGCTTTACTTCTTCAAAGAACATACATAAATTTCAACCACGATCAAGACCTTGCATTTTTGTGGGATACCCTGCTTGATATAAGGGATAAAAATTGATGGATATGGAAACCAACAAGATCCATATCTCTCGAAATTTCACATTCCATGAAGATATATTCCCTTACTCTAAAGGTCAATCAGTTTCTTACTATGATTTCTTTGATTCTCTCGTTGAAAACAAAAAAGTAGAAGACCTTCATGTTGTTATTTCATATACTCCTACAGTCGTGAATGATCCACAAACACTGGATCAATCAAAATGAGCATCAAAACTTCCAGCCTATTTACATGACTATTATTGCAACATTTCAGAAACGGATAAAGATATTCTCTATCCAATGACTGCATACATATCCTATGAAAATCTTTCCACGAAGTACAAGACTTATATATGTGCTGTGGGATTGGATCCAGAACCAACTTCTTTTACACATTCTAAGAAGTTTAAAGAATGGTTAGGTTCCATGAATGAAGAACTTGTGGATTTGGAAAGCACAAACACTTGGTCTATTTGTTCTCTTCCGACAAAGAAACATGCGATAGGATGCAAGTGGGTTTAGAAAGTAAAAGTCAATGCAGATGGGAGTTTAGAATGCTACAAAGCAAGACTAGTAGCAAAAGGCTGCACTCAGCAAGAAGGTATATATTTTCTTGAAACATTCTCACATGTAGCAAAGATGATTACAGTCAAGAATCTTCTAAATGTTGCAGCTGCTAATAGATGGAGTTTAACTCAATTAGATATCTTTAATGATTTTCAAAATGGAGATTTAATGAAGAGATATACATGAGATCACCTCCTGGTTATACACCAAAAGAAGGATAACATTTACCACAAAATCCAGTTTGCAGGCTCCAAAAGTCACTCTATGGATTAAAGCAGGCTTCTCGCCAATGGTTTCTGAAATTTAGTTCAACACTTCAGCGTCTGAACTTTCAGAAATCAAACTCAAATTACACTATGTTCATTCGTAACAAGGCATGTTCATACATTGTTGTCCTTGGCTACGTAGATGATATTATAATTGCTAGCAATGATGATGAATCAATAGATAAGTTGAAGAAGGATCTTGCTTTAGCAATTAAGTTACGAGACTTAGGACCTTCAAAGTATTTCTTAGGTCTTGAGATAGCTCGTACTAGAAAGGGTATAAATGTTTGTGAGAGGAGATATACTATGAGTCTGCTAGAAGAAACTGGATTATTGGCCTACAAACCATCAAATGTGCCAATGGATCCCAACACAAAGTTAGCTCAGGATTCAGCCGAACCTGTTCTTTAGGACCCTAGTGTATACAGAAGATCAATTGGAAAGATGATGTATTTGACCATTGATATATCATGGTTTTTAGGTGTTTTAAGCCATCTATAAGTATATCTTCGAGTCTTTTGTAGTGTTTTTGAGTCTTTTCAGGTGTTTTATAGGTTTACACATGTTTGGAGGACTTAGGAAGATTTTGGAGCTTTTTGGGAAAATATTGGAGCTAGAGCCGTGATGAGCACAAATCACTATGTGAGATCGACCTGGGCATCGACCGATGCACTCATGCATCGACCGATGCACTCATGCATCGATCGATGTAGCATTCCAAATCGCATATTTCCAGCGAATTAATGAGGATATGAGGATTTGCAGTATTTGACCCAGAAGTTCCAGTATCCGAACCTTATACTACTTTTGGAGAAGATTTTGAACCCCTTTTCTATTCTCTACTCTTCTTTAATGCAATATATGTTGGGATTGTGTCCTGAAATCACACTCGTACTCACTCCTGATGATAGTTGGTTGTCGAGATCAGACATTTCGTGTAATACTGGATGGTTGCAATGCTTTGCTAGAAGCCTCTGGTAATCTGTAAGTAGTGGACTTACTGCCAGTATTATATGATCCTATAGGGTCACACACCTAAGCAAACTAGAAGCATAAATATGGGAACGATCATTATGGTAATGATCATTTTGATGTGTATTGGGTACACATTGATAATTGAGTTTCATAGTGGTGTGTCGATCGACACAGTGAGTGTGTCGATCGACACAAATCGGGTTTCGAAACTGACGTTCGATTTCATGACTTAAACGAATTGGAATTAATTCTGATTTCGGTTTAGTCATTCCAGGTCATATATAAAGGCTTATATGGTCGACCTGGAACCCTAGCCGTTGACTTTTCTATTGCAGAGAAAGCAGAACCACCTGAATTCAGTGATCCCAAGATCCGGCACTAGCATCCCGGCTTTCCAGCTTTGTGTGCGTGTGTATCTGGTAGAGGCGAAGCATCTGAGTCGCTGCTGATCTCGATTACCATTCATTCCGCTGCCATCTTTGAGGTAAACACGAGATCGACTGATTCAATACTATAACCCTAGATTCTAGGCTTTCCAACAGTGGTATCAGAGCTATTAGGGTTTAATCCATTGAATCTAAGACTTTTAATTCGAAAACTGATGTATTTGAATAGATTTATGCTTGCTGTTTCATGTTTTGATCAAGAAAAACTTGGTTTTATTCTGTGATTTAAAACGATGAACTTGTATTTTCGCATGGTGTCGATCGACACTAATCTTGTGTCGGTCGACACGCCGCAAAATCGCGTATAAATTTTAGGGTTCCGATCTTAGAGATCGGATTTCCTGTTACCCTAAGGTGTCGATCGACACACTGGGTGCGTCGGTCGACACAGTTATAATTGGTTGATTTCGGTTAAATTAGATTTACCGGTTATCGAATTGAACCGGAAAAGTCAATTTGGTTTTGGTTAGGTCATGTCGAACGACACAGTGATGTGTGTCGATCGACATGGATCATTAAACCGGACCGGTTCAATTAGATTGAGCCGGTTAAGGAAATTCGATCCGGTTTGACCGGTTATCGAAGTCCGGTTTAAATTAGGTTGTGTCGACCGACACCAATGGTTGGTGTCGATCGACACACCACTCACAGATTTGGTGGTTGAACCTCAAATTGCGAATACCAAACCAAATTTAATCCAATGTTCTAGATTAACCTAAACTTAATACATCTAGATGTTTTAATTAACTTAAAAACTTCTTGGATGCATATTGGATATGTATCAAGATTAAATAGTTCTTTTCCTCAACTAAATATCAAGTGATCTTGATGTCTTGCCCGATCTTGTCTACTGTCAAGACTCGTTTCGTTGTTGGATAGTCTTGGAGTCCTTGGTATCCACAACTACATGAGTAAGGCATGTGATCATTGATAGACTTGCAGTGCGACTGTCAATGATCACAAGACTGAAGAGATTGATTTGCTTGACTGGGCTATCAGAAGTTCTGGGCCCAGAGACATCAGAGTGGGTAAGACATGGATTGTCTTATCTGCGACCAAGAGTTGTACTGGGTACAATTAGCAATGATTTGCTTACCTAGATAACTAAAGCTTGGGTGATGGCAAGTCGCCCACTCAAATTTTGGTGAAGTAAGGATCTTGGTTCATTGTATTCATCTGAGGAAACCTAGTTTTGAATACAATGCGAGTTTTCTTATTGGATAAGAATTCTCATTTCCTTGAACATCATAACTAAAACCTTTATCTCTTTTAATTACAGTTATGTCTGTCCCAACTCATATCAACACTTTCTCGCTAAGATCCGTCCTTGAGAAGGACAAGCTTAATGGATCAAATTTCTTGGAATGGTATCGGAACCTGAGAATAGTTCTCAGGCAGGAGAACAAAGAATATGTCCTTACAAGAGTTCTCCCCGAGAGGCCACGTTCCAATGCCACGCATGCAGATAAGAATGCTTGGGATAAGCATTTTTCTGATGTCAAAGACGTTAATTGTCTAATGCTGGTGACTATGAACTCTGAGCTGCAGAAGCAATATGAGAAAGTGATGTCACCGATTGAGATGATTAACAGCCTGAAAGCCTTGTTTCAGGAGCAAGCTCGCACAGAGAGATACCAGACGGTTAAATCTCTCATGGATTGCAAGCTGGCTAAGGACAGTCCAGTGAGTCCTCATGTCCTTAAAATGATGGGTTACATTGATAACCTGGGGAAACTGGACTGTGCCATTAGCCAGGAGCTGGCCATTGACTTGATTCTGCAGTCTTTGCCGCCGTGTTTTGATCAGTTCATCATGAACTACAACATGCAAAACATGACTAAGACATTGACTGAGTTGCACGGCATGCTAAATACAGCAGAGCCGAATCTCAAGAAGGCAACTCCTAATGTACTGATGGTACAAGGGGGTAAAAGGTTTAAGAAACCTAGTAAGGATAAGGGAAAGGCTAAAGCTGTCCAGACTGAGAGTCAAGACAAGCCCAAGCCCAAGCCCAAATCCGGGCCTTCTCCTGAGGACAAATGCAACTACTGCAAGCAGCTAGGGCATTGGAATAGAGACTGCAAGAAATTCATGGAAGATTACAAGAAGCTGAAGAAGACGTATGATGCGTCTGATTCAGGTATTTATGTTATCGAACTTAATGTTATGACTTCTAGTTCTACTTCGTGGGTATTGGATACCGGCTGTGGTGCTCATATTTGTACTAATATGCAGGCACTAAGAAACAGTAGAACGCTGAAGAAAGGACAAGTGGAGCTACGGGTCGGGAATGGAGCTAAGGTTGCTGCACTGGCCGTAGGCACTTATGATTTGTCTTTACCTTCTGGCATGGTTTTAGAATTGAATAATTGCTAATTTGTACCTGCGATTAGCAGAAACATAATTTCAGTTTCCGTTTTGGATTTGGAAGATTTTGATTTTGCTATTAAGAATAAAGTTTGTTCTTTTCATCGTAATGGTACATTTTATGGTAGCGCCCCATTAGATAATGGGTTATATGTCTTAAACCAAGAAATGCCTGTCTTTAACATAAATACAATGTGGTTTAAGTCAAATGACAAAAACCCGACTTTCTTATGGCATTGTCGTTTGGGCCACACCAATGAGAAACGCATTCAGAGGCTCCATCGTAATGGGCTTCTGGGCTCATTTGATTTTGAATCATGTGAGAAATGCGAATCTTGCTTGATGGGCAAAATGGCTAGGGCCCCTTTCAACAAACCAAATGAAAGGGCAAGTGACTTATTGGGCCTTATTCATACCGATGTATGTGGGCCAATGAGCACTGTTGCCAGAGGAAATTACAAGTACTTCATTACCTTTACTGATGACTTCAGTAGGTATGGCTATGTCTATTTGATGAGACATAAGTCAGAATCCTTTGATAGATTCAAGGACTTCAAGAATGAAGTACAAAACCAACTTGGCAAAAGTATCAAAGTTCTGCGGTCGGATCACGGAGGAGAATACTTGAGTCAAGAGTTCAGTGACTATCTGAGCGAGTGTGGAATTGTTTCACAACTCACTCCTCCTGGAACACCCCAATGGAATGGAGTGTCAGAGAGGAGGAATCGAACTTTATTGGATATGGTTCGGTCTATGATGAGTCATTCAGATCTTCCATTATCCTTTTGGGGATACGCTCTAGAAACGTCTGCGTTTACACTAAATAGGGTGCCATCTAAATCAGTTGAAAAGACACCACATGAATTGTGGACTGGGAATATTCCAAGTCTGTCTTTCCTGAAGATTTGGGGCTGTGAGGCTTATGTCAAACGTTTAATCTCTGACAAGCTCGCACCCAAATCAGATAAATGCTACTTCGTTGGTTATCCTAAGGATACCAAGGCATACTAATTTTACAACCGATCTGAGAACAAAGTCTTTAATGCTCGGGACTGTTCTTTTCTTGAGAGGGAATTTATTTCTAAGAAAAGCAGTGGGAGTAAAGTACATCTAGAAGAAATTCAAGATGCACAGGAGACTGCTCAACCTGCTGAGGAAGAGCATCAGTTGGATCCACAAAGTTCTGTGGAGGCCACGCCTGTGGAGCCTGAAGTTCGCAGATCCGGAAGGATCCGTCACGAACCCGAGAGATATTATGGATTTCTCGTGACCAACTGCAATGATCTGATGATCATTGAAAGTGACGAACCAGCGACCTTCGCGGAAGCAATGATGGGCCCGGACATCAAAAAGTGGCTTGGAGCCTCTAAATCCGAAATGAGATCCATGTCAGAAAACCAAGTATGGTCCTTGGTCGATTTACCTAATGGTGCGAAAGCCATTGAGTGTAAATGGATCTTCAAGAAGAAGATTGACGTGGATGGTAATGTCCAAATTTATAAACCTAGGTTGGTGGCTAAAGGTTTCAAACAGATTCATGGTATTGACTATGATGAAACCTATTCCCCAGTCGTTATGCTTAAATCCATTCGGATTCTTCTAGCAACTGCTGCTTATTATGATTATGAGATTTGGCAGATGGATGTCAAAACCGCCTTCTTGAATGGAATTATGGAAGAGGATGTGTATATGACACAGCCTGAGGGTTTTGTAGATCCTAAGAATGCTGGGAAGGTATGCAAGCTTCATAAATCCATTTATGGATTGAAGCAAGCATCACGGAGTTGGAATCTTCGTTTTGATGAAGCAGTAAAACAGTTTGGTTTCATTAAGAACGAAGAAGAACCATGTGTATACAAGAAGACTAGTGGGAGCGGAATTGCATTTCTCGTACTGTATGTCGATGACATACTTATTCTCGGTAATGACGTTCTGTTGCTTCAGTCTGTTAAGACTTGGCTCGGAAGTTGTTTTTCCATGAAAGACATAGGAGAAGCCGCGTACATCCTTGGAATCATAATCTACAGAGATAGAGAGAATAGGCTGATTGGATTGTGCCAGGACACTTATATTGATAAGGTGTTGCACAGATTCAAGATGCATGATTCCAAGAAGGGCTTTATACCGATGTCCCATGGCATAAGTCTCAGCAAGAAGCAGTGTCCGGCGACACATGCTGAGCGAGAACGCATGGATAGGATTCCTTATGCTTCTGCAATAGGATCTATCATGTATGCCATGCTCTGCACTCGTCCAGATGTAGCTTACACGTTAAGCATGATGAGCAGATACCAATTTGATCCAGGTAAAGATCACTGGACAGCTGTCAAGAATATTCTCAAATATTTGAGACATACCAAGGATAAGTTCTTGGTATATGGAGGAAGTGAAGAGCTTGTGGTGAATGGATTCACTGATGCGAGTTTTCAGACAGACAAAGATGATTTCCGATCACAATCTGGATATGTCTTATGTCTAAATGGCAGTGCAGTGAGCAGGAAGAGCTCTAAGTAGAATACCGTAGCTGATTCCACGACGGAAGCTGAATATGTTGCTGCTTCAGAAGCGACAAAGGAAGCTGTTTGGATCAAGAAGTTCATGACTGAACTTGGTGTGGTTCCTAGTATCTTGGAGCCAGTGGCTTTGTTTTGTGACAACAATGGAGCCATTGCTCAGGCGAAAGAACCAAGGTCACACCAGAAGTCCAAACACATAGAGAGGAGATATCACCTGATTCGTGATATCGTCAAGAGAGGAGAAGTGAAGATCAGCCGAGTTCCGACGGACGAGAACATCGCTGATCCTATGACTAAGCCACTCCCAAGGCCTAAGCATGAGAGTCATACTACTGCTGTAGGCATTAGAGATCTTAAGATGTAATCTTAATTCTAGTGGGAGTTCTGGTTGTTTTATTTTAGTTATATTAAGATGTTCTTGTAAACATACTTTTGGATATGTTTAATGAAATTTGATTTCAGCATTATTTATTGTGATCTAAATAATGGTCCCAAAATAAGTTTATGCCATATTATAGGTCATCAAGTTGAGGACTTGATCATGAAACCCTATAAGTTATAGATGACATAAATTATAATGTGTCCCTAGTCGAGGTTGTCAAAGTGGGACACTGACAACCGCGAGAGACTAGCTTGTGAGGTGACTGTTGACTAAGTTTCATGGAGTCAGTGATATGAGTATCACAGTCAGTCACATAGATATATGTTGATGAACATATGATCGGATATGACCCGCAAATGAGAAATCTCCAGGATAGTTATATATGTGTCATGAGAGGTTCTCATTACGACTATAGAGTATAGTCCTTAGACCTGAGTTCATCATGTTTTCTTGCATATGAATTGGTGCACTTTGACCTTGTCAAACGTCGACCCGTAACTGGCGGCTATAAAGGCATTGCTTAGGTGTATCATGAAGTGTGTATAGGAACAGGGATGGAACAAGACGTGATTTGTCCCTCCTGTATAACATGAGATAAATTTCTCAAGGCCTATCGAAGATTTAATACTGAGAAAATGTGTGGCCGCACTCAAACGAACTGTAGTTCAGTTGTTTGTCTTGATTCAGTATAGATCAGGAGTTCGATAAACACGATATTGGCTTAATAAGGATGACACTAATCTTGCCTTATGCCAAATCGAGATATAGAGACAAAAGGATTATAGGAATTGATGATTCCAGTACAAGTGGGAGATTGTTGGGATTGTGTCCTGAAATCACACTCGTACTCACTCCTAATGATACTTGGTTGTCGAGAGCAGACATTTCGTGTAATACTGGATGGTTGCAATGCTTTGCTAGAAGCCTCTTGTAATCTGTAAATAGTGGACTTACTGCCAGTATTATATGATCCTATAGGGTCACACACCTAAGCAAACTGGAAGCATAAATATGGGAATGATCATTATGGTAATGATCATGTTGATGTGTATTGGATACACATTGATAATTGAGTTTCATAGTGGTGTGTCGATCGACACAGTGAGTGTGTCGATCGACACAAATCGGGTTTCGAAACTGACGTTTCGATTTCATGACTTAAACGAATTGGAATTAATTCTGATTTCGTTTAGTCATTCCAGGTCATATATAAAGGCTTATATGGTCGACCTGGAACCCTAGCCATTGACTTTTCTGTTGCAGAGAAAGCATAACCACCTGAACTCAGTGATCCCAAGATCCGGCACTAGCATCCCGGCTTTCCAGCTTTGTGTGCGTGTGTATCTGGTAAAGGCGAAGCATCTGAGTCGCTGCTGATCTGGATTACCATTCATTCCGCTGCCATCTCTGAGGTAAACACGAGATCGACTGATTCAATACTATAACCCTAGATCCTAGGCTTTCCAACAATATATTCAAATTATGTTGTCTGTTTCATTCAATATATGTCTGAGTAGATTCATTATTAGGTTTAGGGATTCTCATAGGGTTTTTATGGCATGTTAGATTGATTTAATCAGTTAAGGATTCATAACATGTTAGTTCTTCTACCTGAATTGCTCTTAAAGCTAGTTTCTAACCTGATCAATTGGAATCTAGATCTTAGGTTTTTAAATTGACACGAAAGTGTAATTTGGAATCTGATTTATTTAGGTTGAGCAAATTAGTTATCTGCAAAGTAATTTGGTTTAGCTAATTTGTGAACTAATCGAATCTGTACCTAATGCTAGTTTAATCTGTTAGGAATTGCAAAGAAATTTGGATTTCTAGTCTTTAGACTTAGTAAATTCTCGCAACGAAAGTTGATTAGTTATACATCTGTGTTTGAGTTCTAGAACGGTTCTTAATTCGATCTTGGCTGATTGTTAATCTGCATGACCTGATTTCCTGAGAACTCCCTTGATCTAGATCCCTTAGTATTTGATAAAAAAACTCGTATGCTGATCTGCTTACTTCTTTATTTACTTGCTTATTGATTGATGTTGCTTAGTTTAACTTGACGCTTTATATTCTATCGTAATATTTTTGAGTCTCTGTGGTTCTGCCCCTATACACTATATTTGCTTGTCCACTTGCATTGTAACTTTGGGAATTAAACTCTGAGCATATTAAGTTTTTGGCGCCGTTGCCGAGGACTCTTTTGAGTCTTCGATAGATTTAAGTTTAGAGTTTAGACTAGGCTTTTTGTTTTTAGTTACTAATTTTTCCTTTCTGTTCTGTCTTTGCGTGTTCAGGTTTTGAAAGAAGATGAAGACCGAAAATCTTGAGAATCGATCGACACACCTACGAACTGAATGGATCGACGCGGTCATGTGCATCGATCGACGCTTTTGCCATGACCAGTTAGTGCATGCCTAATCGTGCACTTAGAAGAAATCTGGACAAAGAGCTCTTGAATCTCAAGCTTGAGGAGATTGCAAGGTTAGAAAGAACAAACATGAAAGCTCAGAAACCAGTGAAGATGATGAATTCCAATGCTGTGATTTTGATTCAGGATGAATGGTGTTCCAAGGGATATATAGAACAATGTCTGCAATTAACAGGGCCAAAGACTTGATGCTGATGGAAATGTCATCGTTTAACAGATTGTTCAACAACCACAAGGTGGTTCTGATGGAGGCGCAGATGGTGGAAACCCACGGGTTGAAGTACCACCTAATGCACCTAATCCGCTTAATGGGAGGATTCTTTCTGATTACAACATGTCTGATGAGTTCTATACTAACAGGTCTGCGATTGTACCTCCTCCCATTCAGAGGAATGATTTTGAGCTGAAGACTTATTACTACACACTTGTGGGACATCATCTCTTTCACGGACACCCACATGAGCACCTTATGGACCATATTGAGAAGTTTGAGTCATTGATCACAGGGATGAAGCACAATGGATTGAGTTATGTCTTTCTGCACCCTAAGATTTTCGAACACTCTCTTGGAGGAGAAGCTGCAAATTGGTTGACGCAGATTCCACCTTGACCTCTGACTACTTGGGATGCAGTTAAGAGGACGTTCCTTAGACACTTTTATGTTGATTCTAGATCTGATCAACTGATAGAGGATATTCTACATTTTAAACAGTTACTTACAGAGCCTTTGAAAGCTGCGTGGGTAAGGTTTAATATGTACCAGAGAGATTGCCCTCATCATGGTTTCTCTGAAGTTCAGATGTTGGGCATTTTCTTCAGGGATGTTGATTTATGGTATCAGATGGCTTTGGATGCTGCTAGCAATGGAAAATTCAATACCAAATCTTCAAAGCAAGCTAAGGAGCTGGTTGAGAACTTGGTGTATATCAATAGCTCAAAAATGGCAGAGACGAAGAACAAGATCAATTCTGTCCACAGTCTTCTACTTGGGAAGAAGAATGTCCATTTTTCTCAGGATGTTGACGTATTTTATGCAGAGGAAGGCTGCGAAGAAGAGGATGTAAACTACATTGGTGGAACTCGCTTTCAGGGTAACAAATTTTGGAATCAGCAAGGCAGAGGTGGCTACAATGGAATGAGTCAGAGGAGTGCCTTTACAGGTAATCAAAACCCTTCTGGTTTCACTCCAAAGCCTCAGGACCAAAAGCCTTTTCAGGGTAACAATAGCCTTGGGAACAACACTAGTAGCTTCACTAGGAACTATGGATCTTCATCTTATGAACCTGCTCCACAAAATGAGCAGTATGATAAGATGATGGGATTGTTGGAACAGCTTCTGGAAGGACAACAGAAGAGTACGGTGGACTTCAATGGGAAGATAGATGCTCTGTACTTAGATCTGAATGGCAAGATTGATGCTTTGAGCACATATGTCAAGAAGCTGGATGTTTAGGTTGCACAGACTGCTGGTTTTGCAAAGAGACAAGATGGAACTTTCCCTGGATGAACTGATGCTAATCCGAAGTACCAATGTAATGCAATTACGTTGAGGAGTGGTAAGGAGGTCGTTCCTGCACCAAAAAAGGGTTTCAGCTTGGAGGAAATCGTTGAAATTGAAGAGATGGAATATGATATTCACGAGTTGCAGAATGCACCGACCGATGCACCCCAGCGTCGATCGACGCAAGACGTCAACCAAGAATCTCAGACTATTATCGACGCAGAGGTCGTTTCACCTGAGCCAAGCGTCGACCGATGCACCCATAGTGTCGATCGATGCAATGGCCGTGCACATAAATCATATGCAGAGAAGCTCAAGACTGCTGATGAAAGAGTCTATAAGCCTAAGGTCCCTTCCCTAAGAACCCAAGGAAGTATAGTACGAGTTGCAGTTGGTGATAGGGGTCTAGTTTTAATCCTATTCTACTGCAAGTGCACAGTCAAGTGATTGTAGTATATAGGGTATCAAATCCACAGAGACTCCGGTTTCGATAGATTAAGAACTAAGAGATTAAACTAAGAGAAAGCATATGTGATGTAACTAAAAGTAATGCGAGAAAGTAAAAAAGTAGCAAGATTCTCGGTTGTGAAAGCAGTTAATTAAGGGCGCTAAGTCTAGGGCGTTCTCAGGAAATCAGACAAGCAGACAGTTCATTCAGTAAGTATATAATTAAGCACAGTTCTAGAACTCAAACCACGGATATAGAATTAACCAACTGTCGTTGCGAGAATTCTCTAAGTCTAAGTGCAGCAATCCAAATTCCTTTGCAATTACTAACAGATTAAACCAGCTTTAATTCCAAGTTCGATATTTCACAATTAAACTAAACCAAATTCCTTTGCGAGAAGTTTAATTGCTCAACCTAAATAGTTCAGATTCTAAACCACACTTTTGTGTCGTATTTAGCAACCTAAGATCTAGATTCTAAGTGATCTGGTTAGAACTAGCATTAAACACAATTTAGATCGAAGAACAGATATGATATGAATCCTTAACTGAATTAAACAAGTCTAGCAAATCATGAAATCCTTAATCAGAAACCCTAAACCTAACTATGAATCTACTCAGACATAGAAGATGTAAACATAATCAATGAATAATTAGATATCATAAAAGAGATTAAAACAAGTAAAGGGGTTCGAAATCTTCTCCAAAATAAAGGTGTAGTACAGGATCAGATCAGCCCCAAAAGCTCTAAAAACTCTCTTCTCTAAATTATGATTGCGTCTTTTAAAACTGAAGTTAAAATCCTAATTAAATAGCTAAAACACGACTTGGGGCTTCTGTGTAAATATTTGGAACTTCTGGGCTTTTCCGTAAAATCTCATAACTTCAATAAACCGCCGAGATCTGGCCCATTCGCGTAGTGCAACGACCGATGCAGGTGTGCGTCGATCGATGCAGATCCCAAAACTGGATAGTGAGTTCTATCTCTCGGACCAAATCTCCAAAATGCTCCAATAAGCTCCATAATCACCACATTAGCTCCAAACATGCGTGTACCTAATAAAACCTGTAAAAGACTCTAAAGAAACACAAATAGACTCTAAAACACACTTATATCATGGTCTAAAACTAGTAAAAACCATGATATATCAAGTCCCCCACACTTAGCCTTTGCTTGTCCTCAAGCAAAACAAAGAACTAGAATGTAGTGAAGAGGTTTGAAAACTTTCAGAAACTCTTTTTATCGTAGAAGCAACAGCACTCAGATTCCCCTTAGTAATCCACTGAAAGATTTCACCTGCAGACATCAAGACCAACATATACTTCCCCCACACTTAGCAACTGTCCTAAGTAAACTCCACAATCACATTCACGCATTCAAATTCACCCTACTGACTTCTGCAAATATTTAAGTGCGGTCTCACCTAAGGAGTATCGATCAAAGGCACACAGACTCTTACCTTGTCAGCTCTAGACCACCAAACTATCTTTCTCTGGTCCCTTTCTTCTCTTTCCCTTCCTTAACAACTGATTTTCCCCACTGGGTATCATTTTATTTTTTTTATCAGTGTTCTTCCCGTTATGGGGTATAGTTTGGACACATTCCATGGATGCACATGATATGATAGTTGTAGCTACCATTCCCAGAGACCACTTCGGAGTTACTAACTCATCCTCAGTTTATTATCTTCTTTTTCTTACTTTATGGAAGGGGAGAAGGGAACCAAATAGGACAGGTTTACAGGCTGTGTCAGAACTAACAAGGGAATCCGACACAAGGTATACCAAGTCCTTAGGTGAGAAAATTAAGTCAGTATTAATGGTGAAGTCAGTAAAGGATCCTCTGATACCTGAAGTGATGTGGGTGTCCTCAGTAGGTTGATCTGTGATGGGATTTTCTAATAGTCATAGATCATCTTCAAACTAGTCCCAATGGTTACTTAAGTTCCTGCAAGTGCTGTTAATCTTCTCAAAAATTCATTGTCTCTTACTTAAACTGTTTTGACTCGATAAAACAAATTTTGAAAAACATACTGACTCTAAGAAAACAGAAAGATAGATGTCAGTAGCACCTCCCCCGCACTTAAGACACACTGTCCCCAGTAGTGTCAAGCGAAGGGTTGGTAAAGAGAAAGAAAAAGTTATGTTAATGGATGATTGAGTTCTGTCTGATGTTTACCTCTGTCGCACATGCATCGACCGTTGGTGCATCGACCGTTGCTGGGCGATTTTTGTGTATGGTCGATCGTTGCTCTGGACCGCAACGATCGCTGCAATGCGATTTCTTTCGTGTTGTGACGATCGACACAGTGGTGTGTCGATCGACGAACTGCGAATATGTACGAGACCTGCAGAAAAAAACTCACCAAAAACAGAACGAAAACGTAAAATCCTACAAAAACACTAAAATGAAAATGCAAAAACGAAAACAGTGGGTTGCCTCCCACTCAGCGCTCTTTTAACGTCAATAGCTTGACCGGACGAACAAGAATCAGGCACCGTGAGATCCTGACAGAGACTTTGATTTTCTCTGTGCAAGTCTCCTCATCCAAGGCGGAGAGTAAGCTGTATCAGAATGAACTTGTCCAAGAAAAGAAGGAGTAATATGTTCTCCAGGATCCAAAATCACAGTATCACTCGGCTGCTTATCATCTCCATCCATGATGGTGAATGTCTGCCCATCAATCAGCGGCCTGCGCAGCTTATCCATCTCATAATGCAGCGGCTCATCTCCCAGATGGAGGTCAATCAGACTGTGTCTAACATCTATTACTGCTCCTGCCGTAGCTAAGAATGGTCTCCCAAGTATCAATGCGTCATCAGAATCACTGTCATACTTCAGCACTAAGAAGTCTGTTGGAACTAAGTAGTTTCCAACTCTGACCGGGATGTCCTCAAGGAGTCCTTCTGGAACTCTTATAGACTGATCAGCTAGGACAAGAGAGGTCCTAGTAGGCGAAAAATCCAGCATACCCAGCTTCTCTGCCACAGAATATGGCATAAGACTTCCTGCAGCTCCAAGATCACACAGAGAACGCCTAAAACTATCTTCAAAGATAGAACAGTTTAGCACAAAGACACCAGGGTCAAGCAGCTTCTTCGGGATCTTGGTTAACAGCACATCACTTATTTGTTGAAGAACCACAATCACCCAATCTTTCAGCTCTTCATCCATAGGCAGCATCTTTCTCAAGTATATCTGTACACAAGGATGATAAGGTGGATCATCAGATGATGGAATTTCTTCCAACTCTTCACCAATCTCTTCCAGCTACTTAAGCTCTTCAATCTCTTGCTTAATCACTTCAGAAACTGAAGGATATAGTCTAATGGATTGTGCATAAATCTCCTGCTGAGTAATCTCAGAGACTCCAGGGAATAAACGATCAAGTTCTAAATCTGCATCAATGCCATCAGAATCCTGCGAGTCTGTCTGTTCACGACCTGCAACGACCGACGCTTGAGGTGCATCGATCGATGCAACACTGTTTTCACAGTTTCCACCCGAGAGTTTTTCCCCAAAATCCGAAAATTCAGCCTAAACCAAACTTTCGTTTGCGAGAAGTTTAATTGCTTATCTAGGTTCTTTCTAGCTAAATTAACCAACTTTCGCTGCATTAATCAACCTAACGACATAATTCTGATTAGCTACTTCAGATTAAGCATTAAGAACAACTTAGATAAAGAACTAGCAGATATGAATCCCTACAGATTAATTTAAACTATAGTTCCATGAAATCTCTAATGAGAATCCTTCAACCTTACTCAGACATAGCAATCATAACAGATAACATGATCAAAGTAGATATCATAAATAAATCAAAGGAATCAGAACAGGGGTTCGAAATCAAGTCTCTTTCGAGAACAAAACCAGCCCCTAAAATCTCCTAAGAAAATAAAACTTAGTTATGAAAGTTTAGCCTAAACAATGGCTTAAAAACTCTATTTATAATCTAAAACACGAATTGGGTCACTTTGTAAATATTAGGAACTTCTGGGCAAAACTGCGGTTTCATCATTCTTCATTAAGCCGTCGTTTGGCCCATCTCGCATGTGCAACGATCGATACTAGTGTGCAACGATCGTTGCGGCTCTGGAATATTGACAGTGAAGTCTATCTCTCGGCCAAATACTCTAATTAGCTCCAGAAAGTGCCATAATCACCAAATATGCTCCAAATGTGCTTGTACCTAATAAACACCTGAAAAGACTCTAAAACATAGTAAAGGACTCGATAAATAACACATATACCATGGTTAAAAACCCTAAAATCCATGGTATATCAACTCCCCCACACTTAGCCCTTGCTTGTCCTCAAGCAAAACAAAGAACTAAATGTAGTTAAGAGGTTTGAAAACTTTCAGAAACTCTTTTCGTCATAGAAGCAACAACACTCAGATTCCCCTTAGTAAACCACTGCAAGAATCAATCACAGGATATCAAGACCAACATATACTTCCCCCACACTTAGCAACTGTCCTAAGTAAACTCCACAATCACATTCAAGCATTCAAATTCTCCCTACTGACTTCTGCAAGTATTTAAGTGCGGTCTCACCTAAGGAGTATCGATCAAAGGGCACATGGATTCTTACCTTATCAGCTCTAGACCACCATACTATCTTTCTCTAGTCCCTTTCTTCTCTTTCCCTTCCTTAACAACTGATTTTTCCCACATTGGGTATCATTTTATTTTTTTTATCAGTGTTCTTCCCGTTATGGGGTGTACTTTGGACACATTCCATGGATCGCACAGGAGATAATAGGGGTCTCTACCACTCCTGTGACCACTTCGGAGTTACTAACTCATCCTCAGTTTATTATCTTCTTCTTTTTTATGGAAGGGGAGAAGGGGACTAAATAGGATAGGTTGACAGGTTGTGTCAGAACTAACAAGGGAATCCGACACAAAGTATTACCAAGCCCTTAAGTGAGAAATCTAAGTCAGTATTAAGGTTGAAGTCAGTAAAAGGATCCTCTGATACCTGAAGTGATGTGGGTGTTCCCAGTAGGTTGATCCGTGTCTGGGTTTTCTAATAGTCAGAGATAGATCCTGCAACTTCATCCCAATGGTTACTTAAGTTCCTGCAAGTGCTATAAATCTTCTCAAAAATTCATAGTTTCTTACTTAAACAATTTTGACTCAATAAAACAAAAAATTTGAAAAATAGACTGACTCTTAAGAAAACAGAAAGAAAGATGTCAGTAGCACCTCCCCCACACTTAAGACACACTGTCCCCAGTAGTGTCAAGCGAAGGATTGGTAAAAAGAAATAAAAATTGTTAATGGTTTGTTTGAGTTCTGTCGTATTTTACCTCTGTCGCTCAAGCACCGATCGTTGCACATAGTGCATCGATAGTTGCTATGCGATTTTCGTTGGTTGTCGATCGTTGCTCATGACTGCAACGATCGCTGCAATGCGTATATCGGATCAGTCAGCAAGTTAGCAGGTTAGTCTGTTGAAATCTATCAAATTTCGAATCCTGCAAGCTGGAAACACTGAAAACAGAGTAAAATCGAAGCAAATAATGTAGCAAATCAAACATATCATCCAAAAACAACGGCATCCTAAAAATCAAAAGGAAAAAGTGCAAAGAAAAATAAGAAAAAGATAAAAGAGTACAGAACCGAATGTCTGAAAATGGAGATCAATCTCACTCGCTCACATCATCTATCCCACCATATAGCTCATCGTCATTGGCTGCCTCAGCTATGCGATCAGTACTGCTCGAGGAAGTAGGAGTCGGAGATCGTCGTCTGCGTCGAGAAGGTCCTGGGACGGGCTGGTGAACCTGTGGCTGTCTCCTGCAAGTGCAGCCACGCATCCACTCCCAGACGGTCTTCCATATCCCATCACTACGCTCTCTCCACTCAGCCTCAGACATATCACCGTAGGGCACTGTAATCTCAGGATAAGGGCCGATATCAACCGGAGCAGCAGCAGGCGCAGGTGTAGAGGAAGATGAAGCTCTCGTAGAAGGCTCTCCCAGCGGATGAGCCATAGTAGGCACTGCGCGTCGAGCTCTGGCAGGAGGGCGGAAGCTCAAAGCATCAATCGTATCAATCTGAGTCAACCTAGCAGCAGGAAGATCAATGCCATACTGTGTAGATGCAGGGTCGAAGTAAACCCATACTCGCCCCTCCTTCAGCCACCTAGAACTCTGCAAGTGACTGAGATCCAGGAGCTCTCTCTCAGTAATGCACTCTGTATCCTCCATAGGGATCCTGCAGTGTCTGAAAATAGGAGTAAGAAGACTCCCTATTGTCTCCTTGCGCACGCCGTCATAGGGATTCTTCTGCAGCTCGCAAAGATGATGGGCAAATACAGCTCCCAAGTTGACTTTCTCAGCTGGGTTTCTCACGTCGGTACCCCTGAACTGCTCCCTCAGTCCTCTGAATAGCATTTCCAACTCATTCTTACGCATCTTGTTGGCCTCATGCTTGCACAATAGAGTGCGCCCCAAGATACGCAAGACATACCTGAGAGCCGGATGCCTAACCTAAATCACAGGTGTAGTCCGTGAGTGATACCGTCCACCACCAATGTACTCCCAGAACTGCCGAGCCTCTGATGGTTCCCATGGAAGGGACATATCAGTGCGTGTCTGCTCAGTGCTAAACCCATAGATCCTACAGATATCGAGAAGGGGTACTCGATACCTGGCGCCAAGACACATGAAAGTAAAAGTGCCTCCTTGAGCATTCCTGCTGTCCGGGTTCGGGTAGACAACCCTGCATGTGGCAAGCAACTGTCTCACCAGCTCTGGGTATAGATCGTAAGGCTGCCTTGGCATTGTCCCCAGACCAATGCCTCTGCACAGCTCCATAACCTGCTTGTCTATGCCGAGACTCAAACAGGTCGAGTAATCCGAAAACTTGGTTGGCGCTAGCTCCATGCCACACCAACCGTTGTACAGCAATGTATCGTACTCGTCCCAGTACTCGTGGAGCGGCCTCTCTGTGAAATCAGTCGTAGCGAGCAGCTTATTAATAGCCATCCCCCAGTTGCGGTCAGTCCTAATCCGAAGGTTATCTTCCCTTGGCCATGGTGGCCCAATGGTTGCATGAACCAACTGATATGGCTCTGGAGGAGCAGAATCTCTGTGCAGCCATTCCGGTGGTGGAATGTACTCTCGTGATGCGCTTGCGGCGGTTGCTCTGCGCTTGCGGGGTTGATTCTGAGTTGCCATCTGCAAAACAGAAATTTAAACAAATCAGTCTCGGCAAACTCTCTGTGAAGTCGTCGTGCAACGACCGTTGCACTAAGGCACCGATCGTTGCAAGGCGACTTCGTATAATCGAACATTTCCCCAAAATCGCAGAGCAACGACCGTTGCACAAGTGCAACGATCGGTGCAAGGCGATTTTGGCCGCAATCAACAATCAACAAAATCGTTCTAAATTTGTGCTATCAACCACAAAATCGACAACAATCCATCACTAAGCAACCTAAATCATGTTCATTTAAGCATGCATTCATCAATTTCAATCCAAAATTCCTAATTTCTAAAACCCTAATAGTTGAATCCGAAAATCATCAAATAGAAGTACATTATCTTGAATTCGTGAGATATGGGTTGGAGAAATAGATTGAGAGTGTAAAAATGAGAGAATAGTGCTTGGAAACAAGGAATTTGATGAAGAAATGATAGTTTTTAGGTGGTGAGGTTCTCGGTGGCGAAAATAAATGGAGAAGAAAAAGGAGAAGAAAAAGGGTTTAAGGTAACTTACCTTGGTCGTGGGTGCAACGATCGTTGCATAGTAGCAACGATTGATGCTGGTTGAACCAGATCGATTCCGGTTTAGCTCGACATACCTTAATTTTTGATTTAAACCAATTGCAACGACCGTTGCACATGTAGGCAACGATCGTCACACATCTCCAGACTTGTGTTCTGTATCTTAAAACTAGCAAAAACAAATAAAAACGTGAAATCCTAAGAAAAACAATAAGAAATGAAAATACTAGAACCTAACAGTGGGTTGCCTCCCACTCAGCGCTTGTTTTAAGTCATTAGTTTGACTTTTGGAAAGAGGTCAGACTCATGGAGGTTTCAACAGATACTTTGAGTGTCTCTGTGAGTGCCTTATCATCCATGGCGGTGTGTAAGCAGTAGCAGCATGATGTCGTCCAAGGAACATAGGAAAGAATGTAGGGTGGGATCGACACTTGGGCGGTTTAAAGCTTTTTCCTGCATTCAAAACAGTGGAGTCAGAAGTTTTAAACTTAGAGGATTTATGCTTTACCTTGGGCAGCGATTTGATGTTCGGAGCCTTCTGTTTATGAGTAGCTTTAGGTTTTGAAGATGTTAGAGTAGACTCCTGTGGAACCACCATCTTCTTATCAACCACTACTGTGCACTGAACAACATCTTTAGACCTTACAGGAGCTTTTGGGAATGGTATTGGAGGTTTGTAGATCCTTTCCTTGGCAACTCCACGAGATATAAGTGAAACTGGTTCTTTACGGGGTGTAACGATCGGTGCATATGGTGCAACGATCGACACGGATGTCTCAGCTCGAGTTTCAACTATAGTCTCGGTCCATCAGCTCCCTGGTCTAATCCAGCAATTTCAAACTCAAATTTCCCCTCTTGACTTGGTCCAGTATCAGTCTGAACTATCCAAGCCAAGAGATCCATGTTAATCTCCGTTGAGTCAGGTCCGTCGAAGCTCTCAAACTCAGGGAATTCAATATCAGACTCCCCTCCGTTTTCCACAAATCACATAGCCTTAACTGCTAGATATGGTCCATGATCCATCCTGTGGTTAACTTGAATAGGAATGTCAACGACATGGGCTTCCTGAGTATCCTTCCTTGTGGTAGGACTTGAAATCTGATCCATCTGTGTATCTAGCAACTTCATATGAGTGTTCAAGGACTCAAATTTCTCATTCAGATTAGTGTACAAGCTCTCAAGCTTCGAGTTGAAAGACGATGTGGTCTGTTGTTGTTCTGCAAGGGACTGCTCCATCATGATCTCCAATCTGCTCGTCTGTGCAGGTACAGGAGATGCTAGGCAGGATGTATAACCATAATCTCTTGATCCTTGAGCATGTCTAGAACCTTGTCTCTGCTGGTGTCCAAATGTATGTCCATAATAATCAGCTCCAGCCATATATTTTACCTCTGCAAATCCTTCAGTTTCTGCATCAGCTCGGAACTGTCTCTCCCTCAGTAGAACGTCGTGGATATCATCTATCTTATTTCTCATCTCAGCTACTTGCCCGACCAATACATGGTAATCTGGCAAGATGGGGTCTCCCTCCCCATCTAGTTTCTGACCTTTTGCGTTGCATATATGACCCTCTTGGTCTCGTAAAACGCCGTTTTCACCGCGAATCAGAATCACATGTTCCATAGAGTGAAACCTATTGAACGTCTCAGATCTTGGCATCGCTGTTCTCGCCTTTTGTCGATCGGTGCAAGGTAGGTAACGATCGATGCAATGCGAATCCCTGCAATCCCAAAAATCAAAAACGTGAGTAAACAAGAAAAATTAAAAAGAATGCTTAGTCTAAATCCTAGTACTAAATCTATCGGCGAACTCAAAGAGTCCCCGGCAACGGCGCCAAAAACTTGATAGGTGTAGTTTTATCCCTATTCTACTGCAAGTGCACAGTTAATGCAATCGTAGTATATAAGGTATTGAATCCCACAAGGACTCTCAGTCACACAATAGATTATTAGTAATTCAGATTTAATTAAGCGAAGCAGGTGTGAAAACAGTAAACGAAATAGCAAAGCAAATCAAGTGAGTTTGTAAGCAAGGAGGCGAAGCGCTAGGTTTCAAGAGTTCTCAGGAAATCAGGAACACAAGTAATCAGTCAATCAGGATCTAATCAATAACTGTTCTAGAACTCAAACACGGATATGGAATTAACCAAATTCCTTTGCGATAATTCTCTAAGTCTAAGTGTAGCAAACCAAACTTTCGTTTGCGAGAACTAACAGATTAAACCAGCTTTAATTCCAAGTTTGATATGTTCACAATTAACCTAAACCAAACTTTCGTTTGCGAGAAGTTTAATTGCTTATCTAGGTTCTTTCTAGCTAAATTAACCAACTTTCGCTGCATTAATCAACCTAACGACATAATTCTGATTAGCTACTTCAGATTAAGCATTAAGAACAACTTAGATAAAGAACTAGCAGATATGAATCCCTACAGATTAATTTAAACTATAGTTCCATGAAATCTCTAATGAGAATCCTTCAACCTAACGAGAGATCTACTCAGACATAGCAATCATAACAGATAACATGATCAAAGTAGATATCATAAATAAATCAAAGGAATAAGAACAGGGGTTCGAAATCAAGTCTCTTTCGAGAACAAAACCAGCCCCTAAAATCTCCTAAGAAAATAAAACTTAGTTATGAAAGCTTAGCCTAAACAATGGCTTAAAAACTCTATTTATAATCTAAAACACGAATTGGGTCACTTTGTAAATATTAGGAACTTCTGGGCAAAACTGCAGTTTCATCATTCTTCATTAAGCCGTCGTATGGCCCATCTCGCATGTGCAACGATCGATACTAGTGTGCAACGATCGTTGCGGCTCTGGAATATTGACAGTGAAGTCTATCTCTCGGCCAAATACTCTAATTAGCTCCAGAAAGTGCCATAATCACCAAATATGCTCCAAATGTGCTTGTACCTAATAAACACCTGAAAAGACTCTAAAACATAGTAAAGGACTCGATAAATAACACATATACCATGGTTAAAAACCCTAAAATCCATGGTATATCACCTCTTCAACCAACTCAGCTGTGTTCAACTCAAATTTTTCACCTTGTGTTGATCCATCATCAATGTACACTGACCAGGCCTTGATATGAGTTTCTGCTACTCCTTTTCCCTTCACAGTTCTTGAGATTTGGCTCACCTGAGTGTCCAATTGCCTCACATGAGTACTTAGAGACTCAAACTTACCACTGAGATCCTCGTAGACAGCATTTATCTTCTTATTGCAATCCAAAGTAATCTTTGTCTGTCCCTCCAGCAGATGTTCTATCATTGCCTCTATCTTACTCTCATGAGTGCTAGTAACAGGAGGTGTCTGGTAAGAAGAAGAACCATAAGTTCTCTGATTACCTTGTCCAAAAGGCTTCTGGAATCCACTAGTCTGTCCAAAGCCAGAAGAGTTATGATTGCCTGCGAAGGCACTCTTCTGTCCTCCACCGAAGAACTTGTTTCCAGACTGATATCCGAATATGTTACCTTGAAAACCAGAACCACCTATGTAGTTTACGTCCTCTTCCTGGTTCTCTTCCTCAGCTCCTAAAATCTCAACATCCTGAGCAAAATGCACTCCCTTTTTCGCAGCCAAGAGATTGCACACAGTATCCAGCTTAGATCTAATATCAGCTATCTCTAAGTTCTCTACCTTTCCACCGGATCTCTTCCTCCTCTCATCAGTAGACTTGCAGCTATTGCTGCTCACTAAGTTCTCAATCAACTGCTTAACTTGTGCAGGAGTCCTGGTGTTGAAGTTTGCATTACTGGAGTTATCCAGCGCAGTCTGATATGGCAGATCTATGCCTCTGAAGAAGATACCTAGCAATGTGACCTCAGTAAATCCATGGTGCGGGCAGTCACGCTGATACTTCTTGAATCTCATCCAGGCAGCTTTTAGAGGCTCCATAGGACCTTGGAAGAATGTCAGAATGTCAGAATGTCCTGTCTGGACTGATCGGAACGCGCATCATCGTAGAAATGCCTCAGAAACTCGCTCTTAAGAGCATCCCAAGTAGTAAACTGCCCAGCTGGCAGTTGCTTCAGCCATGCAGCAGCTTCTCTAGCGAGACTGTGCGGAAAGAGCTTAAGAAACAGATAATCCTGGCACACTCCATCATACTTCATGCCAGTGATTATATCCTCGAACTGATCAATGTGATCCATAGGCTACTCCGATGGGTGACCATGGAAAGCATTCTGTCTCATCAGCGAGTAGTAGATGGTTTTGATCTCAAAATCGTTCCTCTCAGATACAGGAGGTACTAGAGCTGACCGGTTAGCATGAAACTCATCCGGTCTGTTGTAGTCAGCTAATGTCCTCTCATGAACAACCATCTGTCTACCTCGGGCCTGTCCTTGGCCTTGCGCCTGCAGCTGTGGTTCAGGTTCCTCAATATTCGGGATTACATGTCCCTCAGCATCAATCCTCTGCCCAGCAGCATTATGCGGATTGTTATCTCGGTCCCTCAGGATACCGTTAGCATCTTGTATCAGGATCAAACGTTCACGTACCATCCTTGCTCTTCTTTCTCTTCTGTTAGTCCTATCTAGTCGTCCAAGTTCTTCAAGTCCGAGATTAACGAGGTTCAAGTTCTGATTACTTCTAGTTTCACGCGTCTGCATAAACTGTCTGTAATCGTCAAGCAACGATCGATGCTATCAGTGCAACGATCGATTCAATCTCAGAATCGCCTAGTGACGATCGACACAACAGGTGCAACGATCGACGCTATGCGAAATCGGTACCTGCGACAGAGAGAAAACAGAGAAAAATTAGTAACTAAAAACAAAAAAAATAAAAATCCTAGTCTAGGTTCGAATCTATCGAGGACTCAACAGAGTCCCCGGCAACGGCGCCAAAAACTTGATAGGGGTCTAGTTTTAATCATATTCTACTGCAAGTGCACAGTCAAGTGATTGTAGTATATAGGGTATCGAATCCACAGAGACTCCGGTTTCGATAGATTAAGAACTAAGAGATTAAACTAAGAGAAAGCAGATGTGATGTAACTAAAAGTAATGCGAGAAAGTAAACAAGTAGCAAGATTCTCGGTTGTGAAAGCAGTTAATTAAGGGCGCTAAGTCTAGGGCGTTCTCAGGAAATCAGACAAGCAGACAGTTCATTCAGTAAGGATCTAATTAAGCACAGTTCTAGAACTCAAAACACGGATATAGAATTAACCAACTGTCGTTGCGAGTCTAAGTGCAGCAATCCAAATTCCTTTGCAATTACTAACAGATTAAACCAGCTTTAATTCCAAGTTCGATATGTTCACAATTAAACTAAACCAAATTCCTTTGCGAGAAGTTTAATTGCTCAACCTAAATAGTTCAGATTCTAAACCACACTTTTGTGTTTAATTGCTCAACCTAAATAGTTCAGATTCTAAGTGATCAGGTTAGAACTAGCATTAAACACAATTTAGATCGAAGAACAGATATGATATGAATCCTTAACTGAATTAAAAAAGTCTAGCAAATCATGAAATCCTTAATGAGAAACCCTAAACCTAACTATGAATCTACTCAGACATAGAAGATGTAAACATAATCAATGAATAATTAGATATCATAAAAGAGATTAAAACAAGTAAAGGGGTTCGAAATCTTCTCCAAAATAAAGGTGTAGTACAGGATCAGATCAGCCCCAAAAGCTCTAAAAACTCTCTGCTCTAAATTATGATTGCGTCTTTTAAAACTGATGTTAAAATCCTAATTAAATAGCTAAAACAACGACTTGGGGCTTCTGTGTAAATATTTGGAACTTCTGGGCTTTTCTGCAAAAAATTATAACTTCAATAAACCACCGAGATCTGGCCCATTCGCGTAGTGCAACGACCGATGCAGGTGTGCGTCGATCGATGCAGATCCCAAAACTGGACAGTGAGTTCTATCTCTCGGACCAAATCTCCAAAATGCTCCAATAAGCTCCATAATCACCACATTAGCTCCAAACGTGCGTGTACCTAATAAAACCTGTAAAAGACTCTAAAGAAACACAAATAGACTCTAAAACACACTTATATCATGGTCTAAAACTAGTAAAAACCATGATATATTAACTCCCCCACACTTAGCCTTTGCTTGTCCTCAAGCAAAACAAAGAACTAGAATGTAGTGAAGAGGTTTGAAAACTTTCAGAATCTCTTTTTATCGTAGAAGCAACAGCACTCAGATTCCCCTTAGTAATCCACTGAAAGATTTCACCTGCAGACATAAAGACCAACATATACTTCCCCCACACTTAGCAACTGTCCTAAGTAAACTCCACAATCACATTCACGCATTCAAATTCACCCTACTGACTTCTGCAAGTATTTAAGTGCGGTCTCACCTAAGGAGTATCGATCAAAGGCACATGGACTCTTACCTTGTCAGCTCTAGACCACCAAACTATCTTTCTCTGGTCCCTTTCTTCTCTTTCCCTTCCTTAACAACTGATTTTTCCCCACTGGGTATCATTTTATTTTTTTTATCAGTGTTCTTCCCGTTATGGGGTATACTTTGGACACATTCCATGGATGCACAGGATATGATAGTTGTAGCTACCATTCCCAGAGACCACTTCGGAGTTACTAACTCATCCTCAGTTTATTATCGTTTTTTTTTTACTTTATGGAAGGGGAGAAGGGAACCAAATAGGACAGGTTTACAGGCTGTGTCAGAACTAACAAGGGAATCCGACACAAGGTATACCAAGCCCTTAGGTGAGAAAATTAAGTCAGTATTAATGGTGAAGTCAGTTGGCTAAATGCAAGGAGATGATGAGCAAGGTGTTGATTGAAGTGCCATTTATTGATGCTCTAAAGACTACTCATGTGATGAAGAGATGTCTAAAGGACATGCTTTCTGGTAATATGAGAGATGAGGAAGGTGTATTGATGATCTCAGAGGTATGTAGTTCTGTGATTCGAGGCAGGATTCCTGAGAAACTGAAAGATCCAGGGAGCTTTGTGTTGGATTGTTCTATCTACATAGATAGATTTGAGAGGTCATTGTGTGATCTTGGTTCAAGTGTGAACCTTATGCCCTTCTCTGTTGCTAAGAAGCTTGGGATGACAGATTTCATGCCTATTAGTATCTCATTGATTCTAGCTGACAGAACTGTATGGATCTCCTAAAGGGGTGTTGGAGGATGTGCCAATAAGGATTGGTAACTATGTGATCCCGAAAGACTGTGGTTTTACAGTATGGAGAGGAACCAAAGGATCCACTTATCTTGGGTAGACCCTTCTTGGCTACTACTGGTGCAATGATTGACTGTAAGAAGGGAACAATAATTCTGAATGTGTGTGATTTGAAGATGGGTTTTGATATAGATAAGCTGGTGAAGAGACCAACCAACGACGGACAGAACTTTAATGTGGACACTCTCAGTGATTTGGCAGAGGAGTTCTTTCAGAGGACACAAGCTCAAGATCCGTTGAAAAGAGCTCTGATAAGCTCAGTAAAGGAATTGGAGCATCTGGAGGACGAGCCTGCTATTTGTTATGCTAGATTGATGGAATTGACAGAGCAAGTCATGCAATTGGAAGTGCAAAACGAGCAGCTGCATCGATAGACGCAAACTGAGCATCGAACGATGCACATCGCGTCCGATTGGGCAGAGGAAAAATCTTCAAAAATTGAACCGAAACAACTTCCATCTAGGATAAGGTATGCATTTATTGGACCTAATTTGACATATCTACTGATTATTAATACTTCCTTGAACAACGAAGAGACTTCCTTACTGCTGAGAAAGCTGTGCAAGTATCGCAAAGCTCTTGGATATTCTCTTGATGACATTTCCAGTATCTCTCCGGATCTGTGCATGCATAGGATATATCTTGAGGATGAGACAAAGTCATCAGTGGAGCATTAGAGGAGGTTGAATCCAAATCTGAAGGAAGTGGTGAAGAAGGAGATTCTGAAACTGCTTGAAGCTGTAATCATCTATCTTATCTCTGACAGCGATTGGGTCAGTCAAGTACATGATGTGCCTAAGAAAGGAGGTGTCACTGTGGTTAAGAACGAGAAGAATGAGCTGATTCCTACAAGGACTGTGATTGGACACAAGATGTGCATTGGTTAAAGGAAGTTGAATGCTGTAACTAGGAAGGATCATTTTCCCTTGTCTTTTATTGATCAGATGCGGGAGAGGTTAGCTATTCATCCCTATTATTGCTTCCTTGATGGGTATCATGGTTTCTTTCAAATTCCCATTCATCCAGAGGATCAGGGGAAGACCACTTTTACTTGTCCCTATGGTACTTTTGCGTATTCAAGAATGCCTTTTGGACTCTATAATGCCCCAGCCACCTTCCAGAGATGTATGATGTCGTTTTTTACAGACATGATTGAGGACTTCATGGAGGTATTTATGGATGATTTTCAGTCATGGTTCTTCATATCATGAGTTTTTGGATAATATTTGCAAAGTGCTAGCTAGATGTGAGGAAAAGCACTTGGTTTTTAATTGGGAGAAGTGCCATTTCATGGCCAGAGATGGTATTGTTCTTGGCCACGAAGTATCAAAGTCTGGGATTGAGGTAGATCGCGCCATGATTGAGGTTATGACCAACCTTCAGACGCCAGATTATGTGAAGTCTGTGAAAAGGTTTCTTGGACATGCTGGGTTCTACAGGAGGTTCATCAAAGATTTCAGTAAGATTGATAGACCACTAACTGCTTTGCTGTGTAAGGATGTGAAATTTGAGTTCACTGCCGATTGTCAAAATGCATTTGAAAAGATTAAGAAAGCATTAGTGAGTGCTCCTATAGTACATCCACCAGATTGGGAGTTACGTTTTGAGGTTATGTGCGATGCAAGTGATTTTGCTGTAGGAGCTGTTCTGAGGCAGAAGAAGGACAAGAAACTTCATGCTATCTATTATGCCAGCAGAACACTAGATGATACGCAGAGAAACTATGCTACTACAGGGAAAGAGTTGTTGGTAGTTTTCTTTGCCTTTGAGAAATTCCGCCACTATCTGGTTGGATCTAAGGTGATAGTACATACAAACCATTTAGCTCTGAAGTACTTGATGCAGAATAAGGATGTAAAGCCAAGGCTTTTGAGATGGATCCTCCTTCTTCAAGAGTTTGACATTGAGGTCAAGGACAAAAAGGGAGTTGAAAATGGAGTTGTTGATCATCTTTCAAGGATCAGGGTTGAAGAAGACGTCCCTATTGATGATTTTCTACCAGAAGAGAACGTCAATTTGATTGAGACAGTGTTTAGAACGGATTTGGACAGAAATATGTAGAATTGTCGGATTGCCGAGAATGTATCAATTGACGCCACCCTAGCGACGATCAATGCACGTCTCGATTCAGACCTGTGTGTCGGTCGATGCAACGCGATTACGAACCTGGAACCTCTGAATGTTCAAATTGGTCACTACAACATGGATCTTTACACTGTTTTGACGCCCGATCGACCATGGTTTTCTGTCATTGCAAATTACCTGGCTGCATAGACTAAACCAGATAATCTCAAGGGGTATGCAATGAAAAAGTTCTTCAGAGAACTAATAAGGTTCTATTGGGATGAGCTTTATCTGTATAAGCAATGCTCGGATGGCATTTACAGGAGATGCATTGCAGAATCAGAGGTTCCAGACGTTTTATTTCATTGCCATAAATCAAATTATGCTGGACACTTTGCTACTTTCAAGACAATGTCTAAGGTTTTGCAAGCAGGCTTGGTGGCCTACTATGTTCAGAGATGCTCATTTGTTTGTCTCTATGTGCGATGCCTATCAGAGGCGAGGAAAATCAGTAAGAAGCATGAGATGCCACAAAATTTCATTCTTGAGGTTGAGGTTTTCGATTGTTAGGGCATTGATTTCATGGGTCCTTTTACCTCATCTCATGGGAATAAGTTCATTTTGGTTGTTGTGGACTATGTGTCTAAGTGGGTGGAATCAATAGCTAGTCCAACCAATGACTCTTCGGTGGTGCTTAATTTGTCTAAGACCATCATTTTCCCTAGATTTGGAGTGCCAAAGATTATGATAAGTGATGGAGGATCTCACTTTATCAACAAGGTCTTTGAGAAGCTGCTACAGAAGCGTGGTGTTCATTGTCATGTGTCTACTCCTTATCATCCTCAGACTAGTAGGCAAGTAGAGGTCTCTAACAGACATATTAAGGAGATCTTGGAGAAGATAGTTGGGAAGACAAGTAAGGATTGGTCTACAAAGCTTGATGATGCGTCATGGGCCTATTGGACTACGTTTAAAATGCTACTTGGGATTACACTGTTTCATCTTCTCTATGGGAAAGCCTTCCACCTTCCAATTGAGCTTGAGAATAAGGCAGCATAGGCTGTGAAGCAGATGAACTTTTTGATATGAAGTCCGCAGCAGAGAGGAGACATGTGCAGCTGAATGAGTTGGATGAGATTAAGCATCATGCCTATGAGAATTCAAATATGTACAAATAGAGGACTAAGGCATATCATGACAAGAAGATTGTCTCCAGACAATATGAGCCAAATAATCAGGTACTTTTGTATAACTCTCATTTGCGATTGTTTCTAGGTAAGCTGTGATCTAGATGGTCAGGTCCTTTCACAGTCAAGGAAGTGCGTCTGTATGGTGATGTTTTTCTGATCAGCTCAGTGATAGGTTCTAAGTTTTCCCTATACTAAACTGCAAGTGAACAGCAATGTCGAAGTAGTATATAGGGTTATCGAATCCACAGGGACACTTGGTCTCAAGAGAATCAAACTGTAGGAATAAATACTAGAAATAAGCAAATAGTGAATGAAATAAATTGCGGTGCGAGAAAGTAAATCAGTAGCAGAGATTAACGGTTGTGAAACAAGTAATTAAAAGCGTCAAGCCTAGGGTATTCTCAGGAAATCAGACAAGCAGACAGTTCATTCAGCAAGGATCTAATTAAGCACGGTTCTAGAACTCAAAACACAGATATAGAATTAACCAAATTCCTTTGCGATAATTCTCTAAGCCTAAGTGCAGCAAACCAAACTTTCGTTTGCGAGAACTAACAGATTAAACTAGCAATAAGTCCAAGTTTGATATGTTCACAATTATCCTAAACCAAACTTCTGTTTGCGCAAAGTTTAATTGCCCAATTTAATTAGTTCAGATTCCTAAACCCCACTTCCGTGACGTATTTAGCAACCTAAGATCTAGATTCTAATTGATCAGGTTAGAACTAGCTTTAAGCACAATTAAATTGAAGAACAGATATAGTTATGAATCCTTAACTGAATTTGAACAAGTCTAGCAAGTCATGAAATCCTATGTGAGAAACCCTAAACTCAACTATGAATCTACTCAGACATAGATAATGAAATCATAATCATAGAATGAATAAATTGCATAAAAGAATAAGAGTAAAAGGGGTTCGAAATCTTCTCCAAATACAGATGATGTAACAGGTTCAGATCAGCCCCAAAAAGCTCTAAAATCCTCTGCTCTTAATTATCAAAGTGTATTGTAAAAAGTATAAAGCGTATCTAATAAAAACACTAAAAACTCTATTATATAGGCATAATCTCGGCCAAGGGCTTCTTTGTAAATATCAGGAACTTCTGGATCAAAGTGCAATAACTTGATTCTTCTAAACCGCCGAGTTTCGGCCCATCTCGCTGGTGCATCGATCGATGCTAGAGTGCAACGATCGACACCTTCCTCTGTTTCGGACAGTGAGCTCTATCTCTCGGCCAAACACTCCAAAAATCTCCAATTCAGCTCCCAACCTGATTATACCTGTAAAAGACTCTAAAAGAACACAAAAGACACTAAAAACACACTTATATCATGGTCTAAAACTAGTAAAAACCATGATATATCAACTCCCCCACACTTAGCCTTTGCTTGCCCTCAAGCAAAACAGAGAACTAAAGCTTGGTGAAGAGGTTTGAAAACTCTTCAGAAACTCATTTCATCCTAGAAGCTACAATACTCAGATTCCCCTTAGTAAACCACTGAAAGAATCAATCACAGGATATCAAGACCAACATGTACTTCCCCCACACTTAGCAACTGTCCTAGGTAAACTCCACAATCACATTCAAGCATTCAAATTATCTCTACTGACTTCTGCAAGTATTTAAGTGCGGTCTCACCTAAGGAGTATCGATCTAAAGGCACATGGATTCTTACCTTATCAGCTCTAGACCACCATACTATCTTTCTCTAGTCCCTTTCTTCTCTTTCCCTTCTTTAACAACTGATTTTTCCCCACTGGGTATCATTTTATTTTTTTTATCAGTGTTTTTCCCGTTATGGGGTGTACTTTGGACACATTCCATGGATCACATGAGAGATAATAGTGTTTGCTACTATTCCCATGACCACTTCGGAGTTACTAACTCATCCTCAGTTTATTATTATTATTTTTTTTACTTTACAGAAGGGGAGAAGGGGACTAAATAGGACAGGTTTACAGGCTGTGTCAGAACTAACAGGGAATCCGACATAAAGCATACCAAGCCCTTAGGTGAGAAATTCTAAGTCAGTATTAAGGTTGAAGTCAGTAAAGGATCCTCTGATACCTGAAGTGATGTGGGTGTTTCCAGTAGGTTGATCTGTGATGGGGTTTTCTAATAGTCAGAGATAGATCTTGCAACTTCATCCCAATGGTTACTTAAGTTCCTGCAAGTCTTGTAAATCTTCTCAGAAAATCATAGTTTCTTACTTAAACAATTTTGACTCAATAAAACAAAAAAATTTTGAAAAACGGACTGACTCTTAAGAAAACAGAAAACAAAAGTCAGTAGCACCTCCCCCACACTTAAGACACACTGTCCCCAGTAGTGTCCAGCGAAGGCTCGGTAAAAAGAAAATAAAAATTGAAAAGGTGGAATTATGTCTGTCGGGTTACCTCTGTCGCTCAGGCATCGATCGTTGCACTCAGTGCATCGACCGTTACTTGGCGATTTTCGTGTATAGTCGACCGTTGCTCAGGACCGCAACGATCGCTGCAATGCGATTCCTTTCGTGTTGTGACGATCGACACAGAAGTGCGTCGATCGCTGCACTGCGAATTAACCGAGACCTGCAAACATAAACTCACCAGAAACAAAAACAAACGTAAAATCCTAACAAAAACACCAAAAATGAAAAAGAAAAACACTAGTACCTAATGGTGGGTTGCCTCCCACCCGGCGCTTGTTTAAGGTCAATAGCTTGACCGGACGGATGAGATCTTTCAAGTACCAGGAGGTCCTGACAGAGACTTTTTCTGTCTCTGTTCAAGTCTCCTCATCCAAGGTGGTGAGTAGGCTGTTGCAGAATGCTCATGTCCAAGAAAAGATGGAGTGAAATGTGCTCCAGGATCTATAACCATGGTATGATCAGGCTGCTCAAAATCTGCGTCCCTTATGGTGAATGTCTGCCCATCTATCAGTGGCTTTCGCAGCTTATCCATCTCATAGTGCAGTGGTTCATCTCCCAGGTGGAGGTCTATTAGACTCTGTCTAACATCAATCACAGCTCCTGTTGTAGCCAAGAATGGTCTCCCAAGCAATAAAGCTTCATTCGGATCACAATCATATTTCAGCACAAGGAAGTCCGTTGGAACTAAGTAGTTCCCAACTCTCACCGGAATGTCCATAAGAAGTCCTTCAGGAACTCGTATGGACTGATCAGCTAGGATAAGAGAAGTCCTAGTAGGAGTAAAATCTAACATTCCCAGCTCCTCTGCCACAGAGTAAGGCATTATGCTTCCAGCAGCTCCTAAATCACATAGAGAGCGCCTAAAACTATCCTCAAAGATAGAACAATCTAGCACAAAAACTCCAGGATCAGGCAGTTTCTTCGGGACCTTAGTTAGCAGAACATCACTGATATGCTGAGGAACTATTATCACCCAGTCTTTCAGCTCCTCATCTAAAGGCAACATCTTGTTCAAATATCTCTGAACACATGGATGATAAGGTGGATCATCAGAAGGTGGAATTTCTTCCAAGTCTTCACCACTCTCTTCTAGCTTTTTCAGCTCTTCAATCTCTTCTTTAATCACTTCAGACACCTTGGGATATTGCCTAATGGCTTGTGCATAAACATCCTCTTGAGTGATCTCAGATACATCAGGGAATAGGCGGGCTAGTTCTGCATCAATCTCACTTTCATCCCACGGATCTTCTGCTCGTTCATGACCTGCATCGATCGATGCCAGCTGTGTGTCGATCGTTGCATCACTGCAGTTTCCACCCGAGAGTTTTTCACAGAAATCCGAAAATTCTGCCTCAGTCACCAACTCAGCTGTACTTAGCTCAAATTTCTCCCCTAGATAAGATCCATCATTAATGAGTACAGACCAGGCCTTAATATGAGTCTCTGCAACTCCTTTTCCCTTCAGTGAGCTGGACATCTTGTTCACCTGAGTGTCCAACTGCTTCATGTGAGTGCTCAGTGACTCAAACTTCCCATTGAGGTCTTGATAGACAGCGTCCAGCTTCTTATTGTTGTCCACAGAAAGCTTGGTTTGAGTCTCTATCAGTTGTTCCATCATAGCCTCCATTTTGCTCTCATGGGCTGTAGGCGCAGGAGGAGTCTGATAGGATGTAGATCCATAGGTTCTCTGAGTACCTTGTCCATAGGTCTTCTGAAAACCACCAGTCTGTCCACCATTGGAGAATCTGTTCCCCTGTTGATTACCAAATCTATTACCTTGGAAACCAGAACCTCCTATGAAATTCACATCTTCTTCCTGAGTTTCCTCCTCAGCCTGAATCACCTCTACATCTTGGGCAAAGTGGACAGATTTCTTACTTGTCAGGAGATTGTAGACTGTGTCCAATCTGGATCTTATATTAGCTATATCAGAATTCTCTACAGTTCCACCAGATCTCTTCCTCCTTTCATCCATTGTTTTGCAACTGTTGCTGCCAATCAGGTTATCTATCAACTGCTTAGCCTGTGTAGGAGTCCTGGTGTTGAAATTAGCATTACTGGAATTGTCCAGCGCAGTCTGATAAGGGAGATCTATGCCTCTGAAGAAGATACCAATCAGCTGTACTTCTGTGAATCCATGGTGTGGACAGTCACGCTGATACTGCTTAAATCTCATCCAGGCAGTCTTCAAGGGCTCCACAGCTCCTTGGGAAAAGGTGAGTATGTCCTGTCTGGACTGATCCGAGCGTGCATCATCATAAAAGTGACGCAGGAACTCACTCTTTAAGGCTGTCCAAGTAGTATACTGACCAGGTGCCAGTTGTCTCAGCCATGCACTAGCGTCTCCAGCAAGACTGTGCGGAAATAGCTTAAGGAACAGATAGTCAGGGCATACTCCTTCATACTTCATGCCAGTGACTATGTCCTCAAACTTGTCAATGTGATCCATAGGCTGCTCTGTTTGAAGACCATGAAAAGCAATCTGTCTCATCAGCTGGTAGTAGATGGTCTTTACCTCAAAATCGTTCCTTTCAAAAGTAGGAAGCACTAGAGCTGCTCGGTTTGCATGAAACTCATCAGGTCTGTTGTAATCAGCTAGTGTCCTCTCATGAACCACCATCTCTCTACCTTGGGCCTGTCCTTGACCCTGGTTTCGGTTCAGCTCCTGTTGCTGTTGCTCAGGAGGATCAGGGATGACATTCCCTTCAGCATCAACCCGATGCCCAGCAGCATTGTACGGGTTGTCATCTTGGTCCCTCAGGGTACCTTCAGCATCTGGTATCAAGATCAAACGTTCTCGTACCATTCTCTCTCTCTTTTCTCTTCTGTTAGTCCTTTCTAGACGTCCAAGTTCCTCTAGTCCGAGATTAAGCAAGCTCGAGTTCGGATTACTTCGAGTTTTCTGCGTTGGCATAAACTGTCGGTAATCGTCCAGCAATGATCGATGCTATCAGTGCAACGATCGATTCAACCTCAGAGTCGCCTAGTGACGATCGACGCAAGGGATGCAACGATCGACGCAAGGCGAAATTCGTACCTGCGACAGAGAGAAATCAGAGAAAAAGTTAGCAAAATCAAAAATAAAAACGAAAAAGAACAAAAACAAAAAGAAAAATTTCTAGCAAAAACCCTAAGTTCGGTCCTATCGAAGACTCAAAGAGTCCCCGGCAACGGCGCCAAAAACATGATAGGTTCTAAGTTTTCCCTATACTAAACTGCAAGTGAACAGCAATGTCGAAGTAGTATATAGGGTTATCGAATCCACAGGGACACTTGGTCTCAAGAGAATCAAACTGTAGGAATAAATACTAGAAATAAGCAAATAGTGAATGAAATAAATTGCGGTGCGATAAAGTAAATCAGTAGCAGAGATTAACGGTTGTGAAACAAGTAATTAAAAGCGTCAAGCCTAGGGTATTCTCAGGAAATCAGACAAGCAGACAGTTCATTCAGCAAGGATCTAATTAAGCACGGTTCTAGAACTCAAAACACAGATATAGAATTAACCAAATTCCTTTGCGATAATTCTCTAAGCCTAAGTGCAGCAAACCAAACTTTCGTTTGTGAGAACTAACAGATTAAACTAGCAATAAGTCCAAGTTTGATATGTTCACAATTATCCTAAACCAAACTTCCGTTTGCGCAAAGTTTAATTGCCCAATTTAATTAGTTCAGATTCCTAAACCCCACTTCCGTGACGTATTTAGCAACCTAAGATCTAGATTCTAATTGATCAGGTTAGAACTAGCTTTAAGCACAATTAAATTGAAGAACAGATATAGTTATGAATCCTTAACTGAATTTGAACAAGTCTAGCAAGTCATGAAATCCTATGTGAGAAACCCTAAACTCAACTATGAATCTACTCAGACATAGATAATGAAATCATAATCATAGAATGAATAAATTGCATAAAAGAATAAGAGTAAAAGGGGTTCGAAATCTTCTCCAAATACAGATGATGTAACAGGTTCAGATCAGCCCCAAAAAGCTCTAAAATCCTCTGCTCTTAATTATCAAAGTGTATTGTAAAAAGTATAAAGCGTATCTAATAAAAACACTAAAAACTCTATTATATAGGCATAATCTCGGCCAAGGGCTTCTTTGTAAATATCAGGAACTTCTGGATCAAAGTGCAATAACTTGATTCTTCTAAACCGCCGAGTTTCGGCCCATCTCGCTGGTGCATCGATCGATGCTAGAGTGCAACGATCGACACCTTCCTCTGTTTCGGACAGTGAGCTCTATCTCTCGGCCAAACACTCCAAAAATCTCCAATTCAGCTCCCAACCTGATTATACCTGTAAAAGACTCTAAAAGAACACAAAAGACACTAAAAACACACTTATATCATGGTCTAAAACTAGTAAAAACCATGATATATCACTCAGAAGGAAAGGAATTCAGTGTCAATGGACAGAGGATGAAGCACTATTGGACTAAGGCCGAGATTCCAAGAGGTCAGATTCTGCCTATGGATGATGCACCCTCTGCCTGATCTCCTTTCAGTCAAGATAATGATGTTAAAGAAGCGCTTGGTGGGAGGCAACCCACTGGTAAGTCTGTAAATATTCAATTTGGTGTTTTGATTCGATTTTACTTGGTATTTTTCGTTTTTGGTGTTTTTGTCGTACAAATCTATGTCTGTCTCTGAAAATCGCACTGCACCGATCTACGCGGTCCTGCGCGTCAGTCGATGCAGGGTCGAATGGGATTTACCTGCCAAAAAGCCGTAAGTTCTTCGGATCAGAAAATCGGGAAAATCGAGTCCGATGTTTGGAAGTACAAATTGCATTGATCGTTGTGGTCATGTGCGACGATCGATGCACCTGGTCCCGAGAAGAAATGAAAAGGTAAGTGGTAAACCGGAAATTTAACCTGAACCGGCCTGGTTCGTTGATCGCGATTTGCGATGACTGATGCACCCCTGCGTCGGTCGACACACATTCACGTGAGGTTAGTATGTTAAAATCCTTTATTTTTCTTCTTCCTAATTCTTCTTCTCTCGCGAAACCGAGACCTAAAATCGCCATCACCCCCATTTCTTCAATTCTTCATAATTTTCAGTGATTCCAAAGCCTAATATGCTCGATTTTGTAACTCTTTCCATTTCTACCATCTATTAAATCGATTTGCAAGGATTGTGCCCGAATTCCCATCCTTTTTATTTCGGTCCTAAGGTGAAAATTTGAAATTCATCACGATTTCTGTTGTTTCTTGGTATATTGATGCTTGTTTGAGGCTTTTAGTGATGAATTCGAGTTTCCCTTGTGATTGCATGGACAGATTTCGCAAGTTTTCTGAAAATCTCAGATTTGACAACGAACACTTGCGATTCTGTGATTTAGGGACAAATTAGGATAGATTTAGAGGAATTGAGACTGGTTGCTTGTGCTGATTTTGATGCGCTTGTTCATCTTAGAGCCTTGGCTTAATTTGCAAGATTGTTTTCTTGTGTCTTTGATCGCAGATGCCTCCACGAAAGCGCATGGATGTCTAAGATGTGCTTGCTGATTGGCTCTCACACGATCCATCACCTATTCAGCGTATTCTTGGAGCGATACAGCGTCCTAGGCCTAAGGGAGAGAAGGATCTGATCCCTATGCTGAGATAGTGGGTGAATGATCTTAAGATTGAGATGGAAAGCGCTGATTGCGTTGATAGAGAGATATATGACCAGTGGGATGAGAATGATACATTGTTCTACAATGCTTGGATTGACACAGACATCAAGCCTACACGCTTTTCTCACTACAGGACTTGTCAGATTCTGGGTATCACAAAGGATGTGTAGAGGCTGATAGAGAAGATAGGCTTGGGAACAATGCCTACGAGGAGTTATGAGCTAAATCCAGACTTGGTCAGAAAGTTGTTGTCTACCTGCAGAGTGTACTACACAGATGAGAGGCACAAGAGAGCAGCTAAAGGGACCTTTACCTTCATGTGTATGGGTGCATGTACCGTATTTCGATTCTCGATCTCTGCCGCATATATATGTTCATTTTGGAGCCTATTCGCTGCGTTCTCACTGATGAGTGGGAGAATTTGAACACTCAGTTATAATGGTATCATTTGGGAAAAGAGCGCTATCACTCGCGAGTCTCCAAGCAGACAGCTATACGACATCCGGTCCTGAGGTATGTTGTGCGCATTTTGGGGTAAACACTGTCATTCAAGTTTGAAATGAACAAGATGAGGAAGAAAGAGCTTATGATGCTTTATCATGGGATAAGTCACTTGTTCGAGAGAACTGCCTTGACTGACCCTGCGCCTGGACTCAACATGGGAGCAGTCTTCGCTTATCATCTCTGCAGTTTGAAGACTAAGGCATTTAAAGGCAAGAAGACTGGGACTATGGACAGTTTGCTTACTCCTATCTTCCAGCACTTCAGGATTCCTATGGATGGGAGAGAGTGTGTGACTAAGAGGCTATGGATGGATGATGCTCACTTTAGGATTGCCAATTGTATGAAGGATGGAAACCTTGGGTTTTCCATGATGCAGACTTGTGTGAGTGGTACGCGCAGCTTCCCTTACCATAGCTCACGAAGGTTGATACATTTATAGCTCGGAGCTTTGAGCGTCACAGGAACTATCTGCGCAGAGTACCTACAGCTGCTAACCCTCTCGGTGCTTCTACTTCTAGAGCTTCTACCTATGCTGCTCCTCCACCTGCGCCTGCCCTTGGAGATGCAGCAGGTGAGTTCGTGCCTATACCATACCCTGATCCACCTATGGATCCCGCACATATGTCTAGAGGAGCCTTCCAAACCATGCTGAATGACAGAGTGGAGGGACTTTGGGAGATGATAGCTAGCTGCTCTTGCAGACGTCAGAAGAGAGTTCATGTTCCTACACCTGCTCCTCGACGCATACGCTCTCCTACCTCTGAGACTAGTAGTTCTGACCGGTATGCTGGTATCGATGATGAGATTGAGTCCGATGAGATCTGATTTCCATGACTTTGGTTCTGTACTTTTCTTTCTTTCTTTTTATTTTTCATTGAGTCATTTTTATGTTTTCTAGAGTCTATGTTAGTCCGTCGACTTTGTAACTAATGTACTTTGATTTATATGACTATCTAGTTGCTTTGATTTTGCGATGTCTTTGGTTTATGTAGCTTACAGGTTGAGTTTTTGTGATTATTCACGGAACAGATGATGTGCAAAAATTCACGAAACATACACGTTCTGCATCGATCGACGCGGTCATGTGCGCCGATTGATGCACCCTTCCTAAAACATGCGTCGAACATTGCACATGTGCGTCGGTCGAAGCAGTTGTGAGACAGGTAAAAATCGCGAAATAGGAGTACATTCAGTCCCTTTTTTATCTTTTACCGATCCTAAGCTTCTATTCCACTAGGGATAGTGTGTTTCAAGTGTGGGGAAGGTGGTACTGGCATAATATTTTCTTTTCTTAGAGTTAATTGAGTCTGTTTTATTGAGTCAAAACAGTTTAGTAAGAAACTATGACTTTTTGAGGCGATCACTACACTTGAGGGAACCTAAGTGACCACTGGATGAGCTTGCAGATGATCCTTGACTATTAGAAAACCCAACACAGATCAACCTATTGAGGACACCCATATCACTTCAGCTATTCAGAGAATCCATTACTGACTTCAACTTTAACTTGACTTAATTTTTATCACCTAGGGGTTTGGAATACTTTGAGTCAGATTCCTTTGTTAGTTCTGACACAGCTTGTAAACATGTCTAAGTATGGTTCCCTTATCTCCTTTCTTAAAGTAAAAAAAAAAGAGATAAACTGCGGATAAGCATGTAGCTTCAAAGTGATCACGGGAGTGGTAGAAACTCCTATTACCTCATGTGCATTCATGGAATGTGTCCAAAGTACATCCCATTGCGGGAAAAGCACTGATAAAAAAATGATACCCAATCGGAAAAATCAGATGCTATGGAAGGAAAAGGAGAAGAAAGAAACCAGAAAATGATAGTATGGTGGTTAGATGCTAAAAGAGTGAGAGTCTATGTGTTCTTTGATCAATACTCCCTAGGTGAGACCACACTTATTAGATTTTAGAAGTCAGTGTGGTAAATTTGAATGCTCTGAATCTTATTTTGGAGTTTACTTAGGACAATTGCTAAGTGTGGGGGAAATATATGTTGGTCTTGATGTTTGCAGATTCATTTTTCATTTGGATTACTAAGGGGAATCTGAGTGTAGTACTTCAACGATGAAACGAGTCTCTGAAGTTTTCAAACTTCTTCTCCTTATCTTAATTTTCTGTTTTGCTTGAGGGCAAGCAAATTCTAAGTGTGGGAGAGTTGATATATGATGGTTTATATGTGTTTTAATCCATGCTATAAGTATATATCGAGTCTTTTGTAGTGTCTTTCGAGTCTTTTCAGGTGTTTTATAGGTGACACACGTTTGGAGGACTTTGGAAGATTTTGGAGCTTTTTGGGCAAAGATTGGAGCTGGAGCCGCGATGAGCAGAAATCACCATGTGAGATCGACCTGAACATCAACCGATGCACTCAGGCATCGATCTATGCAGCATTCCAAATCGCAAATTGCCATCGAATTAATGAAGACATGAGGATTTGTAGTTTTGACCCAGAAGTTCAAGTATTTACAAAGAAGACCAACGTGTTATACACTTTATATTAAGGTTTTTGTTGTTTTATTCTAGTTACACATTCATACTTTTGGCTAGAGAGAGTTTAGGAGCTTTGGGGGTGATCTGAACCTTATACTGCTTTTGGAGAAGATTTCGAACCCCTTTTCTATTCTCTACTCTTTTTAATTCAATATGTTTGAGTAGATTCATTGTTAGGTTTAGGGATTCTTATATAGTTTTCATGGCATGTTAGATTGATTTAATAAGTTAAGGATACACAACCTATTTCTTCAACCACTACAAAAAAACAGGCTTTTAGCGACTAAAGTAGTTAGTCTCTAATCTGTTGTCGCTAATTTTATTAGTCGCTATATCAGTCGCTAAATTGCGACTATTTAGCGACTATATATATTTTGTTATAATTAGTCGCCACTGAGTCGCTAAATTTAGTGATTAATGAGCGATTAATTTGCGACTGATATGTGGTTATTTTAGCGACTAATTAGCGACTAATAATTATAAAAAATATATTAACTTTGATATTTACTAATAGTAATTAAATATTAATTAATATACTAATCTATAAATAAATAAATTCCAAAAACAAATAAATACAAAAATACAAAAAAAAAATTATCATTAAATATTAAATATCTTTTATTTATAAACAAAATACAAAAAAACAAATACAAAAATACAAAAACAAAAACAAAAGAAATACAGAAAAATACAAAAACAAAAAGAAATACATATATACATATATACATATATACATATATACATATATACATATATACATATATGTATATATATATATATATTTCCCGTATGAATCGCCTTCGGCCCTCCGTCACCGTGACCACCGACGAGACTGCTTCTTCTTCTTCTTCTCCGGCGGGACTTGCATCTTCTTCTCCGCCGGGACATGCTTCGCCTTCGTCTTCCGTCTTCCTTTTCCTGTTTCTTCTTCGTCTTCCGCCGGGAAATCGCGAGATGGATGTTGTTGGGTTATCTTCGTCTTCTTTCTGGTGGTGGCTGGGGCACAAATCGACAAAGATAGTCTTCTTCGGTGGTCATATCGCGGCTGTTGGCTTATACTGCTTCGTCTTCAACCACATCGAGCTCACCGGATCTTCTTATCCTCCACTTCTTCGTCTTCTTCTGAGTAATCGATCTTTGTTGATTATCGCCATTCAAAAGCCAAGAATGAAAGATTTTGATGCTGTGAATCAATACGAGATTTGGACAAGAAAGAGTGAAGATGTTTGAACAAAAAAAAAGTGAAATGGGGTTGACGGCTGGCTCTGTTATTCGTGAGCAAAAAAGGTTGAGGGAAGAGATGTTAACTAATTAGGTTAAAGTAGATCAATGGCCAGGATTTAATATGAGTTTGATCTAATGGTTATAAATCTAATCTTTGTGTTTGTTTAAAATCAATCTGAGCCGTTGATATCTTTTAATCAATGGTTTCTATTTGTGATCCAAGTGATACACCTACTAACCAATAGTATATTTTGAGGTATATTTAATATATAATGATTAAAAAACGATTTAAAATAGTAAAATGGTTTAAATAAAAAATCTAAAAATATAAATTTAAAATTATAATAGATAAAACTTTTAAAAGTTTTAAATTTTAATAAAAATAATAAAAATGAGTGTATATAATAATTAAAAATGATTAAATTGGGTTTTAATTTTTATTTTCATTGTTTTATTTTAAAAATTATAATTTTATTTATGAATATACATATAATACTTAAATTTTGTCTAAGAATTTTTAAATTCATGTGTTTAGGGTTTTTAATATAATGTTTACAAATAATAGGGTTTGCAATTTAAGGTTATAGTTTGGGGTATAGGGTTTAGTTTGGGGTATATGGTTTAGTTTGGGGTATAGGGTTTGTGGAGTTTAGGCTATAAAGTTTGAAAAATTTTGATTTAGAAAATAATTTTTTTTTATAAGTGTTGGGGTATAGGGTTTGTTGTTTATATTTAAGTTAAGGAGTTGAATTTTTTGGATATGTTAGGCTAAAATCATTTTAAAAGTTTTAAATTTTAGTTATGAATATAATAATTAAATGATTGTTTAAGACTTAATAGTTTATGGTTAATAGTAAGGATTATAATGCGGAATAGTATTAGTATTAAGGTTTAGAGTATGATTTTAGGGTATAGGGTTTGAAGGGTAATGTTTAAGGTTATAAGTATTGTATCTCAATTTAATATATTATATAGTAATTAGAGTTTTAGTTATTAAATTTTATTTATAATTTAGAGTTTTAGGGTTTGTTTAGGGTTTAGGGTATAGAGTTTGAAGGGTAATGTTTAAAGTTTTAAGTATTGTACTTAATTTTATATGTTATATATTAATTGGGGCTTTATTTATTAGATTTTGTTTATAATTTAGAGTTTTAGGGTTTACGGTATAGGGTTTGAAGGGTAATGTTTAAGGTTTTAAGTGTTATACTCAATTTTATATATTATATAGTAATTAGTGTTTTAGTTATTAAATTTTGTTTATAATTTAGAGTTTTAGGGTTTGTTTAGGGTTTAGGGTATAGAGTTTGAAGGGTAATGTTTAGGTTTTAAGTATTGTACTCAATTTTATATGTTATATAATAATTGGAGTTTTATTTATTAGCTTTTGTTTAATTTAGAGTTTTAGGGTTTATTTATGGTTTAGGGTATATGGTTTGAAGGGTAATGTTTAAGGTTTTAAGAGTTATACTTAATTTTATATATCATATAGTAATTAGAGTTTTAGTTATTAAATTTTTGTTCATATTTTAGAGTTTTAGGGTTTATTTAGGGTTTAGGGTATAGGGTTTGAAAGGTAATGTTTAAGGTTTTAAGTGTTGTACTTAATTTTATATGTTATATAGTAATTGGAGTTTTATTGATTAGATTTTGTTTATAGTTTAGAGTTTTAGGGTTTATTTAGGGTGTAGGGTATAGGGTTTGAAGGGTAATGTTTAAGGTTTTAAGTGTTATACTTAATTTTTTATATTATATAGTAATTAGAATTTTCGTTATTAAATTTTTGTTCATAGTTTAGAGCTTTAGGGTTTATTTAGGGTTTAGGGTATAGGATTTTAAGGGTAATATTTAAGGTTTTAAGTGTTGTACTTAGTTTTATATGTTATATAGTAATTGGAGTTTTATTGATTAGATTTTGTTTATAGTTTAGAGTTTTAGGGTTTATATAAGGTTTAGGGTATAGGGTTTGATAGGTAATGTTTGGTGTATGTGTGGCTGAGGAAAAGTGTGAGCGTTCTTTGTATATATAGACTATTTTGCGATTATTTTGCGACTATTTTAGCGACTACCAATATCAGTCGCAAAAATTAGGTACAAATTAGTTAGACCAATTTCGAAACAATTAAAACGTGGGTTTATACCGGTTTTTTTGCGACCAAAAGGAAACCGGTTAGCAACTCGCCGAAATTAGTCGCTAAATAGTCGCAAATTTAGCGACTAACTAACGACTAAAAACTTGTAGTCGCAATTTAGCGACTAAAGAGCGACTATTCACTATTAGTCGCAATATTAGTCGCAACTGAGTGGTTAAATATTCGCTAAATTTAGCGACTGTAAACTTAGTCGCAACTTGTAGTCGCAAAATTCTTGGTTTCTTCTAGTGAACCTGAATTGCTCTTAAAGCTAGTTTCTAACCTGATCAATTGGAATCTAGGTCTTAGATTTTTAAATTGACACGAAATTTTAATTTGGAATATGATTTATTTAGATTGAGAAAATTAGTTATCTGAAAAGAAGTTTGGCTTATCTAATTTGTGAACTAATCGAACGTGCACTTAATTCTAGTTTAATCTGTTAGGAATTGCAAAGAAATTTGGATTTCTAGGGTTTAGACTTAGTAAATTCTCGCAACGAAAGTTGGTTAGTTTTACATCTGTGTTTGAGTTCTAGAACGGTTCTTAATTCGATCATGACTGATTGTTAATTTGCATGAACTGATTTCCTGAGAACTCCCTTGACCTAGAGCCTTTAGTATTTGACAAACAACTCGTCTGTTGATCTGTTTACTGCTTTTATTTACTCGCTTATTGATTGCTGCTTCTTATCTTAACTCTACGCTTTATATTCTATCATAAGATTATTGAGTCTCAGTGGTTCGACCCCTATATACTACATTTGCATGTGCACTTGCAGTGTAACTTGGAAATTAAACTCTGAGCATATCAACCATCACATGGCCGTATATCACATTTGCAGTTAATAAACTTTGTTCGTTTCCATCTGCTCCTAAGAATTGACATCTTCAAGCAGCCTACAAAGGCTTACACTATCTTAAAGGAACTATTGGTCTAGGACTGTTCTACTCAGCTGATTGAGATTTGATTCTCAAAGCCTACACATATGCAGATTGGGCATCTTGCCCTGATTCAAGGCGATCAACATCTAGTTACTGTATGTCTTTGGGATCTGCGTTGATCTCATGGAAATGAAAGAAACAACAAACTGTTTTACATTCATATGCTGAGTCAGAATACAAGGCAATGGAGTATGTTTCAAGGGATGTGGTTTGGCTTTATATCGTCTTCGCGAACTACAAGTTACTCAACTAGAACCAGCTGCATTCTATTGTGATTCAACTTATGTCATTCACATTGCCAATAATCATGTATTTCATGAAAGAACAAAACACATAGAACTTGATTGTCATCAAGTGCGGGAGATGATTGAAACATGCTTCATGAAAACTCTCCATGTTCGCACCAACAAACAGCTCGCGGATATCTTCACTTAACCTTTATTTCCTAATCACTTTTATTATCTTGTTAGCAAGATGGCCTTAAAGTCAATATATTTGCCATCTTGAGGGGTGATATTAGAGTATGTGTATTGGTTAAATGATAAAACCAGAGATTAGGATTGTGGTTTGACTAAACTGGAAAACTCTTAGTATAAAGAGTACAATGTAACGGATTCTACAATTTAACAGAAATGACTAACATATATATTTTTTATCGTCTCCTACCTTGAGCTCAGCTCAACTAACAATGAAACTTATGTTTTAGTCTTCCAAGGACAAACATTTATTCTTGTTATTTGATATGCCCATAAGTAGTTGTTAACCTTTCATATTTGTAGCAGCTTTTGGAAATGGGATCTGATATAGCTCCTGGACAGAGACTGTGATGGTGGGTGGTGAATATTGGTAGAGATGAGAGTCAAATGGCTGTTGATTGATTCCACTCTACAAGCAATCTGAACCGAGATGGATCGAAGGCACCACATAGACTATTGAAGGATCTCTGATACAGCAGGACACACAATCTTATGTGAATCACACACACAAGAACAAGCAAAGTTTCCTCACAAGGTTGTACTTGTAAAAGAACAAGTAAATTCGTTTTTATTGATATCAGAAAAGGGTGAATGTTTACAAAGATGCAGGGGAATCTTATAATCGGCTAGAGACCTAATATAGGTTGAAATAAAAACAACAACAAAGACTCAAAACAACATGACTTGTCAATTGAAAACTGCAAAACGTTAAAAAGACCATAAAAGGAAAGTTTGCTAAAATAAAAAGGAAAATATCTAAGCTAACGACGTGCCTTCTGAGGCTTGATCTGTGGTTGTTTGAAGCTTCATTTACCACTGAGAGACTCTGGATTACTAACTCATAGCAAATTGAAGTTACTTGGTTGGTGTGTGCATTAGCCAGTTTTGAAGATGGAGTGTTTTGAGCTGGCATTGGTCCATTCAGAATGAATCCTTTGATGAATCTTCCTCTTGAAATCCCTTTGGGTTGAAATGGTTGAGATCTTAAAGTATTTCCACGTGATTAGCTTCATAATCCTCTTTTTCTCCATTTTCTCTCTATCGGCTAAGCAACTTGTTTTGATGATATCTTTCAGCTCTGATGTGATCTTGGTAAGATTCTTGATGTCCTGATCTCCTTTTTCTGCCAAGTAAATATTCTTACCTTGGTTGATTCAAGTCTGAGCTTTGTTGATGCTCAGAAGTGCAAGGTCATCCATGAGGTTTAAATCGATTGCCTTAGAGTATGTCATTGTGACGCTCCTGAACTTTGGTGCTTGATGTTGGTAGATGCTAGGTTTGATGACCACACCAGAATCTTAAAGAAGATAAGATGCAATGAAGGTAACTCCAAAGTCATTCTCTAACATTAGCTTAGTCTTGTGGATTTCAATAATGAATCTTGGTCAGCTTTAAGAGCTTGCTACTCATCTAACTTTTAAAGCATCAGATTCAGTGTGATGATTCTTTTTGGACTTTTGTACTTGAAAACTGGATCAAAACAAGTATAACGCCACTGTAAGCTACCGTGAGGTGCACATTTGAATTTCAAGAGAACTGAGAAAGTCTGGATTCTATTCACATATAAATAAATTAAGTGAGATTGAAGGATTTTTTGACCTTTTTGGTTTTGTTATCATCTGATTATGGAATCAAACTTTTTATTAAACTACTCTTGCCTTTTTCATTAATATGGACATAAGAAGCAGCAAGAAAATCCACACACAAAGAGGGAATTGTGGGTTATAATGGGGTTGTTAAACATGGTCCTGGAAGTTAAGTAATTTGAAGATGAAGAAGATGCAAAACTCTCGAAGATTGGTTCGTTAGTATCGAGGTTAGAATTTACAGTAGTGGAATAATCTGTTGTTGGCTTTAAAGACTAAAATCTCTTTTATGTTGATTTTTTTTGCTAAGTTCTTATTTTAGCATATTTGTCGGATAATCTTATGTAAGATTTTTGTTTCCGTATAGTTTAGATTATTTATGAAAACTATGTATGTTTTATAAGAGCATTTCCATTAAGGATTTTTCAAAAGAAATTCTCATATATTTAAAATATAATAAAATTGTAATGGCCCAAAACCATGGCCCAAAATTTCTTTTGAAAATGAGGGAAAAGCCCAGCCCATTAGCCAAGCCCATTTCCTTTTTCTAAAACCCTAGCCTATAAATACCAGCTCCTAGCCTCCTAAAAACCTATTTCTTTTCTCTGCTGCGAAGCCCTGTCGGAGTACGGAGTTGACCAAAGCCCTAGAAGCCACTATTCACGTTTTCAAGCCTCCCCTTCGATCCAGGTAACATTCGAACCCGTAGATCTGAGTTTTCAAAACCCGAAACCTGTTTTCAATCGTTTTCTAAAAAATATCCCGAATCCCGAGAAACCGAGCATACCACCGTGACCGCCTCGACGAGACGAAGCCGGAACCGCCGACCGATCGCCGATCAGCCGCCGCACGCGCCCACACGCGCCGGAGGGGAGTCGGGCGCGTGAGATCCACGCGCGCCGGAGGAGCCCACGCGCCGCCACCGGAGCCGCCCGCCGCCGTCACGCGCCGCCGCCGTCCGCCGCCCGGAGCCTCCGCCGTCGCCGGAGATCCGCCGGAGCGCCGCCGCCGTCCGCCGACCGGAGCCGCCGTCGCCGTCGCCGGAGCCGCCGTCGCCGACCGTTGACCGTCGCCGTTGACCACCGGTCCGGTTTGGTTGGTCCGGTTCGGTTTAATCCCAAATTCGATTTTGATTTCCGGTTCAATCTAATTGACTTCGGTTTAGCCGGTTTTCTTAAATCGATTTTGATTTCCGGTTTAGCCAAACCGGTTTCCAATTGATTTGATTTCAATTTCGATTCGGTTCGAACCGGTTTAGGTTTTAAACTACCAAACTTCTTTCTTTCGTATCTAGCCCGTCTTAAACCCGATTCGAGTGATTCAAAAGCCTAAGTTGATCTATTTCTCGCCCTCTTTCCAGATCTGTCGTCCGTTCGGTCTCATGAGCTTCCTAAATTACGAAAATGCCCTTCTTTGGCTAAGGTGAGGATCGGTTCTTGACCCTTGCTTGCCTATTCGATTCCGGACGATAGTCCTTAGTTAATATTATCTTTCCCTAGGTAGTGTAGGGCAGTTATATGCGCATGATGTGATTGATTGTGGAACTTAGAATGCTAGGTTATCGCTTAAACCGAAAACGTTGTTTGTGTGTGATGGACTCGTATTCTCTTAGAACTGTGGTAGGGCCCCCGAAAGGGTGTTTGGTGGCGGCTTGCGTATAACGAGTTTGGTACGCAACCCTTGTGTCGTCGGAAGGGGGTTTTGGCGAGCCCCCCCCGAGAGGAATAAATTTGGGCGCCGGAGCCAATGGCGGGCTTCGGTTTCCCTGGGAATTGTTTGCGCTTCGTGCGGAGTAGATGTCCTTCGGGACATAGGTTGTGTGGTGAAAGCCTTCGGGTGATGATTGTTGATTGCAAGATTCTATTAGCATAGGACTTGTGATTAGTTGTTGTGTAGTGTAAGCTGGGATCGCGGGTTCCCTAAATCCGCCCCTCACTGGGTAATTGTGTTTGAAACAATTACTCAGACCTCCTTTCCCTTTTTCCCCTGCCCCCGTTTTCTTGCAGGTCCGGATGTGGGATTGATTCGATCGGGTGATGACATTGGTGTATTTGAATCCGAAGAGAGCGCCGGGTCTTGGGACAAGTTGAGTGACATCCCGGTTGGACCAGAATGGGCTCCACGGGTGTCCTAACGCCGCGTCTCCGGTTTAACCGGGAGGCGGGTGTTACAATTTGGTATCAGAGCCTAGGTTAAGATCTCCCAGTCCTATCCTGGGAGATCAGCTTTCGTTGTTTTCCCAAAACCCTGATTTCAATCTTTTCCAAAGCGTTTGCAAATTTTTTTTTTAAATATATACGTTGTGAAAACCTTTTCAAACACCAATATGCATTGCTGATTATCTCCTGTGGTGACCTCTCTTAGTATCTAATTTTTGCAGTATGTCTTCTGATTCGAGTTCTGATTCGGGGTCCGAGTGGACACCAAGCCCCACCAGTGTCTTGCGCAACCGTGTTTCGACCAAGGCAGAACCACCAAGGCAGTGGAGACGTCTCACGATCGGGGCCACAGCCGCGACTCCGAGACTCGTCCGATCACCCACCCCGCACCCTAGAGGTAGACTTGATTTTCCGCCAGTTGGGACTTTTACGAGACCAGTGAGAGGCAGAGGGCGACCGCGGAAGACGCCTATCGTTGTTTCAGCAGCACCTGTGGACCCAGTAGAGCCACCCATTGCGAGAAGGCCAGGGAAGGAGCATGTAGTTGAGGAGAGCCATCCGGATCCGCCAGCTCATGTGTGCTTCATGACTGTGCGACCTTCAGCCCAGTGTGACCCGGCTTTCCAGGACCGGAGGCCAGGAGCGGCACCACGGGCAGACGACGCCCCGGGATCGTCGACCATGAGGCCACCGGCGCAGGCACCCCCTCGGGACGTCCCCCGACCGTTCCAGATGGTGGGTATGAGTGTGCAGGAGTACCTAGATGCATTTATCCTTAGGGCCGACTGCACCTATCCCCGATCCCCGGCCCATCTGATGACCATGTTTATGAGTGGACTGTTACCGGAGATCCGTCAAGGGATGACAGATGGGAGTGAGTACGGAGAGTACGGGCTGGTTGAGATGGCTGCTAGATATGCAGAGGCGGTGGAGCGGAACCAGATGGATCCAGCGTATCGACAGTGGGTGAGAGAAGAGCGTCAGAGAGATGAGGATACCCGGCGACGTGTAATGGCCGAGCAGCAGGCCACTTGGAACAAGGAGCTGCGACGGAGACAGGAGATTGCAGATCGTGACTGGATGAGTGAGCAGAAGCTCGCCTTAGCCCGGTCCCAAGAGAGGTTTGAGCGGCAGCGGGCAGAGTGGGCACAACAGCGGGCCACCTGGGAGCAGGAGCGAGAGCAGAGGAGGCAGCAGAGGCAGGAAGATCGGGACTACGCTTGGTTGGACCAGCAGATGAACATTCCGGAGCAGGGACCAGATGGGTTCGATCAGCAGCAGGCTACACAGAGTCCAGAGCATACGGCAGCAACACCCGTGATCACCATCTCAGATTCAGAGCCAGAGCCAGACTCAGACCCGTCAGAGGATGAGGATGCGTCAGGACAGTTGTATCATGGCGACCAGGACCTCGAGCACCGGACCCCGGGATCGCCAAGTGGCTAGAGTCAGGAGACTTAGGAGTTGTTAGGAGTAGGGCGTTTTATTTATAATTTAGTTGGTGTTGGTTTTGAGTTCCTTTCTTTTCCGCGGTTTCGCGTAGTCAGCTTGTTTTCATTCCATTCATTCAGACCTTTGTAGCCCTACGCCGATTGGTCTATTTATTCATTATTTTATTCAATCGTGCCTTTCCGTTCGGACGTTCCGTAGTCATTTCAGCTCCTCCAAATGTTAGAACCCTTGAGTTCGGTAGCGACCGGGAAACCGAGTCCTTCAGAATTCGGGACGAATTCTTTTCAAGGGGGGGAGAATTGTAATGGCCCAAAACCATGGCCCAAAATTTCTTTTGAAAATGAGGGAAAAGCCCAGCCCATTAGCCAAGCCCATTTCCTTTTTCTAAAACCCTAGCCCCTAGCCTATAAATACCAGCCCCTAGCCTCCTAAAAACCTATTTCTTTTCTCTGCTGCGAAGCCCTGTCGGAGTACGGAGTTGACCAAAGCCCTAGAAGCCACTATTCACGTTTTCAAGCCTCCCCTTCGCTCCAGGTAACATTCGAACCCGTAGATCTGAGTTTTCAAAACCAGAAACCTGTTTTCAATCGTTTTCTAAAAAATATCCCGAATCCCGAGAAACCGAGCATACCACCGTGACCGCCTCGACGAGACGAAGCCGGAGCCGCCGACCGATCGCCGATCAGCCGCCGCACGCGCCCACACGCGCCCACACACGCCGGAGCGGAGTCGGGCGCGTGAGATCCACGCGCGCCGGAGGAGCCGACGCGCCGTAGCCCACGCGCCGCCACCGGAGCCGCCCACCGCCGTCACGCGCCGCCGCCGTCCGCCGCCCGGAGCCGCCGCCGTCGCCGGAGATCCGCCGGAGCGCCGCCGCCGTCCGCCGACCGGAGCCGCCGTCGCCGTCGCCGGAGCCGCCGTCGCCGACCGTTGACCGCCGCCGTTGACCACCGGTCCGGTTTGGTTGGTCCGGTTCGGTTTAATCCCAAATTCGATTTTGATTTCCGGTTCAATCTAATTGACTTCGGTTTAGCCGGTTTTCTTAAATCGATTTTGATTTCCGGTTTAGCCAAACCGGTTTCCAATTGATTTGATTTCAATTTCGATTCGGTTCGAACCGGTTTAGGTTTTAAACTACCAAACTTCTTTCTTTCGTATCTAGCCCGTCTTAAACCCGATTTGAGTGATTCAAAAGCCTAAGTTGATCTATTTCTCGCCCTCTTTCCATATCTGTCGTCCGTTCGGTCTCATGAGCTTCCTAAATTACGAAAATGCCCTTCTTTGGCTAAGGTGAGGATCGGTTCTTGACCCTTGCTTGCCTATTCGATTCCGGACGATAGTCCTTAGTTAATATTATCTTTCCCTAGGTAGTGTAGGGCAGTTATATGCGCATGATGTGATTGATTGTGGAACTTAGAATGCTAGGTTATCGCTTAAACCGAAAACGTTGTTTGTGTGTGATGGACTCGTATTCTCTTAGAACTGTGGTAGGGCCCCCGAAAGGGTGTTTGGTGGCGGCTTGCGTATAACGAGTTTGGTACGCAACCCTTGTGTCGTCGGAAGGGGGTTTTGGCGAGCCCCCCCGAGAGGAATAAATTTGGGCGCCGGAGCCAATGGCGGGCTTCGGTTTCCCTGGAAATTGTTTGCGCTTCGTGCGGAGTAGATGTCCTTCGGGACGTAGGTTGTGTGGTGAAAGCCTTCGGGTGATGATTGTTGATTGCAAGATTCTATTAGCCTAGGACTTGTGATTCGTTGTTGTGTAGTGTAAGCTGGGATCGCGGGTTCCCTAAATCCGCCCCTCACTGGGTAATTGTGTTTGAAACAATTACTCAGACCTCCTTTCCCTTTTTCCTCTGCCCCCGTTTTCTTGCAGGTCCGGATGCGGGATTGATTCGATCGGGTGATGACATTGGTGTATTTGAATCCGAAGAGAGCGCCGGGTCCTGGGACAAGTTGAGTGACATCCCGGTTGGACCAGAATGGGCTCCACGGGTGTCCTAACGCCGCGTCTCCGGTTTAACCGGGAGGCGGGTGTTACAAAAATAATTAAAAATATTACAATATTGTAGAGTCTTTAAAAAAAAATTGGAACTCCAATCCAAAGTTCTGTTCCAAGATTTTTGAAAGATTTTCCAATATTATAATATTTTTATTATTTTATTATTTTATTATAATCTAAATATACGAGATTTTTATGAAAAATTCTTGATGGAATTGTTCTAAGTTTAATCTAATATAAATTTTAATAATAAATCAAATTGCAATACATATTTTATGTAAAATTACAACATTAAAAATGTCATTAACAATATATAACGACACTATATTTGTGTCATTACAAAATATTATACAACACAAAAAACCATGAAAAGGACATCATAGCATAAAACAAACGCTTAAAAAGATTATCCTACAATAAGTGATCTGCGCAATAATAGGTGCATCTAACGTAGCATTAAAAAAAATGCTATAATATGAGAAGAGAGACTATTTTAGTTTTTTGTCATAGTATTTATGAAAACGTTACCAAAACCCATAGTTTTTTGTAGTGATTATTTGATTGATATTTATATTGTTGTAATAAATGTAATAATTTCTTCTACAAGAGTGCAGTTAATTTAATTACGTTCTGAAAATGGTAAGATGAGTAGGGGTGGTTTGTATTTGGATTGTGAAACTCGATGTAATTCAACATACTAATATTAACCTAATTTCTTAAGATGGGGTGACATTTGATAGGTCATAATCTGAAAGAAAACTGTATAACTGTTATTATTAGGAAAAATTTGATGAAACCAACCGATTGGACAGTTAAGTAAAGATAAATGGGATGCGATAGAAAAAGGTAAATTTCTCATAATCATTAGTAGTTTTGCATCTAATTTAGTTAGCTTTTGTAAATGCTACACTGAAATTGTAACGCCCCGTCCGCTTTTACCGGTGAGTCACTCCATCCCTCTCCCGGGCTCGTGGATCCCATTCCTGTCTGACGGTCGGTGCGTTATTTTTGGTAGGCCCGACCGAGTAATTTACTGACCCTACAATCATCCCATGACTTTTCTCATGTGTTTTGTCATCACACACATGCTACCACGGATCACTTCCCGGAAGTTCACCTATCCTGGGACTACTCCAGCCCAAGCCCACTTAACTCTGGAGTTCTTTCAAGCAAGTGACCGGAAAAGGTAAGTGCACTTGGTGATATAGGTAGCCAAATTAATTCATTTAAGCATTTCTCAAATGGACCGGGCCCAGTATGTTTTCTCCCTCACTTAATGGGAATTCGTCCCCGAATTCCGCATCTCATAACCGGAGCAACTATAACCCTCAAACCCCAGGATTGTCTCCCGAGACAGAATCGGTTTGACTTCCTTGAGCTATGATACCACTTGTAACGCTCCGTCCGCCCCTACCGGTGAGTCACCCCATCCCTCTCCCGGGCTCGTGGGCCCCACCCTTGTCCGACGGTCGGTGCATTATTTTTGGTAGGCCCGACCGAGTAATTTACTGACCCTACAATCACTCCATGACCTTTTCCTATGTGTTTTGTCCTCACACACATGCTACCACGAGTCACTTCCCGGAAGGTCACCCATCCTGGGAATACTCCAGCCCAAGCACGCTTAACTCTGGAGTTCTTTCAGGCAAGTGACCGGAAAAAGTAAGTGCACTTGGTGATATAGGTAGCTAAATTAATTCATTTAAGCCTTTCTCAAATGAACCGGGCCCAGTATGTTACAGAAATTTTCATTATTGAAACAATTTTGATGAAAAGACAAAAATAAAGACAAATACTACGCGGGATAAATTTGAAAAGTATATGGAAGAGTTGCAGATAATCAATATAGTTATAATATTTGCTAGTGTCTTAGACCTAAAGAACAAAATTTATTTTTCTAGGCATTGTTTTGAGACACTTTAGGAAAGGATAATGCATAATATAAAATGCTTCATGAGTTAATCTTTGAAATTATGAGGCATCCTTTTGGAGAGTATAATGCTATTTTTCAGAAAAGTTTGGAGTGTTTATAGATTTAGATTAAGGATTTAGAGATTTGACCCGTGATTCTGTTACCACTTAGCAATGCACAGGTAAGCATAAACTCCTGCCTGAGATTTTTTTATGATCAGGTCGATTGTACAAAAGAACAGGAGCATGTGATCCATTTAAAGATATCAGTGAAGATTTCTTTCATTGAGCTATTCTGGCCATGCATAGCACTAAAAAGGGAGTCGGGAGAAAGCATGTAAACTACCTTAAAAACTGTGTTCTTACTCTACCGAAAAAGGACGGAGATTATATATGTATTAACAGAGAAGCATCCGATAAAAAAAGTTCATCAACTTTAATTTTGTTTGATAAAATGAAATGGTGATGTTGAAAACATATGACGTTAAACCTATTTTACGTTTTTTTTATTTTTTCAGCAGCCATGTCACAAACGGTTCACAGACGAAATTGGTATCAAAATATGAATAAGCATCTTCTTTTCACTCATGTCAAATATTCAAAATTTTCTTGAGTTTGGATATGTTCTCCTACGAATCATAAATAAGTTTAAATCTAAACTGTAGCCAAGTTTTATGGTATGAAATAACTATTTTCTCTGAACATCAATATCTCATTAAGAAGTTAGTTAAAGTTTTGCGAACTATAAATTTATTATTCTGAAATTAAGAGAAAACACTGTTTTATTGAATTTTCCTTAACATTTACAAGAGGGTTTTACATTGTTTTATACTCATAAGAAAACCCTAAAAGGATCATCACAATTGTCCTCATCACACTGATTCTAAAGAATCCAATGCTGCAAAAGGATTGGACGTCGTGATCGTGTACGGACGAGGCTGGGTGGAAAGCGATTTTTTCTTATCAGGAATTGTGCATGCTCCTCTGTTTTTTTCCAGTTCCATAACGGCTGCTGACTGTTGACCATAGCTGTTTTCGACCGTTGCAGACGAGTTAGGCGAGCTGGGCTTGATCTGTATTTTGTTGGGCTGAAGCATTTTGAGGCCTTGTGGTGGTTTGCCCAAAATCGATGTTGTGCCATTTTGACTGAGTGAGCTGATACCCCTTCTCAAACTTGAGGTGGGTTTTTTTTTCATGCCAAGTTTGAATCTTCGGTGGCAGAAGGGTTAAATAGGCAACGGCTTAGTGAAGGTATCCGCGAGTTGAAGCTGAGCCGGAACATGCTTGAATGTTAGAGCTCCCAATGCAACACGCTCGCGAACATAACGATAATCAATTTCGAAATGCTTAGAACGCTTGTGAAAGGCAGGATTATCAATGAGATAGACATATGAGAGATTGTCGCCATAAAGTTCTGCTGTAACAGGAAGAGGGACGCGAAGTTCTTTGAGAACGTGACTGATCCTGGCAAGCTCAGAGGCGGTTTCTGACAAGGACCGATACTCTGCCTCTGTGGAGCTCTTGGAGACAGTTGGTTGCTTCTTGGAGGACCACGAGATGAGATTGTGCCCCAAGAAAGTACAAAACCCACCGGTTAAGCGTCTTGTAGTAGATCAGTCTGCCAAGTCACTATCTGAATAAGCTCAAAGAGTGGAGTCTGTGTTCTTTGTGAAGTTCAAACCCGTAGATGTAGTTCCTCGAATGTATTTCAGAATGCGTCGGAGGTTGTTGAAGTCAGACACAGAAGGAACATGCATTTGCTGACATACATGATTGACGGCAAATTGAATATCCGGCCTGAGTGTAAGATACTGCAGATTATCAGCAAGACTACGAAAGTATGTTGGATTTTCGAAGACCTCATCATGTGCTGCAACACGGTTTAGCTAAAGAGGTAAATGAGTTGGTACAAATGCACAGTCGGCCATTCCAACGATTGTTATAAGATCCTCAACATATTGTAATTGATTGAGGAAGAGACCTTTGCTGTGAAATTCCGCTTGGATGCCCAAGAAGTAGTGTAACTGACCAAGGCCCATCATCCTGAACTAAGTTTTTAGAGCCGCCAAGAGTCTGGTCATTGCATCAGAGCTGTTACCAGTAATTGCAATATCGTTAACATAGAGAAGATGCATAATGGCATCCTTTTTCTTGCGGTAGATGAAGAGAGAAGGATCTTTAATGCTGCAAACAAAGCCAAACTCAAGTAAGAAGTGTAGGATTATGTGTGTTCATTGGTGTAATTGTCAGATTACAACCTAACATAATCAACTAGGATCTAGGTGATTTGCAGTTGAATCATAAACCAGATCAGAATCATTACCTTGTTATTGGCGCAGCGGATTGGTAATGAAGAGATCAATGAGAGCAGATGATTACCGGCTCCTCCTAGGTATCCACACGCTTACAAGCTACTGGATCAGGCTGCTAGACCAAGCTGGAACAACAGAGAGAGAGAGGACGGCCAGACCTAGAAAAATCGCAGAAGACTGGTCTTACTGGCGCCTGTCCTCTTCCTTATATGGGCCCAAGTGATTAAACTAATGGCCTATTAGGCTTTTGGGCCCAAGACCCAAATCAGACAAAATAACTGTATTTTGTCTGGCCCAATTCTCTGTACAAATACAGTAAATGCCTTGCATCTTACCGTATTAATTCCATTTTAACTTTCCCGTTAGCTATGGTGTGTGACCCTTTGGGATCATACAATACTGGCAATAAGTCCTAAACTTATAGATCAAGAGCGGGCTCTAGCAAGTCATCATGATCACCCAGTATTTATGACTTATGTCTGATCTCGACACTTATCATACTTTCTAGAGATAGTACAGTAGATTTCAGGACATTCCCAACAAGAAGGTACTTAACTTACTGAACCAAGCCCTGGGTGACTGTTTCAGACCATAAAGAGGCTTCTGAAGATGACAAACGTTATGAGGCTTGGACTTGTCAATGAAACATGCAGGTTGTCTCATGTAAACAGTTTATGTTAGTTCACGATGTAAGAAAGCATTTCACACATCCATTTGCTTGACTTCCCATTGAATAATTGTAGCAAGATGAACTACAATTACAAATTGTTGCTACACGGACAACCGGACTATAAGTTTCAAGATAATCAATACCTTCCTATTGATCATATCATTTGGCGACCAGTCTGGCCTTAAAGCTTGTCTAGAGAACCATCAGCCTTGAGCTTAGTCCGAAAAACCCCCTTGCTTCCAAGTATATTCATCAATGGAGTGGCAGGAGTGAGAGACCAAGTTTGTGTCTCTGCACAATTGGATAGTTCTTCAAGCATAGCCTCTTTCCATCCTTTGTGCTTGAGCGCCTGCCTTACTGTCTTAGGCTCTGGGTAAGACACTTTATCAGTGAGTAAGGCATATTTGGGATTTGGCTTTTGAGTACCAACTTTAGATCTGGTGACCATATGATGATTAGGAAGTAACAAACCAACAGAGGGTAAAGGGGAGGCTGACAGTGGTGTAGTAATAGAAGAAGAAGTTGCCAAAGGTGTGTATGTCCTGGTAGAAGGAACAAGAGCACTGCCGCCTATAGGAACATGGTTTAAGCCTGTCGTACGCCTAATACACGCAGTCCCTGCAGCAGTAGACACAGCCAATGGAGTACTAACCGGTTGAAGAGGTGGGAAATGCTTATCAGAGAGTAGTGGAGGAACCAGTGTAGGCATTGTAGGTACATATGATACTGAAGAGGAAGCGTTTGACCGGAGAGAGGATGTTAGGAAGCTATCCTGCCAAGGCAAGGAGTGTCAATGTAGTGGCTGGAGGATGAAACCGCTGATAAATGTCAGCAAAGGAAAAATATATTTCATTAAACTGCACATGGTGAGTGAAAAAGACTTTTCCAGTTGATGGATACATGCATCGATAACCCTTATACTTCTCATTGTATCCAATGAAAACACAGTGAAGAGAGCGAGGGTGAAACTTATTGGCTGCATAGTCTCGTAAGGTTGGGTAGCAGAAGCAACTGAATGAGCGGAGAGCAGAGTATTCATGAGCTTTACCAAACAAGACTTCAAAGGGACTTTTCTTGCCATCAAATACTGAAGATGGGAGAAGATTGCTTAGAAAATAAGAGGCATATTTCCTTGAAGCATTAAGGTAAGCCCTATCTCAGTGATCTGTCGATGCTTGAGCTCAGCCAAGCCATTTTCTGAGGCGTATAAGGGCGAGAAACCAATTGTTGAATGCCATTGTTCTGAAGATGAAGAAGAAATTGTTTACTCATAAGCTATCCTCGACCATCACACTGAAACTTTGTTATCTTTGTTTGCAGAAGGTTTTCATCAAGTTTCTAAAATTTGACAAAGGTGGAATAGAATTCAGATTTGCATTTCAGAGGATACAACCAACAAAACCGAGAGAAGTTGTCAATTAAAAGGACATAGAATCAGAATCCTTGATTTGAAACTAGAGGAGATGGCCCCCATAGATCACAGTGGAATCTCTCTAGGGGTATATAAGAAAAAAATTAGAAACTCCAAAAGGAAGATGAGTGCTCTTTCCCAAACGACAAGGTTCTGACATCTTCGAAATGGTTTTGTTGACTTTGATAGACTATACTGAGCAGAGATGCTGCAGAACTCGAGGGTGCGGATGACCGAGTCTTTGGTGCCAAACCTCATCCGTAGCTGAGACTTGTCGTGTAGAGTAGAAGACCTGTAACCGTGGAGCCTCAAGCTAATACAGACCATTACACATTCTTCCTTGACTCATGACCTGTTTTGTGCGTTTGTCCTTAAACCGAAAACCATGAAAGTCAAACTTTAAGGAGCATGGAAATCAGTAGTAAGCTTTGATACACATATCAAGGATTTAGCAATATCTGGACACACCAAAACATCCTTTAAAGGTAAAGTACCTGAAGTGGAAGAAAGATCAATAGATCCAACATGAATGATAGGGAGGAAGTTCCCATCACCGACCATGACCGAGTCATTTCCTCTGTATGGATGAGTCTGAGAGATCTTTTGAGAAGAATTGGTAATATGAGTGGTTGCCCCAGTGTCATGATACCACTCGCTTCCATACTGATATGTGACCTCAGTGGTTCTCATTGTAGCAAAAGCGAACAAAAGTTCTTCATCTTGATAATTGTGGTTAAAGTGATGCCAACAGCGAAGAGCAGGATGGTCAGTCTTACCACAAATCTGACAGACATGTCGATCACCGGCATCAGAGCTTGGGGAATAGATTTTTTTATGAAAGCCACAACCTCGAGTGGAGCAGGAGGGACCACATCCACTGTTGAACCAAAGATTTGAGTAACCACGGCCAAAATTGTAGGAATCATAGTCAGAAGGAGCCTGTGAATGAGAAGTCTGAAAAGCGAGATGTGGAGTGATGTCGTCACCAGAGTTGTAGCTTGATAAACGGTCATCAAAAGCAGTGAGCTTAGGAATAGCATAGTCAAAAGTAGGAGTAGGAGGTATGTCCATTGCATGCTCGATGGTGGTTTTGATTGGTTCATAATCTCGACCAAGACCATGTAAGGCAGATAAAATCTTCATGGTTTCTGTCATGGGACTTCCAATGGCACACAGTTGATCACTTAAGGCCTTGATCTCGTTCATATACGCAAGCATGGTTTTCCCGGGTTTAGAGACGGTTTGTAGCTTGTGCTGAAGTTCGAACAGACGTGAGTTACAAGGTCTGTTGAAATGGCGATCAAGTGCAATCCAGATCTCATGAGCTGTTGTACAGTTGATGATGATACTCTAGATGGATTCAGTTACAGAGCCGAGGAGCCATGACTGCACCACTTGATCCGTCTGGAACCAGTTGATGTGATCTGGATTAGGAATTGGAGTGTTGGTGCCATTGATGTTGGGAGCAAGAATCGAGATAAGTGGAGGTTTTGGAAGAACCCGTAAAAAAATCAAGAAGGCATTGACCACTAAGGAAGGCATGAAATTGTCTTCACCAGAAAGCATAGTTTGTATATGTAAGTTTGATAGTGATAGAATGAACAATGTGCAGAGAAGGAGGAGTGAAAGGTTCCAGAGCGTCCATGGCTCTGATACCATGAATATGATAGCTAAGCTTCAAGAGAAAACTATGTTTTATTGAATTTTCCTTAGCATTTACAAGAGGGTTTTACATTTTTTATACTCATACGAAAACCCTAAAGGATCATCACAGCTGTCCTCATCACACTGATTCCAAAGAATCTAAGGCTGCAAAGGGATTGGACGTCGTGATTGTGTACGGACGAGGCTGCGTGGAAAGCGATTTGTTCTTATCAAGAATGACGCATGCTCCTTTGTTTTTGTCCTGTTCCATAACGACTGCCGACTGTTGACCAGAGCTGTTTTCAACCGTTGGAGACGAGCTGGGCTGGATCTGTATTTTTTTGGACTAAAGCATTTTGAGGCCTTGTGGTGGTTTTCCCAAAATCGATGTTGTGCTGTTTTGACTGAGTGAGCTGATAAATTTTTTTATAATATTTCACAATCGAAATTTATTTTATTGTATTTTTTTTTATTTCTTAAATTAACAATATATGACATTTATTTATTGAAAGTCGTAACTTACAAATTAAATGAAAATTTCTACAGTTTTGTTACTAAATTAAAAGTCCCTTCCAAGTTAACTAATTTAGAGTAAAATGAAAAATCAAAACGTAGTAGCTCTCTCTCTCTCCTCAAAAATGCAATCCCTTGTGTAACATACTCATACCAGCCCATTTAAAATTTTGTTTAAAAAGAAGAAAAAACTCAGTTAGTTCAAGCCCAAGTCCATTATTTCCCTCATTAATGTGTTTCTTTTTCTAACTTAATCCCAAAGCTCAAGGCCCAACTCATTAAGGAGAGAAGCCCTAGCTCTTTTCCCTATAAAAGGAGGAGAGGAGCTCCTCATTTCTCACACCATTCTAAAAAGCGAGCAGCGCTCGTGACCGGAGAACCGACGACCAGTCGTCGGAGCTCCACCGCCGGATTGCCGCCGAGTTGACTCGACGGCGACCGAGTTGACTCGGTTGACCAGTCTGGGTTGACCGGGTCAGGCGGTGACCGGTTCAGTTTGAGTTAACCGGTCCGGTTAGATTCCTTTTTCAGCTTCTAATTCCTGGTAAGTCCGGTTTACTTTAATTTCCTGGTTCAATTCGATTTTGCCCGGTTTAGTTTTGGTTATGATTGGTTAGGATAATTGGGCCGGTTATGGATTGGGCCTGGTTCAATCTTGGTTTGGGTCTGGATCTGGGTTGACCGGTTGACTTTGACCGACCGTTGACTTTAAGTCAGCCAAACTTCGAGTTGCCATAACTTGCTCATCCTGAATCCGATTTGAGCGAAACGAAAGCCTAAATCGATTATTTTTCCGTCCTCTTTCCAGATCTGATGTTCGTTTGGGCTGATGAACTTCCTAAATTACCGTTTTGCCCTTCTTTGGCCAAGGTGAGGACCGGTTGTATCTCCCTTGCTCTATTTCAATTCCGGACGATAGTCCTTTATTAATAACGTCTTTCCTAGGTAGTTTAGGGTAGCATGGTACCGATTGCTTGAGAACTTAGAATGCTAGGCTATCGCTTAAATCAAAAACGTTGATTGTGCGTGATGGATATGCGTGGTAGAACTACGCTAGGGCTTTGCGTGTAGGGCGTTGGACGTCCTTGATCGTCGGAGGAGGGTGTTGGCGAGCCCTCCCGTGTGGTGGTGCGTTGGACGTACCGTGCGTTGGACGCATTGTGTGTGGGGCTTGGAGCCGTTAGGTGTTCATGAGTGTGAGCTTGGAGCTCGTTTGCACGATTGAACGTTAGAATTGTGTGGTGAAGCCTTCGGGCGATGTTTGCAAGGTGTTATTAGCTTAGGACTTGTGTTTCGTGATTGTGTGGCGTAAGCTGGGATCGCGGGTTCCTTAAATCCGCCCTCGCTGGGTAATTGTGTTTTGAAACAATTACTCAGTCCTCCTTTCTTTCCATGTCTTTTTCCCTCGCAGGTCCGGATGCAGGATTGATCGATCGTTGTGATGTTATTGGTGGATTTGAATACGAAGGAAGCGCCGGGTCCTGGGACAAGTTGAGTTGGCATCCCGGTTGGACAGAATCCGGTTCAGCGGGCATCCAAATGTCGCGTCTCCGGTTTGCCGGGAGACGGATGTTACAATTTGGTATCAGAGCCTAGGTTAAGATCTCCCAGTGTTATCCTGGGAGATCAGCTTTCGTTGTTTTCCCAAAAACCTGTTGGATCCCGATGGATCTAAGGGTTTGATATATTGAATGATAAAACCAACCTCGTTCTTACCTTTGGCAGCGGAAGAAGATGGTGAACGAGATCAGTGGAGCAACGCAGACGCCTTGCCTCTACCAGATACACACGCACGCTCGCTGGAAACGGGATGCTAGTGCCGGATCAATGGGATCGATAGGTTCTGGTGTGTCTAGTGTTTCTTTCAAGAAAACTGGACGGCTCTCTGTTTTAGGTCGAAACTTTTGAGTCTTATTCGATCTAAACGTGCTTAACGGGCCAGACTCAATTAAGCCATAACCCGAAAAGCCTGTTCGGAAAATCCAAACTGTGTCGACCGACACACAAGCTGTGTCGATCGACACAACACCATTATATCGATTCTTATGTGTATTTCAATACACATAATATGATCATTGCCACAATGATCATTCCCATGTCATAGCTTCCAGTTCGCTTAGGTGTGTGACCCTATAGGATCATATAATACTGGCAGTAAGTCCACGACCTACAGATTGCAAGAGGCTTCTAGCAAAGCATTGCAAACGCCCAGTATTATACGAATGTCTGATCTCGACACACAACTATCACAGGAGTGAGTACAAGTGTGATTTCAGGACACTATCCCAACAATCTCCCACTTGTACTGGAATCATCAATTCCTATAATCCTTTTGTCTCTATATCTCGATTTGGCAAAAGGCAAGATTTGTGTCATCCTTATTAAGCCAACATCATGTTTATCGAACTCCTGATCTCATACTGAACATTACAAACAACTGAACTACAGTTCGTTTGAGTGCGGCCACACATTTTTCTCAGTAATCAATCTTCGATAGGCCCTGAGATATTTATCTCCCGTTATACAGGAGGTACAAATCCCTTCTTGTTCCATCCCTGTTTCAACGCGTACTTCATGATACACCCGAACAGTGCCGTTATAGTCGCCAGTTACGGGTCGACGTTTGACAAGGTCAAAGTGTACCAATTCATATGCAAGAAAGCATGATGAACTCAGGTCTAAGGACTATACTCTATAGTCGTAATGAGAATCTCTTATGACACAGATATAACTATCTTGTAGACTTCTCATTAGTGGGTCATGTCCGATCATATGTTCACTAACATATATCTATGTGATTGACTGCGATAATCATATCATTGGCTCCATGAAACTTAGCCAACAGTCACCTCACAATCTAGTCTCTACCGGTTGTTAGTGTCCCAATTCTACAACCTCGACTAGGGACAAAATAATTTATTAACTTATAGGGTTTCATGATCAAGTCCTCAACTTGATGACCTATAATATGTCATAAACTTATTTGGGACCATTATTTAGATCACAATATAAATAATGCTGAAATCAAATTTCATTGAAACACTTCCAAAGAATGTTTACAAGAGCGTCTTATTATAACTTAAATATAACCAAAAACTCCCACTAGAATCAAGATTACATCATAAGATCTCTAATGCCTACAGCAGTCGTATGACTCTCATGCTTAGGCCTTGGGAGTGACTTGGTCAGAGGATCAGCGACGTTCTCATCTGTCGGAACTCGGCTGATCTTCACATCACCTCTATTGACAATATCACGAATCAAATGATATTTCCTCTCAACGTGTTTGGACTTCTGGTGTGACCTGGGTTCTTTCGCCTGAGCAATGGCTCCATTGTTATCGCAGAATAAAGCCACTGGCTCCAAGATACTAGGAACCACACCAAGTTCAGTCATGAACTTCTTGATCCAAACAGCTTCCTTTGCCGCTTCTGAAGCAGCAACATATTCAGCTTCCGTTGTGGAATCAGCTACGGTATTCTGCTTAGAGCTCTTCCAGCTCACCGCACCGCCATTTAGACAGAAGACAAATCCAGATTGTGATCGGAAATCGTCTCTGTCTGTCTGAAAACTCGCATCAGTGAATCCATTCACCACAAGTTCATCACTTCCTCCATACACAAGGAATTTATCCTTAGTATGTCTCAAATACTTGAGAATATTCTTGACAGCTGTCCAGTGTTCCTCACCTGGATCAGATTGGTATCTGCTCGTCATGCTTAACGCGTAAGCTACATCTGGACGAGTGCAGAGCATGGCATACATAACAGATCCTATTGCAGAAGCATAAGGAATCCTATTCATGCGTTCTCGCTCAGCATGTGTCGCCGGACACTGCTTCTTGCTGAGACTTATGCCATGAGACATTGGTATGAAGCCCTTCTTGGAATCATGCATATTGAATCTGTGCAACACCTTATCGATATAAGTGTCCTGGCACAATCCAATAAGCTTGTTTGTTCTATCTCTGTAGATTCTGATTCCAAGAATGTACGCGGCTTCTCCCATGTCTTTCATGGAAAAACAACTTCCAAGCCAAGTCTTGATAGACTGAAGCAACGGAACGTCATTACCGAGGAGGAGTATGTCATCGATATACAGCACAAGAAATGCAATTTTGCTCCCACTAGTCTTCTTGTATACACATGCTTCCTCTTCGTTCTTGATGAAACCGAATTGTTTCACTGCTTCATCAAAACGAAGATTCCAACTCCGTGATGCTTGCTTCAATCCATAAATGGATTTATGAAGTTTGCATACCTTCTTAGCGTTCTTTGGATCGACAAAACCTTCAGGCTGTGTCATGTACACATCCTCTTCCAGAATACCATTCAGGAATGCGGTTTTGACATCCATTTGCCAAATCTCATAATCATAATGAGCGGCAATCGCTAGAAGAATCCAAATGGATTTAAGCATAGCGACTGGGGAATAGGTTTCATCATAGTCAATACCATGAATTTGCTTGAAACCTTTTGCCACCAACCTCGCTTTGTAAATCTGTACATTGCCATCCACGTCAATCTTCTTCTTGAAGATCCATTTACACTCAATGGCTTTTACACCATTAGGTAAATTGACCAAGGACCATACTTGGTTTTCTGACATGGATGCCATTTCGGATTTAGAGGCTCCAAGCCACTTTTCGGAGTCCGGGCCCATCATAGCTTCCGTGAAGGTCGCTGGTTCGTCACTATCAATGATCATCAGATCATTTGAGTCGGTTACGAGGAATCCGTAGTATCTCTCGGGTTCGTGACGGATCCTTCCGGATCTGCGAACTTCAGGCTCCACAGGCGCCGGTTCCACAGAACTTTGTGGGTCCAACTGCTGCTCTTCCTCAACAGGTTGAGCAGTTTCCTGTGCATCTTGAATTTCTTCAAGATGTACTTTACTCCCACTGTTTTTCTTAGAGAGAAACTCCCTCTCAAGAAAAGAACAGTCCCGAGCAACAAATACTTTGTTCTCAGATTGGTTGTAAAAGTAGTATGCCTTGGTTTCCCTAGGATAACCAACGAAGTAGCATTTATCTGATTTGGGTGCAAGCTTGTCAGAGATTAAACGTTTGACATAAGCCTCACAACCCCAAATCTTCAGGAAAGACAGATTAGGAATTTTCCCAGTCCACAATTCATGTGGTGTCTTATCCACTGATTTAGATGGCACCCTATTTAGTGTAAACGCAGACGTTTCTAGAGCGTATCCCCAAAAGGATAATGGAAGATTAGTATGACTCATCATAGACCGAACCATATCTAATAAGGTTCGATTTCTCCTCTCTGACACTCCATTCCATTGAGGTGTTCCAGGAGGAGTGAGTTGTGAAACAATTCCACACTCGCTCAGATAGTCGCTGAACTCTTGGCTTAAGTATTCTCCTCCGCGATCCGATCGCAGAATTTTGATACTTTTGCCAAGTTGGTTCTGTACTTCATTCTTGAATTCCTTGAATCTATCAAAGGATTCTGACTTGTGTCTCATCAAGTAGACATAGCCATACCTACTGAAATCATCAGTGAAGGTAATGAAGTACTTGAAATTTCCTCTGGCAACAGTACTCATTGGCCCACATACATCAGTATGAACAAGGCCCAACAAGTCACTGGCCCTTTCATTTGGTTTGTTGAAAGGGGCTCTGGCCATTTTGCCCACCAAGCAAGATTCGCATTTCTCACACGATTCAAAATCAAATGAGCCCAGAAGCCCATTTCGATGGAGCCTTTGGATGCGTTTCTCATTGATATGGCCCAAACGACAATGCCATAAGAAAGTCGGGTTTTCGTCATTTGACTTAAACCGCTTTGTATTTATGTTAAAGACAGGCATTTCTTGATTTAAAACATATAACCCATTTTCTAATGGGGCGCTACCATAAAATGTACCATCACGATTAAAAGAACAAACTTTATTCTTAACAGCAAAATCAAAACCTTCCAAATCCAAAACGGAAACTGAATTATGTTTCTGCTTATCGCAGGTACAAAGTAGCAATTATTCAAAGCTAAAATCATGCTCGAAGGTAAAGACAATTCATAGGTGCCTACGGCCAGTGCAGCAACCTTAGCTCCATTCCCGACTCGTAGCTCCACTTGTCCTTTCTTCAGCGTTCTACTGTTTCTTAGTGCCTGCACATCAGTACAAATGTGAGCACCGCAGCCGGTATCCAATACCCACGAAGTAGAACTAGAAGATATAACATTAAGTTCGATAACATAAATACCTGAGTCAGACGCATCATACGTCTTCTTCAGTTTTTTGTAATCTTCCTTGAACTTCTTGCAGTCTCTTTTCCAATGCCCCAACTGCTTGCAGTAGTTGCACTTATCCTCAGCAGAAGGCCCGGATTTGGGCTTGGGCTTGGGCTTGTCTTGACTTTCAGTCTCGACAACCTGGGCCTTTCCCTTATCCTTCTTAGGTTTCTTAAACCTTTTACCCCCTTGTACCATCAGGACACTGGGAGTAGCCTTCTTGAGATTCGGTTCTGCTGTCTTCAGCATACCGTGCAACTCAGTCAATGTCTTAGTCATGTTTTGCATGTTGTAGTTCATAATGAACTGATCAAAACACGACGGCAATGACTGCAGAATCATGTCAGTGGCCAGCTCCTGGCTAATGGCACAGTCCAGTTTCCCCAGGTTATCAATGTAAGCCATCATTTTAAGGACATGAGGACTTACTGGACTGTCCTTAGCCAGCTTGCAATCCATGAGAGATTTAACCGTCTGGTATCTCTCTGTGCGAGCTTGCTCCTGAAACAAAGCTTTCAGGCTGTTAATCATCTCAATGGGTGACAACACGTTCTTATATTGCTTTTGCAGCTCAGAGTTCATGGTCACCAGCATTAGACAAGTAACATCTTTGACACCCGCTGAATGCTTATCCCAAGCATTCTTTTCTGTCTGCGGAGCATTGGAACGTGGCCTCTCAGTGAGAACTCTTTCAAGGACATATTCCTTGTTCTCTTGCCTGAGAACTATTCTCAGGTTCCGATACCATTCCAAGAAATTAGATCCATTTAACTTGTCCTTCTCAAGGACGGATCTTAGTGAGAAAGTGTAGATGTGATTTGAGACAGACATAGCTGCAATTAAAAGAGGTAAAGGTTTTAGTTATAATGCTCAAGGAAATGAGAAATCTTATCTAATAAGAAAACTCGCATTGTATTCATAACTATGTTTCCTCATATGAATACAATGAACCAAGATCCTCAGATCACCAAAATTCGAGTGGACGACTCGCCATCACCCAAACTTTATTCATCTAGGTAAGCAAATCATTGCTAATTGTACCCAGTACAACTCTTGGTCGCAGATAAGACAATCCATGTCATATCCACTCCGATGTCTCTGGGCCCAGAACTTCTGATGGCCCAGTCAAGTAAACCAATCTCTTCGGTCTTGTGATCATTGACAGTCGCACTGCTAGTCTATCAATGATCACCTGCCTTACTCATGTAGCTGTGGATACCAAGGACTCCAAGACTATCCAATCAGCGAAACGAGTCTTGACAGTAGACAAGATCGGGCAAGACATCAAGATCACTTGATATTTAGTTGAGGAAAAGAACCGATTTATCTTGATGCATATCCAATATACATTCAAGGATTTATTTAAATATTTAAAACATTCAGTTTATTTAGTTTAGATTTATCTACAACTTTTAGGATTAAATTGTTCTGGTATATGCAAATATGTAGCCCAACTAGCATGTCTGCGAGCATTGTATCGATCGACGCCAACCATTGGTATCGATCGATGCAATCAAATTTAAACCGCTCTTCGATAACCGGTCTAACCGAATCGAATTTACTTAACCGATTCAATTCAATTGAACCAGTTCGGTTTAATGGTCCATGTCGATCGTCACACACTGTGTGTCGATCGATATGACCAAACCAGAATCAATTTGGTTAATAAAATTAACCGAGCTAGATAACCGGTCCAATCCAATTGAACCGATCTATCTGATCCCATTGTCTGTGTCGACCGACACACCCAGTGTATCGATCGACGCAACACGATTACGGGTACTCGATCTCAGATCGAAACCCTAGAATTATTTGCGGATTTTCGCTTTGTATCGACCGACACACGCTTTGTGTCGATCGATACTGTGCGACAAACCCTAAAATTTTATTCGCGAGTTTTCGCTCTGTGTCGACCGACACACGCTTTGTGTCGATCGACACCCTGCGATAAACCCTAAAATTTATATTTGCGCCGCGTCGTGTCGACCGACACACGCTTTGTGTCGATCGACACAGTGCGTTTTCATCAATTCTTCGTCTTTTCAACAGGAACAAAACCGAGAATATAACATGAAAACATGATTTGAACATGCAAAAATAAATTCAACAACATCAGGATTCGAATTATTTTGCATCAAATTCAATAGCTAAACCCTAAGCAGCTCTGATACCACTGTTGGATCCCGATGGATCTAAGGGTTTGATATATTGAATGATAAAACCAACCTCGTTCTTACCTTTGGCAGCGGAAGAAGTGTTGGAATTGTGTCCAGTAATCTCAGTACTGTCTCTAGAAAGTAAGAGTATGTCAATGATCAGACATAAGTCATATAATACTGGGGGTCATGATGGCTTGCTAGAGTCCGCTCATGATCTATAAGTCTTGGACTTATTGCCTTTATTATATGATCCCATATGGGTCACACGCCTAAGCTAACAGGAAAATGTGTAGGAACGGCTTAGCAGAAGTACGGTAAAAGTGCCAGGCATTTGTCGTACTTAGAGAGAGATTAATGGGTCTGATTGAATCTAAAGGGATTTAATCAGATTGGTATTTGGGCCCAAAAGCCCAAAAGGAACTAGACAAGTTTTATAAATAAAACTTAAGTCTGAGTCCCAAAAACCCTAAGCCATCTGCGCCAGCCTCCTCTCTCTCTGCGGCCTCCTCAGCTCGGTCTAGCAGCCTTCTTCCTGCCTGGTGTGCGTGTGTGAACCTTTGGAGGAGCTATCACTTGGTGGTTCTGCTGATCTCTGACCTGTTCTTCATATTTCCGCTGCACAAAAAAGTAACAGGTGAGATCTATTTAAGTTTCTAATCAAGAGAACCTAGATCTGCTTGTTTAGGACTGTTGAATCTGAGAATTGAATCTGGATTAACACTAAACATTCCTTCAGTGGTATCAGAGCTATTGGTTCTGTGGTTTTTCTTGTTTAGAATCATGTTTTAGGATTGTTTAAGAAGTGTTTTGAATCTGAGTATTGCTTGAATCTGATTTGTAAAACACTTAAGAAACAAATTAAAAACCTAAAACCCTAACTATGAAATCGCATGGACCAAACAAGGTTTGGTATGCGTCGGCCGATCGTTTTGATGCACGGATCGATCATGGATCGATCGCGTGATCATGGCCGATCGATCGCTTGCGTGCGGAGGATGGACCGATCGGATCGATTGGATCGATCGCAAGGATCGCGTCCCGTTGCCTCGTCGTCCCGCTCGCGTGTGTTGCTGTCCCGATCGCTCGGCGATCGTGTGAAGCCAACGACCCGACTAGACGATCACGCTCACGTCCCGATCACAAACCGAGCTCGTCCCGATCACAAGGCTTGCGGCTGTCCGGATCATGCACGATCGCGGTATGCTTGCGGCCATGACCTAATGGTCGGTTCGTTTTGATTTTTGTGATGGTTCGGTTTAAGTCAATTAAAAACTTTTAACCGTCACGGTTTAATAAACAGACTTAATAAAATTTATTAAGTTCTGGTTAAACCGGGATAAGAAATCCAATGTCGAAATAATTATTGGATTTAGTGCCTAAACCAGTGGTTTTCTAATTTGATTTGGTTGGACCAAATAAATTGAGAAAATCCGGTTTAGTAAATAACCGGTTGACAATTGTGGTCATCGTAGTAATTAATTTTGGTTAAGACCAATTTTAATGAACCAGACCGGTTATGTCATTTAATTGGGCAATTGGGTTATGTCTTGGACATGAACCAATTCTTGGGCCTCGGGCCAAGAAGTTAAAACAATTGGGCCAATTATTTGAGTCTTTTCTTCAGAATTAATTTAAAATTTATTTTATAAAATAATTATAAAAATCGATTTTTAAAATTAATAAGTTTCCAAAATTTTGAAATTAGAAAGTTTCTTAAAATAGAAGTTTCTAGATTTGCATGTTTTGGATTTTAGGAAGTTTCCAATTTTAGAAAGTTTCCAAAATTAGAAAGTTTCCAAAAATAGTAGGTTTCTCAAAAAGGAAAGTTTCCCAAAATAGTAATCTTCTATTTTGGGATAAGATTTTAATAAACCTACAAACCTCAAATAATATCAAGCGTTGGATGTCTTGTCCAGTCTATGTCAGCTGTCGAAGCCCATTCAATTGTATTCATGGCCTTACAGTGTGAGGGTGTCTACTTTTGCGTGGATAAGACGGTTTGTGATTCATAAATGTCATTGGGAGTCCCATACATTAATGATTACATGACTGTATAGTCTGGTTTTCTTGACTAGGCCATCGGGAGTCCCGGGCCTTGAGACATCAGAGTGGATTGGGCCTCGGGCCCAGATTCACAACCAAGAGTTATATCACGGATATAATTAGCCGACAAAGGGCTTACCGATATAAGCTAAGGTTGGGTGATGGCCAGTGGCCCACTTTGATCTTAGTTATATGTGGATCTTGGAATCATTATATTCTATTGAGGGTAACTTATGTTGTTGAATATAATGCGTGATTAATCATATTAAATATAATACAAGATTAATCATATTGAACATATTAACTAATAACCTTTTATCTTATATTTCAGCTATGACTACTACAAGCACTCAAAACACATTCTCAATCCGGTCTGTTCTCGAGAAGGAGAAGCTGACTGGAACGAACTTCCTGACGTGGTCAAGGAACTTGAGGCTGGTCCTCAAGCAGGAGAAGAAGGATTATGTCCTTCGTGATCCCCTCCCCGAGAGGCCTCCTAACAATGCCGCCAGGACTCTGCATAATGCTTGGGAAAAGCATTCGTCAGATGAAAATGATGTCTATTGCCTGATGTTGGCGACAATGACTGCTGAGCTGCAAATGCAGTTCGAGAGTGTGTTGTCACCCATCGAGATAATGGCAAGCCTGAAATCGCTTTTTCAGGAGCAAGCAAGGACTGAGAGGTTTCAGACAGTTAAGAACCTCTTAGACTGTAAGTTGGCTGCAAATGCGGCAGTGAGTCCTCATGTCTTGAAGATGATGGGTTATCTCGATCATCTTCAGAAACTCGACTGCCCTATCAGCCAGGAACTTGCCTGCGACATCGTTCTGCAGTCTTTACCTACAAGCTATGATCAGTTCATTCTGAACTTTAATATGCATGGCTTGAGTAAGACATTGCCTGAGCTTCACGGAATGCTCAAGACTGCAGAGCCCAACTTGAGGAAAACCGCCAAGGACCCCAATGTGCTTATGGTGCAAAAGGGCAAGGGGTTTAAGAAATCCTCTGCTAAGGATAAGGGAAAGGCTAAGGCTGTCCAAGTCTCGGACAAGGACACGCCAAAGCCCAAGCCCAAGTCTAAGGCTGGGCCTACTGACATATGCAGGTTCTGTAAAGAACCAGGGCATTGGAGGAGAGAATGTAAGAAATTCCAAGAAGGTCTAAAGGAATTGAAGAAGAAGACTCTTGAGACTTCTTCATCAGGTATTTTTGTTATAGAAGTTAATACAACTACTTCTGATAATACCTCATGGGTTATGGATACTGGTTGTGGGGCTCATATTTGTACTAATATGCAGGCACTCAGCAACAGTAGAAGGCTGAAGCAAGGACAAGTGGAGCTACGAGTTGGGAATGGAGCGAAAGTTCCTGCACTAGCTGTAGGCACATACTTGTTGTCTTTACCTTCGGGATTGATTTTAGAACTCAATAATTGTTATTTTGTACCTGCGATAAGCAGAAATATTATTTCAATTTCTTTGTTGGATTTGGAAGGTTATGATTTTTCAGTTAAGAATAAATTATGTTCCTTCAATCGCAACAATTTGTTCTATGGTTGTGCCCCTCTTACGAATGGGCTTTACATACTCGATCAATCCGCGCCAATTTATAACATTGATACCAAACGGTTCAAACCTAATGAGGAGAACCGAACGTTTCTATGGCATTGTCGTTTAGGGCACATCAGCGAGAAACGCATCAAGAGGCTCCATTCGAATGGACTTCTTGGCTCATTTGACTTTGAGTCATGTGAGAAATGCGAATCCTGCATGATGGGCAAAATGACACGGGCCCCCTTTAATAAACCTAACGAGAGGGCCAGTGAATTATTGGGCCTGATACACACTGATGTGTGTGGCCCAATGTCCACAAATGCAAGAGGAAACTATCAGTACTTCATTACCTTCACTGATGATTTCAGTAGGTATGAATATGTTTATTTAATGAAACATAAGTCTGAATCTTTTGAAAAGTTCAGAGAATTCCAAAATGAAGTACAGAACCAACTTGGCAAAAGCATTAAGGCTCTTCGGTCCGACCGAGGAGGAGAATACTTAAGCCAAGAATTCAGTGATCATCTAAGAGAGTGTGGGATCGTGTCCCAACTCACTCCCCCTGGAACACCTCAATGGAATGGTGTGTCTGAGAGGAGAAATCGGACCTTATTGGATATGGTTCGATCTATGATGAGTCACACAGACCTTCCAATATCCCTTTGGGGATATGCTCTGCTAACAGCAGTGTTCACTCTAAATAGAGCGCCATCGAAAGCAGTAGCAAAGACACCATATGAATTATGGACTGGAGTGGCTCCAGTGCTGTCTTATCTTAGAATTTGGGGTTGTGAAGCCTATGTCAAGAGATTAATCTCAGACAAGCTTACACCAAAGTCTGATAAATGCTACTTCATTGGTTATCCGAAGGAAACCAAGGCTTATTACTTCTATCTACGTTCCGAGAACAAGATCTTTGTTGCCCGGGATTGTAACTTTCCTGAGAGGGAGTTTCTCTCTAAGAAAGACAGTGGGAGTAAGGTACTGCTTGAAGAAATTCAAGATGAACAGGATACTGCTCTACCTAATGAGGAAGAGCAGCAGGAGGACCTACAAGAAATTGTAGAGCCTGAACCTGTAGTACCTGAAGTTCGAAGATCCGGGAGGATCCGTCACGAACCCGAGAGATATCAAGGATTCCTCGTGACTAACTGTCATGATCTTCTGATCATTGATGGTGATGAACCATCGAACTTCAATCAAGCCATGATGGGCCCAGATTCCTCTAAGTGGCGTAAGGCCACTGATTCCGAAATGGACTCCATGTCGGTCAACCAAGTGTTTTCGTTGGTTGACTTACCCGCTGGTGTAAAAGCCATCGAGTGCAAATGGATCTTCAAGAAGAAGATTGACGTGGATGGAAATGTCCAGATTTATAAAGCCAGGTTGGTGGCAAAAGGTTTCAGACAAGTTCACGGTGTGGATTACGATGAAACCTATTCCCCAGTGGCTATGATGAAATCTATTCGGATTCTACTAGCAACTGCAGCTTTTCATGATTATGAAATTTGGCAGATGGACGTGAAAACCGCCTTCCTGAATGGAATTCTGGAAGAGGATGTGTATATGACACAACCTGACGGTTACATAGATCCAAAGAATGCTGGGAAAGTATGCAAGCTTCATAAATCCATTTATGGATTGAAGCAAGCGTCGAGGAGCTGGAATCTTCGTTTTGATGAAGCGATCAAGCAATTTGACTTCATCAGAAACGAAGAAGAACAATGCGCGTATAAGAAAACTAGTGGGAGCAAGATTGTATTTCTTATTCTGTATGTCGATGACATACTGCTTCTCGGAAATGACATTCCAATGCTAAAGTCGGTGAAGGACTGGCTTGGAAGTTGTTTTTCCATGAAAGACATGGGTGAAGCCGCATACGTTCTTGGAATCAGGATCTACCGCGATAGATCTAGAAGGCTGATAGGCTTGTGTCAAGATTCATACATTGACAAAGTCCTACAAAGATTCAGCATGAAAGATTCCAAGAAGGGCTTCACGCCAATGGTACATGGCACAACGCTAAGCAAGAAGCAGAGCCCTACGTCGGCTGCTGAGCTTGAGCGCATGAAGAATATTCCTTATGCATCTGCAATAGGATCTATCATGTATGCCATGATCTGTACTCGTCCTGATGTTGCTTATGCATTGAGCATGACGAGTAGATACCAGTCAAATCCAGGTGAAAGCCACTGGATTGCCGTAAAGAATATCTTGAAGTATCTAAGACATACTAAGGATAAGTTCTTGGTGTACGGTGGAAGTGATGTGCTTGAAGTCAGTGGATTCACGGACGCAAGTTTCCAGACAGACCAAGATGATTTCCGGTCACAGTCCGGTTATATCTTTTGTCTGAATGGCGGTGCAATCAGTTGGAGAAGCTCCAAGCAAGACACCGTTGCTGATTCCACTACAGAAGCTGAATATATCGCCGCTTCAGAAGCTGCGAAGGAAGCTGTTTGGATATGAAAGTTCATTATTGAACTAGGTGTGATACCAAATGCGGCTGAGCCTCTGGCACTGTTTTGTGACAACAATGGTGCTATAGCTCAGGCAAAGGAACCAAGATCACATCAGAAATCCAAGCATGTTCAAAGAAGATTTCACTTGATACGTGACATCGTTAATAGAAAGGAAGTCAAGATCAGCCGAGTCCCGACAGATGATAATGTCGCTGATCCGTTGACAAAGCCACTCCCAAGGCCTAAGCTCGAGTATCTGACTGAAGCTGTAGGCATTAGAGACATTGAAATGTAATCTAAATTTGAGTGGGAGTTTGAGGGCTTTATTTAGTTATTTAATATGTTCTTGTAAAACATTTTTATGTTTAATGAAATTATTATTTCAAGATTATTTTAACTGTGATGAAATAATCGTTCCAAAGTGATATGAACCATTTTATAGGTCATCGAAGTAAGTGACTTGATCTTGAGTTATCAAAGTCATTTAGCTTGATCATGAGACCCTATATTTGATAGATGGCTTATATCAACATGTCCCTAGTCGAAGGTTGTTGAAATTGGAACACCAACAACCGTGTGAGACTGGATTGGTATGTGACTTATGACAAAGTCTTAGTGTGTCATAGATGCACGGCATCAAAGTCAGTACATAGGTGTATGTAGGGTACATACGACCGGACAAGACCCGATCATAAGAACTCTTCAGGATATTTATATCTGTGTCATAAGAGATTCTTACTACGACTATAGAGTATAGTCCTTAGACCTGAGTTCGCATGCATGTGACCGCACATGGACTGATGCACTTTGATCATTGTCTAACGCTGTCGTTCTGCGATAGTTATAAGGACCTTGTTTGGGTACATTATGAAATGAGTAGTTTACAGTGATGGAACAAGACGGGATTTGTCCCTCCAATATAAATGGAGTGAATATCTCTAGGCCAATCGGAGATTTGAATACTGGAAAATGCATGGCCATGCTCAAACGGACTTTCCCGAGTCGTTTGGATTGTCAGTATCAAATCAGAGTCCGATGAACAAGATTAGACTTTATAAGGATGACACTAATCTTGCCTTATGACTAATCGAGATATTGAGACAAAAGGATTATGAATACAGAGATTCCAGTACAAGTGGGAGATTGTTGGAATTGTGTCCAGTAATCTCAGTACTGTCTCTAGAAAGTAAGAGTATGTCAATGATCAGACATAAGTCATATAATACTGGGGGTCATGATGGCTTGCTAGAGTCCGCTCATGATCTATAAGTCTTGGACTTATTGCCTTTATTATATGATCCCATATGGGTCACACGCCTAAGCTAACAGGAAAATGTGTAGGAACGGCTTAGCAGAAGTACGGTAAAAGTGCCAGGCATTTGTCGTACTTAGAGAGAGATTAATGGGTCATATTGAATCTAAAGGGATTTAATCAGATTGGTATTTGGGCCCAAAAGCCCAAAAGGAACTAGACAAGTTTTATAAATAAAACTTAAGTCTGAGTCCCAAAAACCCTAAGCCATCTGCGCCAGCCTCCTCTCTCTCTGCGGCCTCCTCAGCTCGGTCTAGCAGCCTTCTTCCTGCCTGGTGTGCGTGTGTGAACCTTTGGAGGAGCTATCACTTGGTGGTTCTGCTGATCTCTGACATGTTCTTCATATTTCCGCTGCACAAAAAAGTAACAGGTGAGATCTATTTAAGTTTCTAATCAAGAGAACCTAGATCTGCATGTTTAGGACTGTTGAATCTGAGAATTTAATCTGGATTAACACTAAACATTCCTTCAAGAAGATGGTGAACGAGATCAGTGGAGCAACGCAGACGCCTTGCCTCTACCAGATACACACGCACGCTCGCTGGAAACGGGATGCTAGTGCCGGATCAATGGGATCGATAGGTTCTGGTGTGTCTAGTGTTTCTTTCAAGAAAACTGGACGGCTCTCTGTTTTAGGTCGAAACTTTTGAGTCTTATTCGATCTAAACGTGCTTAACGGGCCAGACTCAATTAAGCCATAACCCGAAAAGCCTGTTCGGAAAATCCAAACTGTGTCGACCGACACACAAGCTGTGTCGATCGACACAACACCATTATATCGATTCTTATGTGTATTTCAATACACATAATATGATCATTGCCACAATGATCATTCCCATGTCGTAGCTTCCAGTTCGCTTAGGTGTGTGACCCTATAGGATCATATAATACTGGCAGTAAGTCCACGACCTACAGATTGCAAGAGGCTTCTAGCAAAGCATTGCAAACGCCCAGTATTATACGAATGTCTGATCTCGACACACAACTATCACAGGAGTGAGTACAAGTGTGATTTCAGGACACTATCCCAACAAAACCTTGCTTTCAAATCTTTTTCCAAAGCGTTTGCGAAAGTTTATAAAACGGTTACTTTGCGAAAGCTTTTTCAAACACCAAATATATCATAGATTGTTCTCTACGCCGGTCCTAGTCTAGATAGAATTTCTCCGTGCAGGTTGGGGTCAGTGTCTTCAAAGCTCAGTTGTGCTACTGCCATTAGATGTGCGCCGAGATGTATGCCGTGATGTGTGTCGTTGAGGAGTGTGTTGGGTGTATGTTGTGGTGTGCACTTACAGGGCAGTCGGTACTAATGAGGTGTGTATTGGGGGTCATCGTATGTTCGGAGCGTTGTTCAACCAAGCGTGCGAGGGTTATCAAAATGTGGAGATGTTCACCGGAGAGACTACTGCGGGAGTGTAGCAGAGAGTTGCAAGAGTTACAGGAAGTGCTAGAAGAGTTGCAAGAGGCGTTGGGGAAGCTGCAAGGAGTACTGCAGGAGCTGCAAGAGGTCAATGGAAAGACCGGATTGCAAGGAATGCTACAGGAGCTGCGAGAGGTCGGTGGAAAGACCGGATTTCAAGGAGGCCATTTGGAAGTGGCGGTGTTCCGACTGGATTGAGCATCAGGAGTTGCTGAGTTGCTTGGATCACAAGGAGCAGCAGGAAACTGTCCAAACCTGTTTTAAGTATAGAATCTTGGAATCGGTTTGTGACATCAACTTCAATGAGTTATGGACGACTCGTTGAAGATTGACCAAGTTGGAAGCTGGAGGAGATCTTCAAGGAATGGCAGGCTCGAGATACAACGGTGGAACCGGAAAGGAAACGGTTTGCCATGGAGTTCTTTGTGGATTATTGAAGCAGCAAATGGAGTTCTTCAAGAAGGACAGAAGATCGCAGAAGTGTTTTGGGAAGTGGCATTGTGGCATTTGGAATTTCCTGGCAAGCCGGACTTATGTAATTTCAAGCTCAAGTGGACAAAGCTGGTTTTTGGAAATGGAAATCCAACGGAAGAGTGTTAGGAAAACACTATCATGGATTGGCAAGAAGCTGCAAGGATTAGCAAAGGAGAGCATGTTTAATGGGGAAGGAAACCCAAAGGATAGTGTTTGGAAAGCACTGCATCTGGATCACAAGGTAGGAAACCTTGAGCTGGAAGTCAGATTGGAAACCGGTCTTGGAATCAGAGTGCGCAGCGGAAGCGTGGTAGGTCATCCCCCACAAGTCAGATTGGAAGCTGGTTTGGAAATCAGAGTGCGCAGCGGAAGCGTGATGGGTCGTTCCCCATCAGTCAGGTAGCCATAATGGACATGGTTTAACCTCATCGTTCACCAAGGAAAAGCAAGGATGATGGTTTGTGCGACAGTCAACACAATAGTGCACGGTAATAGAAAACCGTCGAAGAGAATCCATTTGGAAGTGGATGATGCACTATGGCACGGTAATGGAAACCGTTGAGGAGAACTGGTTTGAAGCGGAGCATCACATTCAAGACTTAGAACCACTCGAGGGATGAGTGTTGTTTCTAAATGTTGGAAACCGACCCAAATGGACATGGGCGGTAGCATAAGGCGTTTGCGTTGCATTCTGGGAGCTGCTAATGGATTGGCACCAGGGAGAAGGACACTTCAGAGCGTGGTTGGAAATAAGGGGGGGGAGAAGCAGTCTTCAGGATTCAAGGACAAGTTCTTTTCAAGCAAGTAAGCAATCAAGTCAGATTTGGTTCAGTGCAGTCTGCGGGGTGTGGTTGGTAAAGAGTTGCAGAGGAGAACTCCCGCCACGGAATTCGGGACGAATTCTTTTCAAGGGGGGGAGAATTGTAACATACTCATACCAGCCCATTTAAAATTTTGTTTAAAAAGAAGAAAAAACCCAGTTAGTTCAAGCCCAAGTCCATTATTTTCCTCATTAATGTGTTTCCTTTTCTAACTTAATCCCAAAGCCCAAGGCCCAACTCATTAAGGAGAGAAGCCCTAGCTCTTTTCCCTATAAAAAGAGGAGAGGGGCTCCTCATTTCTCACACCATTCTAAAAAGCGAGCAGTGCTCGTGACCGGAGAACCGACGACCAGTCGTCGGAGCTCCACCGCCGGAGCCGCCGGACCGCCGCCGAGTTGACTCGACGGCGACCGAGTTGACTCGGTTGACCAGTCTGGGTTGACCGGGTCAGGCGGTGACTGGTTCAGTTTGAGTTAACCGGTCCGGTTAGATTCCTTTTTCAGCTTCTAATTCCTGGTAAGTCCGGTTTACTTTAATTTCCTGGTTCAATTCAATTTTGCCCGGTTTAGTTTCGGTTAGGATTGGTTAGGGTAATTGGGCCGGTTATGGATTGGGCCTGGTTCAATCTTGGTTTGGGTCTGGATCTGGGTTGACCGGGTTGACCGGTTGACTTTGACCGACCGTTGACTTTAAGTCAACCAAACTTCGAGTTGCCATAACTTGCTCATCCCGAATCCGATTTGAGCGAAACGAAAGCCTAAATCGATTGTTTTTCCGTCCTCTTTCCAGATCTGATGTTAGTTTGGGCTGATGAACTTCCTAAATTACCGTTTTGCCCTTATTTGGCCAAGGTGAGGACCGGTTGTGATCTCCCTTGCTCTATTTCAATTCCGGACGATAGTCCTTTGTTAATAACGTCTTTCCTAGGTAGTTTAGGGTAGCATGGTACCGATTGCTTGAGAACGTAGAATGCTAGGCTATCGCTTAAATCAAAAACGTTGATTGTGCGTGATGAATATGCGTGGTAGAACTGTGCTAGGGCTTTGCGTGTAGGGCGTTGGACGTCCTTGATCGTCGGAGGAGGGTGTTGGCGAGCCCTCCCGTGTGGTGGTGCGTTGGACGTACCGTGCGTTGGACGCATTGTGTGTGGGGCTTGGAGCCGTTAGGTGTTCATGAGTGTGAGCTTGGAGCTCGTTTGCACGATTGAACGTTACAATTGTGTGGTGAAGCCTTCGGGCGATGTTTGCAAGGTGTTATTAGCTTAGGACTTGTGTTTCGTAATTGTGTGGCGTAAGCCGGGATCGCGGGTTCCTTAAATCCGCCCTCGCTGGGTAATTGTGTTTTGAAACAATTACTCAGTCCTCCTTTCTTTCCATGTCTTTTTCCCTCGCAGGTCCGGATGCAGGATTGATCGATCGTTATGATGTTATTGGTGGATTTGAATACGAAGGAAGCGCCGGGTCCTGGGACAAGTTGAGTTGGCGTCCCGGTTGGACCGAATCCGGTTCAGCGGGCGTCCTAATGCCGCGTCTCCGGTTCGCCGGGAGACGGGTGTTACACCTTCTCTCTTAAACTTTCAAGCCTTCTGTTTATTTTTTTATGGTGATCAGTGTGGGGTAAAAATCTTATACAGCCTTATGGCTAAAAAAAAATCTTGGCTACCCCAAAATAATCTTCATACCTCTCTCCCTATTAATAAATTATGTATTGACGATTTTCTCCTTTTTAAATTAATTTAAATTTAATTGATTTAAAAACAAAATAGAAAAATAAAAAGTCCGAGCCCTAGCCTCAAAAAAGCCCAGAACTAGAATCAACTAGTATAACTAGTATAATTATGGATAAATAGTATAACTGTGGATAACCTGTGTATTACTAGTATAACTGGTACAAATATTATAACTGTGGATAACTTGTGTATAACTGAGAACAACTAGTGTAGAACTGTCTAGAAATGTGTACAACTATTAGTATAACTAGTGTAAAAAAGGTAACGTTAGCTAGTCTCTGCCATAACTGGTGCAACTAGTATAACTAGCATAACTGGTGCAATTAATATAAATGTGGACAACAACTTGTGTATAACTGGGAACAACTAATGTAAAACTTTGTACAACTATAAGTATAACTAATGTAAAACTGTGTACAACTACGTCTTCTTTTGTACTCTTTGTCGCATCATCATCTCCTTCTTCACTCTCGTCTCTTTCGCTCGAATTCTCAAGATAAACTTCTTTGTCAACAACAGTAATGTTAACAATCGTCGATCGATTAGCAAACCTCTTCTTCGGTGCCCTCTCCGCCGCGGGACTCTTCAGCTTCGTCTTCTTCGAAACAAACTTTGTCTCCACCATCTTCGATTTCTGATTTCCCGAGAAAGGGGTAAGTTTTGGGTTCGAAAGTTTTTGGTGTAAGTTTATAAAATTGGGAATTAGAGATTTTATGCCAAGGAGGATTAGAATCGATGCAATATCCAAGGTTTTGAAGTTGTTCCACCAGAGAATGGCTAATTTCTGCCATGACTTTTTTTATGGGAAATGAAGCAACCAGAGAAAGAAGAAGTAATTTTTGAAATTGGGAATTAGGGATTTAGGAGGAATTCCACTTAGGTTTCGTAAAGTCGCTTGGGTACGTCCAGTAATTTTGATGGTCTCCACTTGGGTTTTCAGTCTTTTCTTATTTTCTTTGATTTGAATTAAATCAAAATGAAATTCCAAATATAACAAGGCTATATAAGATTTGATTTTCTGGGATATAGTGGTACCAGAGACGGAAAACCATCAGTGTGGTGGCTCATATAGCATTGTCTTAAGTCTTAATCTTTTGTCCTTGTTTTATTTTCTGCGTTTTTTAGTTTATAGTTTTCTCGTTTCTTGGGATTGTCGAAGCTTTGGCGCATGTTGTCGATATCGTGCCAGAAGGGCTAAAGCGTTCAGATATGGCGAGATTTAGGTTTTTGGGAGGATGGAAGCATCAAATATGTTCGATTAACGGCCGATTTGCCTACTGTTTTCTTTGGATTCAGTATTTGATCCTTTCGCTAGATTTGATCTTCTTGCATGTATAGATGGTAACCGGTTGGCCGAGCCCTCTATGGTTGTTGAGATCTATGAGGTTATTATTCTCAACTCCACCCAGGATTTTCTCTCCCCGACCTATTTGTTCTATTTCTCGTTCTATTATTAACATATATGTTGAATGAATTTTTGTCTTGGTGTCCCGTATGTGATTTAGCAGGTTATTCTTCATGGAGAGAATGCTTTGGTTTTTTTTTCTGGTTCGATTTTGTATCCATCTCAGTCTTTTGAGTTAGGTGGATACTGGAATGGATCATCTTTTGCTGGCTGTCTTCTCTCAAAAGATCTGATCGATATATGGTCCTTTCATACTATGCATTTTAAAATTCGTATACAAAAAAAGTTAAGGATCTAATCATTATTTTATCTTGATAGAAGATTCCCTTGTTAATTAGATAGTGTCTAAAAAAATAATGTTTTCTTGGGCGACCGGAGTGGCGATTTTGGCGATCTAGGGTTTGGGGAATGTTCGAACTATGACTTTACCTTCCAGTGGTTTTTGGTTTCTACTCTTACGCAGTCATCAATTGATTTTTACTTTCGGTATATTGGAATGGTGCTGAGGCTCAAGAAGCAATTACTCGATCAATTTTAATACCTATTTTGCAGAAGTTGCGGATCTCGAATCATTGAGAGGAAAAGGTTCGATGTGATTCGGGGAGAAAACGTTCAATTTCGGATCTGAGATAATCTTCTCTGCGATTCTCTGGTTTATGACGAGATAAATGGATCGGTGAAGGTACACTTATTCATTCACACAGAGGATTTGGTTTCCAATGATGTGTTTGTCTACGATCTTAAAGATTTAATCTCGGATTTGAATGCACAAGTTTGCGGTCTGGTATCTTTGTTTATTTTCGATAGATTAGATTAAGGAAAGTGGGAAATCTCAATGGTCAATCATGGCGTTCTGTATTGTCAGGAAAAGAAAAAAATATTTTCCTTTGGGTTGGGTAATATGTTTGAAGACTATGATGAGATTAAGGTAATTTGCATATCTATCTGGTTTAATTCATAGGATCCGCTGGGGATTTGCAATCTGGAGGAAGACAATATAGATTGGGGATAGTCATTCCCATCTTCTCATAATCAACGTTTTTTCGTTTAGCAATTTCCGAAACAAAATCTTTCTGAGAGTGTTTTCCATGGCTCAAAGCAGCATCTCTGTTTCAAAAAGCTCTGGGAAGATGATGACAGTTTCTACTCAAAGACTGAAGATTTTTGTGCCACGCTTTGACAATTCAGAGCTCATCAATGGGTATGCTGGGACATTTATTGGGAGGTGTATGATTCCTAGACGACAAACACCAAGTCTCTGATTCATATGTTGTCTAGGGTATGGAAGATGGAAGATCACATTGTTGGAGCGGATCTTGGTATGGCGCGGTTCCAGTTGGATTTTGATATTGAGGAGGATATTCTCGAAGTCCTCAACATGGAACTATTCTATTTTGACTATTGGATAATGTCATTAGTCAGATGGGAACCAATTATTAATGTTAATTACCCCTCTGCTATTACCTTGTAGGTAAAGTAATGGGAGCGCCTCTTTATTTTTGGGCTGAGCAAACCTTCAAGAGCATAGGTGATGGTACTGGGAAGACAAGCGAGGTGGATTTGGACAATGGCAGGTTTCAGGTTGTGGTTGATGGGTTCAAGGTGCTGGTGTTTGAGACATAGGTGGATTTAACAACGGTGTAGAGCTTGTGGTGCAGTTAAGACATGAGCGCTTATTTGGTTTCTGCATGTTATGCTACAACTTATGTCATGATCAAGAACTACTCCCACATAATTAAGAGAGATGGTCATTAGACGGGAGTGTGAGAAGAAGAAATAAGAGAGAACCAAGAGGTTCAAATGACGGTTCATGTGGTGTAAGCTACAAAGGCGCATTTACTCATGGAGGGAAGGATGATTCACACGATGGAAGGAAATAACAAGGGACCAGGGGCTGAACAAAGGGGAAGAGCAAGATCCTCAAGGATAGAGGTTTATCAAAGGGTGGTTGTTATAACCCGTCTCATGTCACCATCGACAAGCAGATTTGGAATCCAAAAAAATCACGAAAGGGCATTTCTGTAATTTTTTTGAAATAAAAGGGTGTTTTGGTAAATTCATAGAACATGGAATCGGGAAGCTATGAAGGGCCAAATAATCTTGTTTTTATTTAAAAATATTATTTGGAAGATAAAAATTTTCGAAAAAAATTTTTAGAAGGTCTTACAGACTGTCGGGAGTGGAAACCGAGAAAAGGAGGAAAAACATCTTTTGGAGTTTTGGGAGTTACAGAAGGCCAAAGCAAACCAAATAAAATATGGATAACTATTTTATAAGTTTCGGTAAAATAAAAACGGCAGGAAAACAAAGTTTGGGAAGTAACGGAATCTGGATCCGGTTGGCCGCGATTTGGTGCATGCATTTTGGTGATCCAAAATTGCTGAAAACCTTAGAGCTTCGGCCTACACTCTCTAGGTGTCCATTTGCATTGATTCTTGTTTCCACATTTCCTACCGCCAGAATTCTTGTCGGGGACCGATGATCAACGCTAGAGTTTTACAAGTCAATCTCCTTCACCGACCAAACCCTCGCCGGAGCTCCCACCGACAACCACCCCTCAACCTGCTAACCGGTTAACGCCGGTCAACCTCTACCACTGGCCTTCCACTCTCTATTCCTATGCCGCCGATTAACTCCTCTGCTGCTGATAACAATGATTTTACAATCCTTTGAGGTACCAATTCCTCAAGCTTATCGATGTAGCTTTGAGGTATCGAACCTATTCTGGGATGGATAAAACCAATACGTACACACTAAACCTTCAGAGTCAAATCAAACAATTTAGTTTTTGTTCTAACAGTCCTAACGAAAACAATTCAAATAGAAGTAGACAAAAAGCAAATAAACAAGTGAATTCAATCAATGACAAAGATAGGGCATAAGGTCAAGGTCAACGGACAGGTGACTCGGGATGATCAAGGATCCTAATTCAAACTTCAAACAAGCTAATCTCCTAGCAAGGAACACAACGATACGATCAGTTTAATCTCTTAATACTAATCTCTTTACTTAATCCTAATCCAAGAACAAATTCTCATTTGTGAATTAGAATCAAGCAAGCAATCAAACAAGTTCCAAACAACTAACAATCACTCTAAACATACATTCTCATGCGCTAGAATGTGAAAGTTCTATCAAAGCTATGAACAGGAATTTCATCGAACATGTTGTGAACAAGAAATCTTAAGCATTCTAATCAACTTGATCAAGGCTAATTAGACATTAAACACACTTTGACAGATGAGATTTTAAACAATCAAGCACTAGAAATCCATTGATCACCCCTAATCAACCTAATCCTACCTAACCCATAAGCCCTATGAAGAACTACTCACTAATCATGATCAAACCAACAAATTCCATAGAAATAAGATTGATCATAGAAAAGTAGGTTTGATTGAAAGATTTGATGAAGGAATCACAAAAGAAGTGCTAGATTCAATCAAGAAATCAAACTTGTTCTTACAAGTGTTTAGAACAATAAAAATAGCATAAGATACTGTAAAAAGATAGGTTTTTGGCTTAAAAAGTCATTAGGGTTCGAGCCGGGTCAACCCGGAACAAACCGGGTGTTGACCCGGATCCAAGGCAATTTCTGGGACGCGTATCGGTCGGCGTATCGGTCGGCCAGACCGATATGGACTCTCGGATTTTTCTGGGAAGGGTCGTATCGGTCGGCGTATCGGTCGGCCAGACCGATACGGACTCTCGGATTTTTCTGTGTTGAGATGCATCCAGTAAATCATGCATAACTCTCTCCATATAGCTCCGAATGACTTCAAACCACCTCCATTAGAAAGCTAACTCAATTTCCCATGATTTTTATTCAGAATCCCAGAGCTAAAAGTCAATGTAATATCTTCATATGACTCAATCTTTCAAGCTCATCGATTTGGTCCTTCATCACCATTTCACTTGCAATCACTCCTTTAGCCTCCAAACTCTTCCAAACATCCTTAGCAACTCCAAGAACCTACAAAACATAGGAAACACTCCAAATGCAAGCCTAGAATGCCTAAACCTAGCTCTAGATGATCCTATACTCTAAACACACCAATGACCAAAGAAATGAAGCTAAAGGAAACTAAAAAGAAGTAAAGCATGATCCTAACATTAGCCTAAATGCATGAAAATACAAGTATATCAGCTGCCGGTCAACTCTTTCTTCTATGCTGGCCAGAACCCTTGTTCAACTCCCTCGAGTCAACGCTCGGTCAAGTGGGTCAACGGTTCAAGATAGCTATGGGTTCGTGTCGGTTTTCGGTTCCGTTCATACATCAATCCGTCCGTCAGTCACTGTTACCACTGTGAGGTGGATATGTCTGTTGCGTATTGCATTTATGATATATGGAATCAGCATGTAGACCCTTGAATTAATAAACAGGAGAGTCATAAGATCTCGTACCTATAATTGAAAATGGATAGCATGCGGTTTATGACATTTAAAATAATTCGGGAAATTAAATTAAAACATATAAGATATGTATATGGCATGTTTAAATATATCTTAACGGTTTAATTGAATGATCGTTCCTTGATTGTATGTTGCGTTGCATATAGAATGGCATGTCTAGGAAATATATGTGTATATATATTATTATACGAACCTAAATAAATAAATCTATATAAGAAAATTGTGAGACAATTAAAATACAGTAAAATCTTATAACAAACTTTAGAATATTATAATTGGGTATTAATTCATTAGATTTGGTTAATCGGGTTAACTAACAATTTAAATACTTATAAATAAATAAGAAATCAGGAGATTAGTTGGTTTACTAACCTCAATCTGATGAAATAATGATTAAAATATGGAATTAGAGAAATAAGGATTAAAAGACATAATGAACCGGGAATAAATTGTAGTGGGTTACTAACTCCAATCTAACAACAAAATAAACAAAAAAATAACTAAACAAATAAATAATTTAAAACTAAGAAACTAAAGTAAACTTAATTATATGGGTCACAAAATTAGTAATTTTACTAATCCTAATGTAATAGTCTTAATCGAAATAAAAGAGTCAAACATAAATAAGAATTAAAACAATCTAGGACTAGTATTTAAAAGTAAATTAATCCAATAGTTGTGTGTATATTAAAAATGACATTCTTATATTATTATTGGTGTGTTTGGTCTACTCCGGTGTTGAGCTAGATATAATGTATTGTTTGTTACTTATTTCGGTACATGACTGGGTAAGTATGGGTTGTGTATACCTATTCCAATACGGTTTGAGTAGGTCGAGTTGAGATAGTAATCGGTGATGTTGAGATTATGACTTGTGGATAAACTGGGTACTGGGTTGGGTTAGTATTTTTCTTTTAACCACATCGGTTCTGCGTAGAGTGTTAGAGTCTCAGTGAGTTTGTATATTATATTATTATTATTATTATTATTATTATTATTATTATTATTATTATTATTATTATTATTATTATTAGAGGTACATTAGATCCCGCAAGTCTTGCAATGACGTTCCGGTGCTTCCTCCCCGTTTGAATCCTCAAGAGATTCTAGTCTGTTCAAATATTTTTGGGTAGTGATTCTTGTTAGGCGTTAACCTACAAAGTTATGTTGGGTGCATGAAAATTTTGGTTATCTAGGGGTAGTCCGTCCGTGTCACCGCGTTTTGGTGGACAGAGAACAATGTTCTGGTCATAGGATTTGGTGTTTACATCTAGGAGTAGTGGGAAGTTTAGTAATTATGAAAAAGGATATCTAAGTGTTCGCGTGGAAGCTTACCGAGTTCGCGATTTGGGCCCATGGTATGAAGATTACATTAGGTCCGCGTTAGTTTATATCGAGTCTAATCGAAGGCATATGCCACAATGTTCTCGATTTCCGTAGTTTCTCCTTTATTAATAGAGAATGCTTGTTTGTTGTGGAGCTCATTACGCCTTGTTATCATGTGCTCATCTATTTTATTTTATTGTTTGTTATTGATTGTTATTTTGGGTTTCAGGTGGGAATTGCTAGCTTGTTAGATGGGAGCCAATTTATTGGGTGATCTTAGATTGCTCATCCAACTCTTTTTCATCTTTTCTGGTTTTATGAGTAGCTCGGCGGACGCGTAGGCCACTCAGAGTAGTTTCATGTTGCATTTGACAATGGTTTGTTTTCCAATCGTTATTTGATTATTTCGGTTTCAGATTTTATGGGTGCCTTAAAGAATTTTAGAAAACACCTTTGAAACTAGTTAAAAATAGGCTTAACGATTTTGAAAGATTTAAAATACTAAAAATGGAATTATTCCCTGATATACGGTTTAGTCCTAACCGAACACAACTCGTGGAAGCAGTACATGTTGAAAAGCCTTGTATCATGGAAATGAGGTAAACAGAGTCAAAGATGGTTTGGTTTGAGCCATTTACTCAGACCGGAGCGTCTCTGGCTTTCTTAAGTAGCAAATCTTTCTCGTTTAGCCTGCATGGGTTCTATCACTACAAAAAAAATTGGGCATTGATAGCATATGACGATAACACGTTTTTGGTAACTGCTATCGTATATGAGTTTTAATTTTTGTTAATATATAATAGCATTTGTTTAACGCTAATACATAATTTTATAGGAGAGGGAAGCTAACTCACTTATTCCGCCAAAGACTTAGTGAAATTTTTGTGTTTTCCCTCTCATACTTCATTAGCCCTCTTTTGTCGAAAAAACCTAACTCAGAACAGTCTTCCATCTCAGCTCAGACAAATAGCTCCACAGCAACAAATTGTTATCGCCGCCGCCTCTGTCGAAGGTCTTAGGGCTTATCTACTCTGTCGCCGGCACTAATTTCGCCCATCTCCGGCCCTAATCGAAGGCATAGCTTTCTTACCCAGCTGATTTCTTCCTTCTTTTTTGTCAATTTATAATCTCGTTAGTTATTGCATGCTTCATCTGTTTGCATGTATATGTTGTGATTCATTGATGTTTAATGTTTGAATGAATTGATTTATCAAAGCTCTTTCTGATTTGAGGCTTCATCGCTTTTAAATTAAAGGTTTTCTGATTGGAGAATTAGAATCTTCAAAGCTTTGTTGTGTATTCTGATTCGAATCTTCAAACCTTTATGATTTTAGGGTATGTGGATAAGTAGAATGAAATCGGTTTCTTTGAATGTTCACATTTTTCGGTTATAGCTTCGTCTGTTGTTTGAATCTTCCAATGAATATGTTGTATTCAGCTTTGTTGTGTTGTCAGATAGAACCGTATAAATGGAATGAACAATTTACATTTAGTAGTTCATTTTTTTGGATTATGGCTTGCAAGTGATTTTCTGATTTTGTTTTGCAAGTGTTTTCAAATGCTTAACAACTGGGAATCTGAAACTTCTCTTTTTCTCATATTACACCACATGTTAGTTCCTTTGACATGTTTGTGCCGATCTAAAAAACTTTTGAATGCTTACAAGTGATTTTCTTTGGTTCTTATCATGTTCCCTTTAACTTGTTTGTGACGATCTACTTGAACTTTGAATAGAATGTCACTCGGACCTTAATAAAATCACCAATTAACTTCTAATATTTTGATCTTACTACCTGAATGATGATCGTTGCATGTTTGGTTTAGATTGGTTTCTCGCTGTAACGCCCCTTTCCCATTCTCCGCGGACCGTCGAGCTGACCGGTCAACAATCAAACAAGAACATGACCGATCGAACCCGAGCAAGTCGAACGGGAAAAGTTCGCCACAGGACGAAGCCAAAGATAGTTCGGTTTGAGACAAAGGCTCGCACCAATCTATCCTCAACTCCGCTATCCTCATATCCATAGCACAAGCGGTACCACTTGCACTACTTCGATGAGTTGTGTCGGTTCGGACTAAAACCTCATATCAGGGAAACAATTTCATTTCTGAGTAATTAACGTTGAGCACAACGTTTAATAGAATTTCACAAACAATCGTCAAGTCATAATTACAAGGAAATCAATACACGGAATAAAATAATGCCGAACCGAGAAAACACCCAAAAACCCACGAATCAAATCCCGTCACAAGCAACCCGAAACCACACCGAAGACCTCCCGCGTCCGTCGCAGCTAAACCTGAAAACACAAAAAGAGTATAATGAGCGATCTAAGATCATCCAGTGAATCGGCTCCCCACTAATGGCTTCTAATCTATCTAGATTCTACAATTCCCGCCCCAAAACCCAAAATAACAATCAGCAGGAAATAAACGGCTGATCACGCACTTCCACAACGTGTCAACCCACACACAATCAAGCAATAGTCAAAACAAGAGAATTAAGGAAATCAAAGGCACTGCGGCACATGCCCTCGATTGGACTCGATCTATCTATCGCGCAACGAAAGAAAGATAACAAAACAACACTGGGCCCTACGAACTTGGTGACTTCCACGGGTTTCCACTGTCACCGATATGGCAACTAACCCACATGACTCCTAGCCGTCCACACAACGACTAGGACACCGTTCTCTGTCCATCGATACGCGGCGACTCTGGTTACCCCCGGCAACCCGAGCTTCCATGCAGTCCGGCCCTAGGACGCGACCCCGTATTCGCCGGACTACACCCTACAGACGTTACTCCATAGGTTCGCACCCGCCAGGCTAAGCTGACCAGGTTCTCAATTCCCGAGGATCCAATCGGGATGGAAGTACCAGCACGTAAACAAAACCTAGGCTTGCGGAATCTAACGCACCCTAGACTCCTAGTGCAGAAATATAAACACGCAGACTCGCTGGGACTCTAGCACAGATCACGCAATCAATATCAATAATAAATCCCCAACCATTCTGCAAGCCTCTACACTACCACCGCTCTGACTAGGTAAGATACCTAGTCAGCACCACTAACTTACCCGGTCCCGTGACCGGAGTAAGTGTCCGCAATAACTGCTCGGCCCAACACCGAGCAGTCTAACAAGCCTGCACACAAGCTCACAACAATAACAATAATAATCACACAATCACAATCATCACAACAAATACAACCACGCAATCAACACTCAACAACACACAACAGGCCTATTAGGGTTGCTATCATCTTTTAACCAATTTACGCCCGCTACCTTAGGTTAGCGGCTCGCTAACCCATAGACGGTTCACCAATCACCACACTTCTTATTTCTTAACCAAACCTAATCATCATTTATTAACTCCCCGATCTGTCGGTTTAGAGTTAGTAAACTTACTAACTCCTCGACGTCTCATTATTAACTTAATTTTATCCATTACCCAATCCCACTATTAAATCTAAACCCCAATCCCGTTATCATATTCTATACGTTCGTTTAGGTTTAACCATATTTTAATGTCGTCTTAATTCCCGTATATAAATTCATTAATTATCGTTCTTATACCATATATATGCATATAGTCCTAATCAACGGTCTATATGAATGCATCACCCAATCATTACTAACAACCTAGCGGCACACAACCAATTAACCTTTTAATTCTTTAAACCCTAACATGCTTATCCGTTCCTAACCGGTTTAACATTAACGTCTAATTAATTATTAAGTACCAATTAGGTTAAGTAACGTGTATGCAATCCTAGCACTACGGCTTATCAATTTCCGGTCTATATGAGTCTACGAGTTTGTGAGCCGACTCACAGTGAGATAGGTACGGAGTATGAATCTCGAGACCCCCGAACTGGAACCCGAACCTCCCGAATGCACGAACTCGAATCCCGAAGCTTCCCGAACGTCCTGACCGTTGACCGCATAATTCTAACCAAGCTTCCGGACCATCTTCTCTCTCCTTCACGCCTCCTTCTCTCTCTCTTCTTCACGTCTCTCTCTCTCTACCTTCTCTCTCTTCTTTCTCTCTCCTATTTCTCTCTCTTCTTTCTCTCTCCTCCGGTCTTCCTTCTTCCTCTCTCCTTCTCCTCATCTCACGCTTCTCTCTCCTTCCTTCTTCTTCTCTCTCCTCTTCGTCATGCTTCTTCTCTCTTTCTCTCTCTCTCCTCTTCTTCACGCTCTTCTTCTCTCTTTCTCTTCCTCCCTCTTCTTCTTCTTCACGCTCTTCTTCTCTCTCTCTCTCTCTCCTTCACGCTTCACCTTCTTCTTCTTCTCTCCCTCCTCTTCATGCTTCTTCTTCTTCATGCTCTTCCTCTCTTCCTTCTTCTTCACGCCACTTCTCTCCTCCACTCTCTCTCTTCTTCTTCACGCTTTTCTTCCCTTCTTCTTCTCTCTCTTTTTCTTCTTCTCCTCTCTCTCATCTCACGCTTCTCCTCTCTCTACTCTTCTCCTTCTCTCCTCTTCTTCTTCTCTCACGCTTCCTCTCTCTCCCTTCTCTTCACGCTTCTTCTCCTTCTCTCCTCTTCTTCTTCTTCTTCTTCTTCTTCTTCTTCTTACGCTTCTCCTCTTCTCTCTTTACTCCTTCACGCTCTTCTTCTTTTTGTTTGGATGAATGAAATAATGGAATGGTGAGTCCCTTCTTATAGCTACACAAAACCCCTATTTACTTGCCACATGTCTTGCCACATGTCCACTCCCACTTCTCCCTTAATCCACGCCAACTCCTCTTAGATGCAATGCATCTTTTATTCCTTTCCTCTTATGACATGTTTCAAGCTTGGATTCAATTCACCTTGTATCACAAAATGATATGTCAACATCTGTCCTCCTGACTCATCACTCCTGCCACGCCACCTTCCCCATAGATACAATGCACTCCCTCCTTTGTTTGATTTTTGTGACATGTATATAATGAAGATGCAATGTATATGTCCACATGTCTTCATTCTCTTCTTCTCATGAGCCACGAAACCCTATTCCCAATTCAGTGAATCTTATTGATGTCTCTCTCTTAGCCACGTTCACCCTCCAACAAATCAGCAACATCTTATTCTCGACTATCCCGATGCTTCCGTTTAGCCGGTTTCGCATTTAATATTTTAAAAACTCTCTAGACGAACCCATAAATCATCAACCCTCCATAATCAGATTCTCCATGCTATTTGATGAATTTAGCATTTTGAATCGCCTCAAACGGACACCCGTAGCTCCGGTTATGAATTTTTGAAGTTTCATCGGTTTTGTCGGTTTCCATCCCGACAAGCCGTAGAACGCGTTTCTGCTCTGATTTCTCAATCTCTGGTCTTGTGAACATTCTTTATATTAAAATATAAGAATATTCGGCCCGTCTCGGCTTCCGTCTCGACTTTTGGTAAAATTACCATTTTATCCCCGACATTGGTAAAATGACAATTTTACCCCTGTTGACTTTCTGCGGCCCGTTGACCGTATTTTTGATACGGGTTATCACATTCTTCCCCACTTACAGGAATTCGTCCCCGAATTCTCCGTCACTAACAAACTTCAAATCGGTTCCGAACCCTGCAAGTCGCTTCATCGCTCTACTTCGACACTTCGACACTTCGACACTCGAACACTGTTGAATACCACTGACCTCAACACTGATCCGATCTGACATCCCAATCTTGTACTCTGGTCCGCTCCACTCTCAACTGTCTTTATCGGTCTCAAACTTTGAACTTAACCCCGGTTAACTTTTCTACTCTGCTTCTTACTTCTGGCTTCCCCACTTTGCTTCGACCTCCACGTTATTCTGGTTGTAACTTTCTTTCTTCTTTTCTGAGACACTCTTCAAAAATCTGATCACCTGCTTCGGTCTGACTGATTCCACCTCCACCTCGGCCTTCCTTTCCAAGTCTTTTTACTAACCCATCATACTTCTCGGCTTCTTTATGTCGGTCACTCGATAAACTGATACACTTTCCACTGACAACACCCATCACTGCTTCACGGTCCGGTCCACTTGTCTCACGACGTCTTGTCACTTCATCTCGCTTTCGGTTCCGGGTTCGGTCTCGAATTCATATCGCGTCGCCATTCCGACCTACAATCAACACAATAACTCACTGAAACAATTAATTCCATTCCGATCTATCCCCGACATCACTTTCCCATAGAAATATGGTTACGTAATCACGTACCCGACGGTTACTCGTGATTAAATAACAATACCCTATAAGTCTGTTCCCTCGTGAATTGACGGTTGAACACAACCGTTCCCAGTCGGCTCAAAACTTAAAATAAAATTAAAATAAAATCAACACCTTACCTCTTTAACGAAACCGAACAAAAACGATCAATCGCTAAGCAAATTTCCGAACAACTAACAAACCAATGGTCGCTAAGACCCAAAGCGATCAATCTACCAAAAATCACGCATGATAAAACAACGCAATCTACCGCCCAACAATTCAATCAATCAATCAAGCAACAGGAAAAGAAAAACAAGCAATCACCACACAATCACGCAATCTAATGATCGGTCGGATGCGTCGTCGGTCTGGGTTCAGGTCATGAGGAACGGTCGTCAGTTCCGCTCATCATTTGATTTCACCAAGTAATCTATTTGCTTTCAGAACCATCTCATTCATGCAAATAGTTACTATGCTACTCAAAACGATCAACTGAACACTCTGTATCCACCACATACATAAACGATATATCGTACACAATAAGGTTTTCTGTACATGGTTATGATCAGAGTCTACTCATAAGACCGTCATCATATCCAAAAACCCATACGACGCCGCTGTACATCAGAAAAGTCAAAGGCGACACGCAAAGTCGCCTATCCGCCGATCAATCTACAAGACAAGAATAGAGTTAGTGCCCCCAACTTACCTGGCCTAACTACAACTATCCTATCCTAACGCCTCCAGCAAGACCGAAATGCCCAACACCACTGGCAAAACGGCTCGCTGAAGTATCCGCTGGCAGGTGCGCCGGGAGGGTGTGGTGAGTGTGTGTCTCGAGATGGTGCTCCAACATGCTGTGGCTCGGCTATCAGGCAAAGATGAGCAACGTGACCTGCGCGGCCACATAACTGACAGACCGGAACGGACGCTGGGCGTATTCCACAGTAACATACGGACGTCTGATGATCGTAACCACCACATCGCTCTATGCAACTGGTAAGTCCTCACTGGCTCGGGTCAGGATAACCGAACGATCGGCAACTGAATAACAGGTGGCTGACTGGCTCGGAATCTCGGCGACTTGGTCCCGCTCAATAATCTTCTGGTACTAGTCCTCGGTATGACTCTCCATCGGGTACACAATCCTGCTCTGGCGGTCGGGCAAGTCATCGCTCCATGGTCCTCCTGACCATATAACGGACGGTGATCGGATCCCAATAATGGATGGTACGGTTCTCGAAGACGCGGGTCTACTGCTCGGGGACACCAATGTAAATGAACCCATACACTCCACATCCGTCGCACGTCCTGTACTCCGGTATTGCTGGCGGCGAGACTGACTGATCCCTGCGGACTCATGACGCTCAACTGTAACTGCTCCGTGCACACACACACACACATCTCCACTCCACCCAGGACACACTGCTGCATGACTGCAATCACAACTCAAAGATAAGTTAGTGCAAATAATACAAAAGGCTACTCCCCAATCCCAACCCCGGGTTTAACGGACGCGGCTCGGTTTCCTAATGGATGCTTGTGTGACACATTTGACTCGATAAAACACGGAAAACACTCAAAAATGAAATGTTTCGAAACCCATGCAGAACCATGCTCTGATACCACCTTTCTGTAATGCCCCTTTCCCATTCTCCGCGGACCGTCGAGCTGACCGGTCAACAATCAAACAAGAACATGACCGATCGAACCCGAGCAAGTCGAACGGGAAAAGTTCGCCACAGGACGAAGCCAAAGATAGTTCGGTTTGAGACAAAGGCTCGCACCAATCTATCCTCAACTCCGCTATCCTCATATCCATAGCACAAGCGGTACCACTTGCACTACTTCGATGAGTTGTGTCGGTTCGGACTAAAACCTCATATCAGGGAAATAATTTCATTTCTGAGTAATTAACGTTGAGCACAACGTTTAATAGAATTTCACAAACAATCGTCAAGTCATAATTACAAAGAAATCAATACACGGAATAAAATAATGCCGAACCGAGAAAACACCCAAAAACCCACGAATCAAATCCCGTCACAAGCAACCCGAAACCACACCGAGGACCTCCCGCGTCCGTCGCAGCTAAACCTGAAAACACAAAAAGAGTATAATGAGCGATCTAAGATCACCCAGTGAATCGGCTCCCCACTAACGGCTTCTAATCTATCTAGATTCTACAATTCCAGCCCCAAAACCCAAAATAACAATCAGCAGGAAATAAACGGCCGATCACGCACTTCCACAACGTTTCAACCCACACACAATCAAGCAATAGTCAAAACAAGAGAATTAAGGAAATCAAAGGCACTGCGGCACATGCCCTCGATTGGACTCGATCTATCTATCGCGCAACGAAAGAAAGATAACAAAACAACACTGGGCCCTACGAACTTGGTGACTTCCACGGGTTTCCACTGTCACCGATATGGAAAATAACCCACATGACTCCTAGCCGTCCACACAACGACTAGGACACCGTTCTCTGTCCATCGATACGCGGCGACTCTGGTTACCCCCGGCAACCCGAGCTTCCATGCAGTCCGGCCCTAGGACGCGACCCCGTATTCTCCGGACTACACCCTACAGACGTCACTCCATAGGTTCGCACCCGCCAGGCTAAGCTGACCAGGTTCTCAATTCCCGAGGATCCAATCGGGATGGAAGTACCAGCACGTAAACAAAACCTAGGCTTGCGGAATCTAACGCACCCTAGAGTCCTAGTGCAGAAATATAAACACGCAGACTCGCTGGGACTCTAGCACAGATCACGCAATCAATATCAATAATAAATCCCCAACCATTCCGCAAGCCTCTACACTACCACCGCTCTGAGTAGGTAAGATACCTAGTCAGCACCACTAACTTACCCGGTCCCGTGACCGGAGTAAGTGTCCGCAATAACTGCTCGGCCCAACACCGAGCAGTCTAACAAGCCTGCACACAAGCTCACAACAATAACAATAATAATCACACAATCACAATCATCACAACAAATACAACCACGCAATCAACACTCAACAACACACAACATGCCTATTAGGGTTGCTATTATCTTTTAACCAATTTACGCCCGCTACCTTAGGTTAGCGGCTCGCTAACCCATAGACGGTTCACCAATCACCACACTTCTTATTTCTTAACCAAACCTAATCATCATTTATTAACTCCCCGATCCGTCGGTTTAGAGTTAGTAAACTTACTAACTCCTCGACGTCTCATTATTAACTTAATTTTATCCATTACCCAATCCCGCTATTAAATCTAAACCCCAATCCCGTTATCATATTCTATACGTTCGTTTAGGTTTAACCATATTTTAATGTCGTCTTAATTCATTAATTATCGTTCTTATACCATATATATGCATATAGTCCTAATCAACGGTCTATATGAATGCATCACCCAATCATTACTAACAACCTAGCGGCACACAACCAATTAACCTTTTAATTCTTTAAACCCTAACATGCTTATCCGTTCCTAACCGGTTTAACATTAACGTCCAATTAATTATTAAGTACCAATTAGGTTAAGTAACGGGTATGCAATCCTAGCACTACGGCTTATCAATTTCCGGTCTATATGAGTCTACGAGTTTGTGAGCCGACTCACAGTGAGATAGGTACGGAGTATGAATCTCGAGACCCCCGAACTGGAACCCGAACCTCCCGAATGCACGAACTCGAATCCCGAAGCTTCCCGAACGTCCTGACCGTTGACCGCATAATTCTAACCAAGCTTCCAGACCATCTTCTCTCTCCTTCACGCCTCCTTCTCTCTCTCTTCTTCACGTCTCTCTCTCTCTCTACCTTCTCTCTCTTCTTTCTCTCTCCTATTTCTCTCTCTTCTTTCTCTCTCCTGCGGTCTTCCTTCTTCCTCTCTCCTTCTCCTCATCTCACGCTTCTCTCTCCTTCCTTCTTCTTCTCTCTCCTCTTCGTCATGCTTCTTCTCTCTCTCTCTCTCTCCTCTTCTTCACGCTCTTCTTCTCTCTTTCTCTTCCTCCCTCTTCTTCTTCTTCACGCTCTTCTTCTCTCTCTCTCTCCCCTTCACGCTTCACCTTCTTCTTCTTCTCTCCCTCCTCTTCATGCTTCTTCTTCTTCATGCTCTTCCTCTCTTCCTTCTTCTTCACGCCACTTCTCTCCTCCACTCTCTCTCTTCTTCTTCACGCTTTTCTTCCCTTCTTCTTCTCTCTCTTTTTCTTCTTCTCCTCTCTCTCATCTCACGCTTCTCCTCTCTCTACTCTTCTCCTTCTCTCCTCTTCTTCTTCTCTCACGCTTCCTCTCTCTCCCTTCTTCTTCTTCTCTCCCTTCTCTTCACGCTTCTTCTCCTTCTCTCCTCTTCTTCTTCTTCTTCTTCTTCTTCTTCTTCTTCTTCTTACGCTTCTCCTCTTCTCTCTTTACTCCTTCACGCTCTTCTTCTTTTTGTTTGGATAAATGAAATAATGGAATGGTGAGTCCCTTCTTATAGCTACACAAAACCCCTATTTACTTGCCACATGTCTTGCCACATGTCCACTCCCACTTCTCCCTTAATCCACGCCAACTCCTCTTAGATGCAATGCATCTTTTATTCCTTTCCTCTTATGACATGTTTCAAGCTTGGATTCAATTCACCTTGTGTCACAAAATGATATGTCAACATCTGTCCTCCTGACTCATCACTCCTGCCACGCCACCTTCCCCATAGATACAATGCACTCCCTCCTTTGTTTGATTTTTGTGACATGTATATAATGAAGATGCAATGTATATGTCCACATGTCTTCATTCTCTTCTTCTCATGAGCCACGAAACCCTATTCCCAATTCAGTGAATCTTATTGATGTCTCTCTCTTAGCCACGTTCACCCTCCAACAAATCAGCAATATCTTATTCTCGACTATCCCGATGTTTCCGTTTAGCCGGTTTCGCATTTAATATTTTAAAAACTCTCTAGACGAACCCATAAATCATCAACCCTCCATAATCAGATTCTCCATGCTATTTGATGAATTTAGCATTTTGAATCGCCTCAAACGGACACCCGTAGCTCCCGTTATGAAATTTTGAAGTTTCATCGGTTTTGTCGGTTTCCATCCCGACAAGCCGTAGAACGCGTTTCTGCTCTGATTTCTCCAACTCTGGTCTTGTGAACATTCTTTATATTAAAATGTAAGAATATTCGGCCCGTCTCGGCTTCCGTCTCGACTTTTGGTAAAATTACCATTTTACCCCCGACATTGGTAAAATGACAATTTTACCCCTGTTGACTTTCTGCGGCCCGTTGACCGTATTTTTGATACGGGTTATCACACTCGCTTTATTGCAAATTGTTGGTTTTAAACATGCTGCTATGTATTAAACATATTGTATCAATCTCCTCTGATATTGATTTATTGAGGTTATTTTATTGAGTTTTTAAGTGTCAATTTTCTGTTTCGATTGTATGCATATTGAGATCATGATGTAGAATACTTTTTATTTTAATCTGATATGGCTTTTATGGTACTAAAGGTTGAGTAAGGTTAGAACATGGACAAGAAATGGGTGCATCTTTGCAGGTGAGGATTTTAATTATGTAGCTAAGGTTTTGTTTCTATAGGACTTTGGGGAGTTTACTAGATGTTATTTTTTTCACTTTTTAGATAATGAAGAGCTGATCCTGCTTATGAGATAGAGGCTTCTAATTTTGTACGGGACGTGGTTGCTGCTATGGGAAACATTGATATGGTTATATGTCCTTGCGTTGACTGCCGGAATATAGATCGTCACCCAGGAAATGTTGTAGTTGATCATCTGGTGACAAGGGGAATGGATGAGGATTATAAATTACGGACTGAATGGTTTCATCATGGAGAATTGAACTCAAGGGATGAAGGTGAAGGCAACTTAAGTCAGTGGAATCACGAGATTGTTGGGCTTTATCAAGCTGCAGAATTTAGAGATGAAGAGTTTGCTAGCAAGGATATGTTAGGAAATATTGCAGAAGGCGAATACTTGAAAGAAGATGAGTTCCTTGCAAATCTTGAAGATGCTGAAAAACCTTTATATCCAAGCTGCGTTAACCATAGCAAGCTGTCGGCTATTGTCTCATTGTTCAGACTTAAAACACATAATGGCTGGTCTGACAAGAGCTTCAATGATCTATTAGAGACATTGCCTGACATGTTACCAGAGGACAATGTACTACACACATCATTGTATGATGTGAAATTTTTTTTGAATTCCTTTGATATGGGCTACCAGAAGATCCATGCTTGTGTCAATAACTGCTTCTTGTTTAGAAAGAATTACAGGAAGCTTGATGAATGTCCAAAATGCAAGGCTTCATGATGGAAGACTAACATGCACACTGGTGAAGTAAAGAAAGGTGTCCCACATAAAGTTTTATGGTATTTTCCAATAATCCCACAGCTGAAGAGAATGTATAGGTCTGAGGAAATGGCTAAGAATCTGAGATGGCATTTTAGTAACAAGAGCACCGATGGAAAACTCTGTCACCCTGTGGATTCAGTTACATGGGATCAGATGAATGATAAATATCCTTCTTTTGCATCTAAGGAAAGGAATATGAGGCTTGGGCTTTCCACATATGGTTTTACATTCAATATGAAGAATACAAGGTACAATTGCTGGCCTGTTTTGCTGGTAAACTATAATTTGCCACCTGACTTATGCATGAAGAAGGAGAACATCATGCTTACGTTGTTGATTCCTGGTCCACAACAGCCCGATAATAGCATTGATGTTTACTTAGCAGGGGATCTAAACCATTTTCGGAACAATGGGGAACTAACATTTGATGCTTGTAGTAAATCTACATTTACGCTTAAGGCTATGCTGTTTTGGACAGTAAGTGATTTCCCTGCGTACGGGAACCTTGCAGGCTGCAAAGTAAAGGGGAAAATGGGCTGCCCTCTATGTGGGAAAAATACAGATGTTATGTGGTTGAAGTACAACAGAAAACATGTCTACATGGGCCATAGAAAGGGTCTGCCACCCACACATAGTTATAGGGGGAAGAAGCTATGGTTTGATGGAAAAGCAGAACATGGAAAGAGGGGATGAATACTATCTGGTCGGAAAATTTCAAAACATCTGAAAAATTACAAAAATGACTTTGGAAATGTGAAACGATCTGCTAGTAAGAAGAAAAGGGCTGTTTGTACCGGATTGATTCTGATAGTGATGATTCCTCAATTGAATCAGAAGAAGAAGAAGATGAAGATGTCGAAATAGATGAGGAGGAGTTAGTGAGATGGAAGAAAAGGTCCATCTTCTTCAAGCTACCTTATTGGGAGGTGTGTTATACTGTCATGTTGCTTTGAAATTTTCTGCTATCATCTACTTATCTCAGTTTTTAACTTTGGTTCATTTAATTGTATGTGTGCTGTATAGGAACTCTCGGTAAGACATAACTTAGATGTTATGCATGTTGAGAGGAACGTGGCTGCAAGTATTGGAGCCACGTTGTTGCATTGTGTAAAATCAAAGGATGGTCTTCCAGCTCACAAAGATCTAAAGCAGCTTGGTATAAGGAAGGATTTTCACCCAGCTACACGAGGAAAAAAAACATATCTTCCTGCTGCTCCTTGGACTTTGTCAAATTCAGAGAAGAGAATATTTTGCAAGAGACTTTTTGACTTTGAAGGCCCAGATGGATACTGTTCTAACATAGCAAGAGGCGTATCATTAGATGAATGCAAGATCACAGGGCTGAAATCACACGATTATCACATGTTAATGCAACAACTTCTCTCGATAGCACTTAGAGGATTATTACCTAAAGGTCAAAGGCTAGCTATTGTATGCCTCTGCACTTTCTTCAATCACTTGTGTCAGCGAGTAATTGATAGGGAGCAGCTCTTGGTAATGGAATCTGAGATCGTTGAAACACTTTGTATGTTTGAGAGATTTTTTCCACCAAGCTTTTTTGATATCATGGTGCACTTGACGGTTCATCTTGGAAGGGAAGCTCGGCTAGGTGGACCAGTCCATTTTAGATGGATGTACCCATTTGAGAGGTACATATCTAAACTGATTAATATGTTTGGACGTTTTAAAGCTGACTGTAATGTTGCTAATCTCTCATTATACACACTATTCAGGCATATGGAAATGTTGAAAGACTTTGTGAGAAACCCTGCAAGACCAGAGTGGTGTATTGCAGAGTGTTATTGATATACCATAGATTTTAGGGCTTTTAACCATGGTATATATCTTATTTATCGAGTCTTTTACTATGTTTTAGAGTCTTTTCAGGTGTTTATTAGGTACAAGCACATTTGGAGCAGATTTGGTGATTGATGAGGACATCCAGCTAAGCACCCATCCACAAGCCATTCCTGAGGTCAAGGAAGCTCCAATGACTCGATCTAGGACAAGGAGGCTCAGGGAAGGATTCAACACTGCAGTAGAGAACCTCATGAACTCAATGGAACTTGGAGACTACCTCAAGAACGAGCCCAAGAAGCTAGAGGCGATAGAAGACTTGGGCTGTGTAAACAATACGGATAACACAGGAGATTTGGACTGTGTAAGCGACGTAGACAACACAGGAGGCGTGGACTGTGTAAGCAACAAGGAAGCTGGACCTTCTACGCGTCTAGGGGAACCATGGGCCGGACTATGCCAAGTCCTTACCATCCGGCTCGGCCCATGCTAAGTCCGAGAGTTGGTGGACTCTCTTGCACTCTTTTTCCCTTGGGTGGTTTTATCCCAAAGAGGTTTTACTCCCAAGGTTTTTAATGAGGCAAGTCGGCCCACCCACACCATAACTCAAGGCTTGGCCGCCAAGGAAGGAATTACACACTTTCCTTTTCTGTGTAACTCGGCTATCTCTCATTCAAGGCCGAGATATTTGATTTTCCTTTTTGTTCTTCTTTGTTTTTGTACTTAAACAACTTTGTATCATTGTGTTAGATACCTTTTGAATTATCAATAAACCCTTAAGCGATTTTCGCCTTTTCTTGAACAGCCACCGCTTGTTCTTGTTTGCTTGTTGTTCCTTGTGTGTGATTCACAAAGAAGACAAGTGTCTGTGCAGTATCAGAGACCCGTTCATCATCTCTGTGGTGCCTTCGATCCACCAGCCCTACCACCCACTGATTCAACAGGAGAGCGCGTCAAAGCCAGCCTGTTCGATCCCATCTCTTACACACGACCATCCCTTGAGTAACAGAAGAGAGCGACAAAGCCAACCTGTTTCTTCCATCAACCACCGCGTGAGGCTCTGTCCATCTGAGTCTTACATCATCTGGTATCAGAGCCAAAGGTTCCTACCTTTGGTTTTCTATCTCTTATCTCTTTTGTTTTGTCTTGTTATTGCTTTGATTAAATCTAAAAATCCAAAAAAAAAAAATAGGTTTGTTGCTTTGTTCTAGTTTATGTTTTTGTCTAAGTCATAAGAAAACCCCATAAAAATCTTGTTCTTAGTTTCCTGGTCGAATTTCTTTTTGAGAATTAGTAGATTTCCTGTTTTTGGTTCTATCTTGCTAGTTATTATTCATAAAACCCAAAAAAATTGTCAATTTTCCAATTCTGTCGATTGCACTGAAATTCGTCTTGTGTTACACAACCCTGTCTCTGTTCTTTTGTTTTACACAACTATCTATTCTGTGGTACCGTGACATCTTGTTGTTTTTGTTGAGTGCAAATTGAACCGATTAACAACAAGGATAGACACCATGGGAGATGAAGGAAGACAGCCCGTTGATCCTATCATACAAATGATGACTGCTATTAGAGAAGAGATGAGTAACATAAACCAGCAAGTTGGCACAATGCGCCAAGAGTTTGGTGAGCGTATAGGACGCATAGAAGCTCCACCGAGGAGAGGACCAATCCGAGGAGCACCTATACCACCAAGATATCAAGCTGGAGATGAAGATGATGATATGCCCGACTTAGAGGAGGATAGGCAACCGCCTGACCCCTTTAGGCGTCCACAGCCAAGGCGTCAAGAGCCTTTATGGAGGAACCCAGCCCGGGAAGGTGAGGCTAGAGAAACAAACCGTGATATCAAAGTAACCCCTCCACTTTTTGCAGGAAAGTCAGACCCAGAAGCGTACATGGACTGGGAAAGAAGGCTGGAGCATATCTTTGAGTGTTATGGCTATGGAGAACGCAAGAAGATTGCTGTTGCTGCTGCACAACTCACTGAGAACGCGTTAGCTTGGTGGGACAGAACTGTAGCTGAGAGGAGAAGGCAACGCTTTGGAGCAGTAGCCACTTGGAGTGACATGAAATACCTTCTACGACTTAGGTATGTCCCTGAACATTATCATAGAGACTTACAAAAGCGGTTCCGTAAGTTGTCACAGGGTACAAGAAGTGTGGATGAGTATTTTGAGGAGTTTGAGAAGCTCATGAACTCGCTGGAGTTAGAAGAATCCGAGGAAGCTCTTATGGCACAGTTCATTGATGGTCTACAAGAACGCATTGCTAGGAAGGTGGAGAGAGCTCAGTATGGTGGGCTACATGAGTTGTTGCATCTTGCTGTCCAAGTGGAACAACAGATCAAGCGAAAGACAGCCATGACAAGCCGCAGCAAACCAACACAACCGTGGGCTGCAAGTAGCTCGAGACCATTTGAGAAGGGGAAGACCGTGGAGATTGACTCACGGTTCAAAGGCAAAACAGCCGAGGCTCCCAAGTCCAACCGGCCAGAACAAGGTAAGTTCCCTAGCACTAATCAGAGAACTCGTGACATCACTTGTTTTAAGTGTCAAGGCAGGGGACACATGGCTAGAGAGTGCCCAAACCAGAGAGTAATGATTATCCACAACGATGGGGAGTATGAATCACAAGATGAGCTTGAGGATGATCCAAACGAACCAGAAGAAGAGCTTGCATACCCTGACGTTGGAGAGTTGCTTGTGACCAGGAGGATGTTAAGTGTCATGATCAACCCTGAGGCAGCTCAAAGGGAAAACATCTTCCACACTAGATGCACTGTCAAAGACAAGGTATGTAATCTGATCATTGATGGAGGTTCATGCACTAACGTGGCTAGCAAGCATATGGTAGACAGGTTAGGTCTTATTAAGACCAAGCATCCAAGACCATACAGGCTGAGATGGCTCAATGATGAGACAGAGCTGAAGATTTCGGAGCAAGTCATTGTTCCATTCAGTGTGGGGAAGTACCAAGACCAAGTTACTTGTGATGTGGTACCCATGCAAGCTGGACATCTCTTGCTTGGCCGACCGTGGCAGTATGACCGAGCCACAAGTCATAATGGGCGTACTAACCAGTACACCTTCTTACACAAGGATCGTAAGTTCACTCTTGCACCTCTTACACCAACTGAGGTACATGATTTACAAGTACATATGAGCAAGGAAGTTGAGTCTAGAAAATCCAGTCTCTATATATCTCGTGGGGCTATTTGTAAAACTCTTAGTGCCAAGCGCACTGTGCTACTGATGTTGTTTAAGGAGTGTTTAAGTTCAGGTTCAGGTGAGCTTGTGTTACCCACAGGAGTACAGGCTGTGTTAGACAGGTTTCAAGACATCTTCCCTGAAGAGCTTCCGCCTGGCTTACCTCCAATCCGTGGGATTGAACACCAAATCGATCTTGTCCCTGGCGCAGCCTTACCTAACAAGCCAGCATACAGGATGAACCCGGAGGAGACTAAGGAGCTCGAGAGGCAAGTGAGAGACCTCATGGACCGAGGGTACATTAGGGAGAGCCTCAGCCCTTGTGCTGTGCCAGTACTCTTAGTACCCAAGAAGGATGGATCATGGAGGATGTGTGTGGACTGCCGTGCAATCAACAACATCACGATCAAATACAGGCACCCTATCCCCCGCTTAGACGACATGCTGGATGAGCTAAGTGGTTCTACCATTTTCTCAAAGGTGGACTTGAAGAGTGGTTACCATCAAGTTAGGATGCGAGAAGGAGATGAGTGGAAAACCGCATTCAAGACAAAGCAAGGATTGTATGAGTGGCTGGTTATGCCTTTTGGTTTAACTAATGCCCCAAGTACATTCATGCGACTCATGAACCAGGTTCTTCGTGCTTACATAAGTAAATTTGTAGTTGTCTATTTCGATGACATACTTATATATAGTAAGAACCTAGATGATCATATCTCGCATCTTGAACTAGTGCTCAAATCACTTCGGAAGGAAGGCCTTTATGCTAACCTAAAGAAGTGCACCTTCTGTACTAACAAGCTTGTTTTCTTAGGCTTTGTAGTAAGTGAACAGGGACTACAAGTGGACGAGGAGAAGGTCAAAGCCATCCGTGAGTGGCCTACACCAACAACCGTCGGTCATGTAAGGAGTTTTCATGGCTTAGCTAGCTTCTATAGGAGGTTTGTGAGGGACTTCAGTACGGTGGCCTCACCTCTTACCGCCGTGATAAAGAAGAATGTGCCATTCTCATGGGGTCCAGCGCAAGAATCAGCCTTCAAACTGCTCAAAGAAAGGCTTACACAGGCGCCGGTTCTGGCCTTACCCGATTTTGAAGAAGTGTTTGAAGTAGAGTGTGATGCGTCTGGCATAGGGATTGGAGCTGTGTTACACCAGAGGAAGAAACCAGTGGCCTTCTTCAGTGAAAAGCTCAGTGGTGCTTCTTTGAATTACCCAACCTACGACAAAGAATTGTATGCATTGGTGCGAGCACTAGAGACATGGCAGCATTACTTGTTATCCAAGGAATTCATCATCCATACTGATCACGAGACACTTAAGCACCTGCGAGGTCAGAATTCACTCAAGAGGAGACATGCTAAGTGGTTGGAGTTTGTAGAGACATTTCCCTATGTAATCAAGTACAAGAAGGGAAAGGAGAATGTGGTAGCTGATGCCTTGTCAAGAAGGCATGCCCTGATAGCTACCATGGAGGCTAAGGTTTTAGGATTTGAACACATCAAGGATCTATATAAAGATGATCCAGAACTAGGAGAGGCTTACCAAGCCTGTGGAAGAGGAGCATTCGGATCCTACTATCTTCAAGAAGGGTTCCTATTCCGAGACAAGAGGCTGTGCATTCCTCAATTCTCAATGCGTGAGCTACTGCTTAAGGAGGCGCATGGAGGTGGTCTTATGGGCCATTTTGGAGTGGACAAGACACTAGCTGTGGTGGCTGATCACTTCTTCTGGCCGCACCTCAAGAGAGACGTTGAGAGGCATTGTGCAAGATGTGTAACTTGTCACAAAGCAAAATCCAGGTTACACCCTCATGGACTTTATCTACCTTTACCTATTCCTAACGCACCATGGGTGGATATTTCTATGGACTTTGTGCTAGGGTTGCCTAAGATCAAACACAAAGACTCTGTCTTTGTTGTTGTGGATCGATTTTCTAAGATGGCTCACTTCATTCCATGTGACAAAACCAATGATGCCACACAAGTTGCTGATCTATTCTTCAAAGAGGTGGTGCGTTTACATGGTATACCAAGGACCATAGTATCTGACCGAGACACAAAATTCTTGAGCCATTTCTGGAAGACATTGTGGAAGAAGCTCGGAACAAAACTCCTATTCTCCACAACCTGCCACCCTCAAACGGATGGACAAACCGAAGTGGTAAACCGTACCTTATCTACTTTACTTAGGGTAACTCTTGGCAGGAACTTAAACACATGGTTAGATTGTTTGCCTTTCATTGAGTTTGCCTATAACCATGCTACACATTCTGCTACTAAAATGTCTCCATTTGAAACTGTGTATGGTTTTAATCCACTAACACCTCTTGATTTGTCGCCAATTCCCCAAGTTGAGCAAGTTAATCTAGATGGTCTCAGGAAAGGAGAGTTTGTTAAGAAGCTACACCAGAAAGCAAGAGACAACATTCTTAAGAAGACTGAAGAGTACAAGAGGCGAGCAGACAAGGGCCGCAAGGAGTTAGTCTTTGAGCCAGGAGAGTGGGTTTGGCTCCACATGAGACCTGAGAGGTTTCCACAGAAGAGAAGCTCGAAGCTGGCGCCTAGGGGAGATGGTCCCTTCAAAGTTCTAGAACGAATCAACAACAACGCCTACAAGCTAGAACTCCCGGGTGAGCTCAATATTTCACATAGCTTCAATGTGACTGATTTGTCTCCATATGTTGCAGATGATCCAGTTTTGAGGACAAAACCTTCTGAAGAGGGTGGGAATGATGAGGACATCCAGCTAAGCACCCATCCACAAGCCATTCCTGAGGTCAAGGAAGCTCCAATGACTCGATCTAGGACAAGGAGGCTCAGGGAAGGATTCAACACTGCAGTAGAGAACCTCATGAACTCAATGGAACTTGGAGACTACCTCAAGAACGAGCCCAAGAAGCTAGAGGCGATAGAAGACTTGGGCTGTGTAAACAATACGGATAACACAGGAGATTTGGACTGTGTAAGCGACGTAGACAACACAGGAGGCGTGGACTGTGTAAGCAACAAGGAAGCTGGACCTTCTACGCGTCTAGGGGAACCATGGGCCGGACTATGCCAAGTCCTTACCATCCGGCTCGGCCCATGCTAAGTCCGAGAGTTGGTGGACTCTCTTGCACTCTTTTTCCCTTGGGTGGTTTTATCCCAAAGAGGTTTTACTCCCAAGGTTTTTAATGAGGCAAGTCGGCCCACCCACACCATAACTCAAGGCTTGGCCGCCAAGGAAGGAATTACACACTTTCCTTTTCTGTGTAACTCGGCTATCTCTCATTCAAGGCCGAGATATTTGATTTTCCTTTTTGTTCTTCTTTGTTTTTGTACTTAAACAACTTTGTATCATTGTGTTAGATACCTTTTGAATTATCAATAAACCCTTAAGCGATTTTCGCCTTTTCTTGAACAGCCACCGCTTGTTCTTGTTTGCTTGTTGTTCCTTGTGTGTGATTCACAAAGAAGACAAGTGTCTGTGCAGTATCAGAGACCCGTTCATCATCTCTGTGGTGCCTTCGATCCACCAGCCCTACCACCCACTGATTCAACAGGAGAGCGCGTCAAAGCCAGCCTGTTCGATCCCATCTCTTACACACGACCATCCCTTGAGTAACAGGAGAGAGCGACAAAGCCAACCTGTTTCTTCCATCAACCACCGCGTGAGGCTCTGTCCATCTGAGTCTTACATCAGTGATTATGGCACTTTCTGGAGTTTTTTGGAGTGTTTGACCGAGAGATAGAGTTCTCTGTCGACATTTGAGGAATGCATCGATCGACACACCTTTGGCGTCGATCGTTGCATATGCGAGATGGACCAAACTCGGCGGTTTAATGAAGAATGATGAAATTGCAGTTGTACCCAGAAGTTCCTGATATTTACAAAGAAGCTCCAAAACGTTTTTTAGGATTATAATTAGGTTTTACAGCCACTTGTTAGACCCGGCTTTGACAACGAAGTTTTATTTTCAGAGAGAGTTTTGGGGGCTGGTTTTGTTCTCGAAAGAGACTTGATTTCGAACCCCTGTTCTTATTCTCAGATTATTTAAGATATCTATTTTGACCATGTTTTCTGTTATGATTGCTATGTCTGAGTAGATCCCTCGTTAGGTTAGGGATTCTCATTAGGGATTTGAAGGAATGTTAGATTAACTAATTCATTAGATTCATCATCTAGTTCTTCATATAATCTGTTCTTAATGCTTGATCTGAACTGGCCATTTAGATTACTGATTCTAGGTTGATTTATGCTACGACAGTTGGTTTATTTAACTATATCTGATTTGGTGAGCAATTTATTTATCCGCAAAGGAATTTGGTTTAGAGAAATTATGAACGAACGAACTTGGAATTAATGCATGTTTAGAACTTTAGGATTCGCAAAGGAATTTGGTCTGCTAGGTTGTTAGACATAGATAATTATCGCAGCGACATCTGGTTAGTTTTACCTTCGTGATTCTAGTTCAAGAACGCTATAGATTGAATTTGATTGTTTGTTATCTGAATTCCTGATATCCTGAGAACTCCCGAAACCTGACACCTTCATTAATTGCTTACAACCCCCTTGTTTGATTTCTTTATTTGCTATTTTGTTTACCGTTTTCCAATATTGCTTCGCTTAGCTTAAATCTAAATTACTTATAATCTATCGTGTGAACAGAGTCCTTGTGGATTCGATACCCTAAGTACTACAATTACATCACTGTGTACTTGCAGTTAGAATAGGGATTAAAACTCGACCTATCAGTTATCTAGTTGAAGAGTGCATTCAGTTTTGTAATGAGTTTTTGAAGAAGACAACTAATGTAGAGGAAAAACAGGATAGAAACACTAAGTACGAGAACAGTTCTATCCTTGAGGGTCGTCCAATATCCGCAGGCACTCCAATAACTCTAACTGATGTGGAGCAGAAAATAGCCCACCTTGATGTGATCCAAAATATGGCTGTTGTCGAACCTTATGTGGTAAGTGTTCTATACTCCAGTACTTCTGATTAAGTTTATAGTTTTGAATAACAAGCTGATTGTGTTTCATTGTTCAATCATGGACAAGTGAGCACTTGCAGTATCTACAAAACACAAATGGAAGATGTAGACATGAGGCATCAGTGTTATGGAGCATGCATACTCAGAATTTTGCGTTTTGGCTAAAAAAAAGGCTAGTTACATCTTCTGTGTATTTTTGGTTGTTATGGAATGTTTAATAGGTGTATGATTTGTTTTCTAAATTTTGATAGATACCTCTTGACTAAAAAAACTCAAAAAAGGCTAGTTACATAGATACCAGTTTACGGTATGGTTTACGGTCCACGTAGTTCTGCATGGTCTTATACTGGTTATGTGGTGAGGTCTACGGTTTCACACCGTATCAGTTGATAGGAAAAGCCAGAATAGTGGGGTTCTTTATGAGGCTACAACAATATGCAGAGCTAGTGCAAGAGTCATGGATCTGGTATCATACTATGGCAGAATAACTGAGATTATCTTGTTGGACTACAATTTTTTCTATGTCCCTCTATTCCGGTGTCAATGGGCAGTGATGGGAAATGGAGTGAAGATAGAAGATGGTTTCACTGTTGTTAATTTGAATCATAATCAAGCCTCTTTTTTAAGGGATCCATATATACTAGCCTCACAAGCAAAGCAAGTGTTCTACTCAAGGGAAGACGAGTCTTCAAGTTGGTATGTTGCTATGAGGGGTTCAACAAGAAGATACAGTTTGGAAGATTTTCAAGAAGGAAATGCAGAAGTTGGGCCATTGCCATCAAATGTTGATATGGATATTGACATGGATGAAGCTGAAAATGCTCGAACTGATTGTGAAGGCATATATGTGTAACTTACCTTCATTCTTTGACATCCTTATTGTTTCTGATGCTTTGATTTTATTTGGCTTTTTTTTACTGCTTGTTGTGTGCTAGTGAGTTGATATGTGTGCTTGTTAATTGTTATGTTGTTGTCTGTTGAGTTTGTGTGTACGGTGAACCATCCTGTAGAAGACCAGCATCATCCACAAGTAGAAGATGAGGGTCATTTGGAGAGTCATGTGGAAGAGCAGCAGCATACGCAAATGCAAGTGGGGATGCCTGTGGAAGAGCAGCAGCATTCGCAAGACCTTGATCGTGAAGCTGAACATGAAGAAAGAGATGATATGGTTGATGAAGAACCTGAAGGCGAGGTAGAAATTTCTGAAGACCTTGATCATGAAGCTGAACCAAAGCGTAAAAAACAGAGAGGACCTACCATGATGAGAGACTTAGCCAAGGATCCAAACAACAAAGTTCGAGTGGATTTCACTCTCATGGGAGAAGCCTATGGTCCCGGGTCCAATAAGTTGTCATCATACCTAGGACCATTGGTACGAGAACATGTTCTTGTCACACTTGAATGCTGGAAGAAACTCGGTGAAGAAGCCAAGATGGTTCTCTGGAAATCTTTCCAGGTTTGTATCTTCTTTTCTATGACTGAATCTTTAATTTTTGTATCATCCCATATCATTATCTCTGCATCATGGATTTTTCTGTTTCTTGTTTCTTGTAATTGTTTGTAGGCAAGGTTTGAATTATATGAAGAGTATCAAAAGAATGCAGTGTTGAAGCAAATGGGATGTTTGTGGAGAGCATCAAAATCTCGCCTAGTTACCCAGATCAATGATGCAGCGAACAACCAGCAGAGGATGAATTTTCGGCCAAAAAATATCACTGCTAATGACTGGCGTAAATTTGTCAAGCTCAAAACTAGCCAATATTTTAAGGTATGCCTTTGGTCTGCTTTTATTAAATACACAGTAGATTCCATATTAATATTATACTTTTATTCTTTGAGTGATAGCTATAGGGAACGAAGGCGCAAACAGATTCCTAATACTTGTAGTAGAAAAGGAATGGTTAGACTAGCAGAAGAGATGGTAAGAATTCTGTAAATACGGTGCTTGTTCTGATTATACTAATTTATATTCTATATTATGTCGACTAACTTTTTTCTATTATAGAAAATTGATAGTGGAAACCCAACAGAAGTGACAAGGCTTAAGGTATGGGTCAAGTCACGTACCAGAAAAGATGGTACACCAGTGAATACGAATGCCGCTGAAAAGTTTGTAAGTTGATAGTGATCGTCCATCAAATTCTTCTCTGTTTTTGTGGTTTTGGTTTTTCTGTTACATATTAGAGTTTGATTTTGTGTCTTATAATATGTAGAAGAAAGCAGCTGAGATAGTTGATGGTGATCCTAATTCAAACTCAACAAATCAAGCAGAAGATACACTTAGCTAACTCTTAGGACCAGATAATCCTGGTTGAATGAGGGCCATGGGAAGAAACATAAGCAAGACTAAATTAGCTTGTTTCTAAGTTCAGCACAAGTGCATGGAGGAAATGGAGGCGAAACAAGTTCAACTGGTGCAAAAGGTCACTAAGTTACAAGATGAAATTGCCAAAATGAAGATCCAAGTTACATACTACTCTTTTGATAAACAATACCATGATCAATTTGTACTTAAGTTTTAATTCACTGATAATTTATGATGCAACGACAAGAGCCTGAAGTTGGTGAAAACTCAGCTCAAAAAGTAAGATTTTATGAAAATGTTAATGGTTTCTTTGTGACTTCACATTCTGATTTTATGTTCTAAGTGGTTTCTTATAATTTTACTTGGCTGACAAATTTATACTAACCATTTTGTAGAGCGTGAATAAACGAATCCCACCTAAGTGTATCTTGATTGATTGGGCTGGTGATGATGTGAATATTGTCGAGGGCCGTATTATTTCTTCTGATCCGGATGACTTGTTAAATGACAGCCGCTTAGGTCCGTCAGATGTTAAAGTGTTGGTTGAAAGGGCTACTGTACCAGAAGCATTTCTTTGGAGACCTGTAACTACTGTACCACAGATGCCACAAGTCAGAAATCTCCTCTTCATAATTCTCCATCAGCTGGGCAGTCATCAAGTCGGAAATTAGCAACATCAGCAAGTTCAAAAATCTCAAGCAACAGCTTCTAAAGCTCTTATTCAGACATCACCAGCAGTAGGTACAAAATCCGCAACAACTCTACCAAAATCTCTTGGTGATAAGACTCTGGCAACATGTCTTACTTCTCCTAAACGAAAAAATCAGCTACTTTCACAATCTCCTCGAAGATTCCCGGTAATTTATTGGATATGTTTTCTAGTTGCGACTGATTATTATTCTCTCTGATATTAATTTTTTAAATTGGTTACTTTGATAGCCAAGGTCTTGGGAGTAAATGGACAATTCGATATCTTCGGGAAATATGGTACAAATATAAGCCGGATTTTCTTTTCCTATCTGAGACAAAGCAAGAATTAGCATTCACACATGGATTCCAAGGTCATTTTGGTTACAATAAGATACATACGGTTGAACCAAGAGGATCAAGTGGAGGCTTGGCGCTTTATTATAATAATACAGAAAACGTGGATATCATTTTCTCAAGCAACAGAATGATTGATATTGAGGCAGATGTGGAAGGCAAGAGGGTGGCTATTTCCTTTGTCTATGGAGACCCAGTTCAAAAATTGAGAGATCAAGTTTGGGAACGACTTACCCGATTTGGTACTACCAGGGATATTCCTTGGTTCATCATTGGAGATCTAAATAAAATCACAGGAAATCATGAAAAACAAGGAGGGAGCTTAAGGCATGCCTCAACATTTTTATCATTTAACAATATGATCCGGGATTGTGGTATGATTGAGTTTCCCCACCTGGGAGACTCACTTTCTTGGAGAGGGCGCAGAGGGAAACAATTAGTAAGATGCAAGCTCGATAGGGCCTTAGCTAATGAGGATTGGCACATGCTGTTTCCATTCTCATTTGTGGAATATCTAGGAATGATAGGATCAGATCACCGACCATTAGTTGCAACGATCGAGGAATCAAAGAAAAAGAGGAGAAGTCAATTCCATTTTGATAAAAGATGGATAGGAAAAGAAGGATTAATGGACGTAATTAAAAATGGCTGGGAAGATAAAGAAGATAATAGGGGGAATGATTTCTTCTCGAAGATTGGAAGATGTAGGCATGAAATTTCAAAGTGGAGGAAAAATAAACAGCCATATGGTAAAGAGAAAATTATGGAGCTACAAAGAGAGCTAGATATGGCGCAAAAGGATGATCAAAAAACACAAGAGGAGGTATGGGAAATCTCCAATAGACTAAAGGAGGCATATAAGGATGAGAAATTTTATTGGCAACAGAAAAGTCGAACAAGATGGCATATATCGGGAGATAGATATACAAAATTCTTTTTCGCATTGACAAAACAAAGAAGAGCACGAAATAGGATTGTGGGGCTACATAACTCAGAGGGAGAGTGGGTAACGAAGGATACGGATATTGAAGGTGTGGCAGTAGATTATTTTACGAAATTTTTTGAAACAACGACCCCAACATACTTCGACAACTTTCTAAAGGAAGTCCCAAGGTCGATAACGGACATCATGAATAGCAAACTCATGGCACATGCATCGGAAGAGGAGATAAGGACAGCCTTATTTATGATGCATCCGGAAAAAGCTCCGGGACCTGATGGGATGACGGCTCTATTCTATCAACAATCCTGGAATATCGTCAAAAAGGATTTGACCCAATTGGTGAATGATTTTTTTACAAGTGGAGAATTTGATAAAAGACTAAATGCCACAAACATTTGTCTGATCCCTAAAACGGATCGACCAACTAGGATGACAGAGCTACGACCAATTAGTCTCTGTAATGTGGGGTATAAAATAATTTCAAAGGTGATATGTCAAAGACTAAAGGTTTTGCTGCCTAATCTCATATCAGAGACACAATCCGCATTTGTGGCAGGGAGGCTGATCTCGGACAACATATTAATAGCACAGGAGATGTTCCATGGACTAAGAACAAATCCGGCATGTAAAGGCAAATTTTTGGCAACTAAGACGGATATGAGTAAGGCTTATGACAGGATAGAATGGAGGTTTTTGGAAAAAGTCCTAGAAAAGATGGGTTTTGCCGACCAATGGATACAACGGGTAATGCGGTGTATTACTACAGTTCAATATAAGGTTTTAATTAATGGCCAACCGCAGGGACATATTATTCCAGAAAGAGGGTTAAGACAGGGGGATCCGCTTTCTCCATACTTATTCATATTGTGCACAGAGGCCCTTATTGCAAATATAAAGTCTGCGGAAAAAATGAAGAAATTAACAGGGTTAAAGGTGGCAAGGAAAAGCCCAGCTATCTCTCACCTACTCTTTGCAGATGATAGTTTATTCTTCTGTAAGGCTACAAAAGAGGAATGTCAAACGATTCTAAGGATTCTCAAAGATTATGAGGGGGTATCAGGTCAACAGATAAATTTTGATAAGTCATCAGTACAATTTGGTTACAAAGTGGAGGAAACAATAAGGGCTGAGATGACAAACATACTGGGAATCACAACATTGGGAGGAATGGGAACATATCTTGGAATCCCGGAAAGTCTAGGTGAGCAAAGACGCAGGTATTCAGCTTCATTCAGGACCGACTCCACGGAAGGGTAAATGGATGGACAACTAAATACCTGTCCCGTGGGGGAAAGGAGGTGGTGATTAAATCAGTGGCCACAGCACTTCCAAACCACGTGATGTCATGTTTCAGATTACCAAAGACAGTGACAACAAAACTAACAAGTGTGGTATCTCATTTCTGGTGGAGCACCGGAGGGGGAAATAAAGGAATGCATTGGATGGCTTGGGATAAGCTGTGCCAGGATAAAGATAATGGAGGGATTGGATTCCGGGCTTTTAATGATACAAATACGGCTTTCTTAGCCAAGCAACTTTGGAGATTGATAGATAAACACAATCTCCTATTTTCAAAGGTCTTTAAAGGGCGATATTTCAGGAACACGGATCCACTCGATCCAATACGATCATACTCACCTTCCTATGGGTGGAGGAGTATAATCTCAGCTAGATCTCTGGTTAATAAAGGACTAATTAAAAGGATTGGTACAGGAACATCCATCTCAATATGGAATGATCCCTGGATTCCATCCTATCGCCCGAGACCAGCAACCCGTAAATCTTGTTCAAACATCAATATATATATACGGTTGACAAATTGATTGACCATCGGAGTCGCACGTGGAATAAGGCATTGATAGAAGAAGTGATTGATCAAGAAGATGCAAAGCTGATTGAGAGCATACCAATCAATAGAATCGCAAAGCCTGATACATTAGGATGGCATTTTACTAAATCAGGAAGATATACGGTAAAATCGGGATACATCACGGAAAGGGAGTTTCCAGATGTTGGTAACTATATTCAGGTTTTGGGTCCGGATATTAAGGGATTACAGTCACATTCATGGAAGTTAAATTGCCCACCAAAACTGAGATATTTTATATGGCAAGCATTAACAGGGTGTCTGGCAGTATCTAAAAATTTGAAATCAAGGGGAATACGATGTGATACATATTGTGTAAGGTGTGGAGCTGAGGAGACTGTAAACCATGTCCTATTTGAATGTCCGCCGGCTCTCCAAACATGGGCATTGTCAAGAATTCCCACAAACCCGATATGCTTTCCTACAGAGGCACTGTATACGAATATAGATTACTTATTTTGGAGAATGCCTACATTGGATACGAATGGACAGTTTCCTTGGATCCTATGGTATATTTGGAAGAGTAGGAATGATATGGTATACAATAACATTGACCAGGATCCTAATGAGACATTAAGACTGGCGGAAACGGAGTATTTATCCTGGGAAGGAGCTCATGCCGGCAAAGAAGATAGTAATCAGAGCCATATGGGAAATTCAGGGTCAAACATAATTACTGAGATACATATAGGCCAATGGTGTTGGGTGGATGCATCTTGGAAGGAGGGGGATGTGTTTACTGGTCTTGGGTGGTACAGCTGCTATGAAGGAGGGGTAAACAAACAGATGGGGGCTATGAATACAAGGCAGACCTTATCTCCGCTTCATGCGGAGTTTGAGGCACTCATATGGGCTATGGAGTGTATGGAATTCTTCGATCAAAGACATATAACTTTTGCAACAGACTGTTCAGAAGTGGTAAAGATAGTCTCTGACCCGGAGGATTGGCCAGCATTTACAGTCTACACAGAAGAGATCCACAGGAGGAAGATGTCATTCACGACCTTTGATCTCAAGCATATATCCCGCACACAGAATCAGACAGCAGATAGGCTAGCACGCAGTGCGAGGCTCAGGCAGTCATCAAGCACACATATTGGGCCAGAACCACCAATATGGATGATAAGAAACTAGTGTTCTTCTTTTAATTTGTTGTCAAAAAAAAAAAAAAAAAATTGGTTACTTTGCAGCGTACAAAAGGAGCTGAAGTTTGCAAGGAAAACCAGAAATGCAAACTGATGGATATTAGCGGTAGGAAACGAGTTGTTGCTGAAAGACGTATACATTCAGTCGACCCAGAGCAAAAGGTTCACTTTGTCCGATTGGGTCCTAATGCAGCCAGAGTATGGGTAGATATAGTAAAGGTTGATGATGCAGCAGTTTGGAGAGCAATAGATGAAATCGAGTATTTCAGAGATGCACATGGTTCTTCTATTGCTTGGCCAATGGATAAATTGGTCATATTTTGAATTCTGACAACTGAGGTAATTGTTGTGTTTCTGCTTTGGTTTTATATCTCATTATATATATATATATATATATATATGTGTGTGTGTTACTAAAGTAAGACACTCGTTTTTTGTTGCAGGGATTGAAGGAAATTTGGTCCAAGATAGCTAGTTTTACTTTGGTTAAGACTAAGCTAATGAACTTATGACTTCTGTATGTATTTTGGTATTTAGACTTGAATTATGTTTCTGGCATGAATCTCTAAACTTGTGTTTTGGATGTTGGAATGTATTCAGACTTGTGGAAATGATGACTCAATTTCTATATGTCAGTTTCAGTTTAAAGACTATGTAAGGATTGTATTATAAAAAAAAAAATTGATAGCATGTAGATAACAAATATAATAGCAACAAAATAACCATTATAAAATTATATCATAGCAATATAAAATAGACATCAATAACTGTATTATAGCATTCAAAAAGCTGTAAAATTTGAAAAGAACAAAAATTAAATGCTATAATAACCGTTATTATTAATATTATTACAGCAAATTAAATTATCTGCTATAATAGATCAGCGCTATCATAGCAACCCAAAAAATACTATCGTAGGGCTGGAACCTAAGATAGCTCCCGCATAGATAGCATTTGTGAAAACGCTATGAAAGATATATGATAGCATTATATTCCCGCCGACAATGTACATATTTTTTTTAGTGTATCAGTCATATTCTTGTTTGATTGTTGACCAGACAGCTCGTCGGTGAGCGAATAAACAAGAAGGGGGCTTTACAAAAAAGTGGTATCAGATCATTGTTCTTCATAAATTTAAAAATTCCAATTTTTCAAAATTTGTTAATGTTTTATCGAGTCAAAATGTGTTCCAAATTCAACCATTAGGAATCCAAACCTAGTCCATCACCGGAGAAAAAGGGTAAGTTAGAAAATTTGATAAGATGTAAACTAACCATTTTTTGTTTTTTCTTGCAGTCATTAAGGAGTGTTGGACGAGGAGGATCGTGTGTGTGTAGGTACTTGTCCTCAACATGAGTGACTGCGAGTTTTTGGTTCCTTCCTGGAAAGTCCCAGGCCATATCATCTTCAGTCAGCAAAGTGCTTTCGCATCTTCGTGCCAATTCTGGCACATCCTATCACTGGCGTGAGCCCAATAACCGCTCCACCAGTTCCTGGACAACCATACGATGACGCTAACTCTGGAGTACCTTACTTTGTTTACTTAAACTTTCTTCAGGCCTCCGGCAGCGACCTACCGTCGTTACCAACTCTCGCTGCGTCTCCGACTCTAGCACCTTCCTCCCCCGCAGCCAGCGCCTCCACCTCCACTAAAGGTCACTGCCCAACCATCGTCTTACAGTCCCATCGACATTCTTCTCTCCTCGCTCCCGGAATTTGACATTCCGATGGAGCCCTTTGATCCTACTTAGCACCATCACTGGGAGAATTTAGTGGCTGACCAGACTAGATGGTTAGCCGAGCATCTGGAGCATCCAACGACGCTCAGCAGCAGCCACCTACTCAAGCTGCTAGTACACCACCACCGTCGCCGCCGCCACCGCCAGTCCAGCACCTGCCTACGAGCCAAATTGTCCCTGCGGCGGTTACGGCGCCATAAGCTTTAACTTTTCCTGGTGCCATTCTTACCTTGAGCCGTACCAGCCGCCACCTCCGCTGCCGACCTGCCTCTTTTGGGGCCACATAGGGCATCTCGCCCCATCTTATCCGATTAGGCCATTTTACCGGAGCCACGCTTCCACCATAGCACCACATGAAAACCATGCCCATCCTCCTGGCACATCTGCCAGTGGTTATCTACACGAGATGTTCTGTAGTCAGTGCAAGGCTTTCCACTTGTGTTGGAGGTATTAGGTTAGGCCCAGCTAAGTAAGGGCGCTAACTTAATATATTTGATGTGTGTATATTATCGGCTTAGATTATCGTCATTGATGACTCGATTATGTAGCGGTGTATCTTTTTGGGGGTAGTGCGACTGCTCTATATGTATGCCAGACTTACCTATGTAAATGTTTTATATATGTGGTGGATGTTGGGTGATCTCGGTATTTATCATTTTGAGTAACTAGGTAATTTTATTGCATGCATGTGTTTGGGATGATGAATGCAATACAGTTACAACGTGAAAATGGTGCTCCGAACAAACAGTTTTTATCAGGACCTCTAAAAGAAGTCTGTTTTGCATTTGCATAATGAATCATTGATATATCATGGTTTTTACCGGTTTTATGCCATGATATAGTTGTGTTTTTAGTGTCTTTTGTGTTCTTTTAGAGTCTTTTACAGGTATAATCAGGTTTGGAGCTGAATTGGAGATAATGGAGCACTTTGGAGATTTTTGGAGTGTTTGGCCGAGAGATAGAGTTCACTGTCCGAAACAGAGAAAGGTGTCGATCGTTGCATTCCTAGCATCGATCGATGCACCAGCGAGATGGGCCAAAACTCGACGGTTTATGAAGAGTCAAGATATTGCACTTTGATCCAGAAGTTCCTGATATTTACAAAGAAGCCCCTGTCCGAGATTAGACCTATATTATTGAGTTTTAGATAGGTTTTACATTACGCTTTCATAATTAAGAGCAGAGGATTTTTAGAGCTTTTGGGGCTGATCTGAACCTGTTACATCATCTGTATTTGGAGAAGATTTCGAACCCCTTTTACTCTTATTCTTTTATGCAATTTATTCATCATATGATTATGTTTTCATTATCTATGTCTGAGTAGATTCCTTGTTAGGTTTAGGGTTTCTCACATAGGATTTCATGACCTGCTAGACTTGTTCAATTTCAGTTAAGGATTCAAACTATATATGTTCTTCAATTTAATTGTGCTTAAAGCTAGTTCTAACCTGATCAATTAGAATCTAGATCTTAGGTTGCTAAATACGTCACATAAGTGGGGTTTAGGAATCTGAACTAATTAAATTGGGCAATTAAACTTTGCGCAAACGGAAGTTTGGTTTAGGATAATTGTGAAAATATCAAACTTGGAATTAAAGCTGGTTTAATCTGTTAGTTCTCGCAAACGAAAGTTTGGTTTGCTGCACTTAGACTTAGAGAATTATCGCAAAGGAATTTGGTTAATTCTATATCTGTGTTTTGAGTTCTAGAACTGTGCTTAATTAGATCCTTGCTGAATGAACTGTCTGCTTGTATTATTTCCTGAGAACGCCCTAGACCTAGCGTTCTTAATAACTTGCTTTCACAACCAACAATCTCTGCTACTGATTTACTTTCTTGCATTGCTTTTAATTCAATTACATTGCTTTCTTCCTAGTTAAATTCCTGTTCTTGAGCTATTGAATACCGGAGTCTCTGTGGATTTCGATACCCTATATACTACATTGATATTGTTGTGCACTTGCAGTTTAGTATAGGGATTAATTCTTGACCTATCAAGTTTTTGGCGCCGTTGCCGGGGACTCTTTGAGTCTTCGATAGCTTCGAGCCTAGGGTTTTACTAGGATTTTTCGTTTTCTTTTCGTTTTTATTTTTGTTTTTTTTTAGTTACTGACTTTCTCGTTTTTCTCTCTGTCGCAGGTACTAATATCGCACTGCGTCGATCGTTGCACCCTTGCATCGTTCGTCACTAGGCGATTTGAGATTGAACCGATCGTTGCACTGATAGCATCGATCGTTGCTGGACGATTACAGACAGTTTATGCCAACGCAGAAAACTAGAAGTAATCCGAACTCGAGCTTGGTTAATCTCGATCTTGAGGAGCTTGGACGTTTAGAGAGAGCTAACAGAAGAGAAAGAAGAGAAAGAATGATGCGAGAGTGTTTGATTCTGGAACGCGATGCTGAAGGTGTCCTGAGGGACCGAGATAACAACCGCTACAATGCAGACTGGCAGAGGGTTGATGCTGAAGGGAATGTCATTCCTGAGCAACAGCAACAGGAGCAGAACCAAAACCAGGGTCAGGAACGGGCCCAAGGTAGAGAGATGGTGGTTCATGAGAGGACACTAGCTGACTACAACAGACCTGATGAGTTTCATGCAAACCGAGCAGCTCTAGTGCTTCCTGCTTTTGAGAGGAATGATTTTGAGGTCAAGACCATCTACTACCAGCTGATGAGGCAGATTGCTTTTCATGGTCTTCAAGCAGAGCAGCCTATGGATCACATTGACAAGTTTGAGGACATAGTCACTGGCATGAAGTATGAAGGAGTATGCCCAGACTATCTGTTCCTTAAGCTATTTCCGCACAGTCTTGCTGGAGACGCTAGTGCATGGCTGAGACAACTGGCACCTGGTCAGTATACTACTTGGGCAGCCTTAAAGAGTGAGTTCCTGCGTCACTTTTATGATGATGCGCGCTCAGATCAGTCCAGACAGGACATACTCACTTTTTCCCAAGGAGCTGTGGAGCCCTTGAAGACTGCCTGGATGAGATTTAAGCAGTATCAGCGTGACTGTCCACACCATGGATTCACAGAAGTACAGCTAATTGGTATCTTCTTCAGAGGCATAGATCTCCCTTATCAGACTGCGCTGGATAATTCCAGTAATGCTAATTTCAACACCAGGACTCCTACACAAGCTAAGCAGTTGATTGAGAACCTGATTGGCAGCAACAGTTGCAAGACAATGGATGAAAGGAGGAAGAAATCTGGTGGAACTGTAGAGAATTCTGATATAGCTAACATAAGATCCAGATTGGACACATTTTACAATCTCCTGACAAGTAAGAAAGCTGTCCACTTTGCCCAAGATGTAGAGGTGATTCAGACTGAGGAGGACACTCAGGAAGAAGATGTGAATTTCATAGGAGGTTCTGGTTTCCAAGGTAATAGATTTAGTAATCAACAGGGGAACAGATTCTCCAATGGAGGACAGACTGGTGGTTTTCAGAAGACCTATGGACAAGGTACTCAGAGAACCTATGGATCTACATCCTATCAGACTCCTCCTGCACCTACAGCCCATGAGAGCAAAATGGAGGCTATGATGGAACAACTGATTGAGAGTCAGACCAAGATTTCTGTGGACTGCAACAAGAAGTTGGACGCTGTCTATGAAGACCTCAATGGGAAGTTTGAGTCTCTGAGCACTCACATGAAGCAGTTGGACACTCAGGTGAACCAGATGTCCAGCTCACTGAAGGGAAAAGGAGTGGCAGACACTCATGTTAAGGCCTGGTCTGTGTACATTAATGATGGATCTCACCTAGGTGAAAGATTTGAGCTAAGTACAGCTGAGTTGGTGACAGAACAAGAATTTTCGGATATTTGTGAAAAACTCTCGGGTGAAATCTGCTGCAGTGCGTCGATCGATGCAACTCCTGAGACGATCGATGCACCCGTCGGGATGGCAACGATCGACACACCCTTAGTGTCGGTCGTTGCAGGGCGTGAACAGACAGAACTGTAGGATGATAATGGCATATATGCTGACTTGGAGCTTGATCGCCTATTCACTGGAGCCTCTGAGATTACTCAACAGGAGATCTACGAACAGATTGTTAGACAACACTCCTCAGTGTCTGAAGTGATTAGGCAGGAAATTGAAGAGCTTAAGAAGCTAGAGGAGATTGGTGAAGAATTGGAAGAAATTCTAACTTCTGATGATCCACCTTATCATCCATGTGTGCAGAGGTACTTAAACAAGATGTTGCCCCTGGATGATGATCTGAAGGACTGGGTGATAATAGTTCCTCAGCATATTAGTGATGTTCTGCTAACTAAGATCCCGAAGAAGCTGCCTGATCCTGGAGTCTTTGTGCTGGATTGTTCTATCTTTGAGGATAGCTTTAGGCGTTCTCTGTGTGATTTAGGAGCTGCTGGAAGCATAATGCCTTACTCTGTAGCAGAGAAGCTGGGTATGTTGGATTTTACCCCTACTAGGACTTCTCTTGTCCTAGCTGATCAGTCCATACGAGTTCCTGAAGGGCTCCTTATGGACATTCCGGTGAGAGTTGGAAACTACTTAGTTCCAACGGACTTCCTTGTGCTGAGATATGACTGTGATCCAGATGAAGCATTATTGCTTGGGAGACCCTTTTTGGCTACAGCAGGAGCGTTGATTGATGTTAGGAACAGCTTGATAGACCTCCATCTGGGAGATGAACCACTGCACTATGAGATGGATAAGCTGCGAAAGCCACTGATAGATGGGCAGACATTCACCATAAGGGACGCAGATTTTGAGCAGCCGGATAATACTATGGTTATAGATCCTGGAGCACATTTCACTCCATCTTTTCTTGGATATGAGCATTCCGCAACAGCCTACTCACCACCTTGGATGAGGAGACTTGAACAGAGACAGAAAAAGTCTCTGTCAGGACCTCCTGGTACCTGAAAATTCCCATCCGTCCGGTCAAGCTATTGACCTTAAACAAGCGCTGGGTGGGAGGCAACCCACCATTAGGTACTGGTGTTTTTCTACTTAATTTTTGGTGTTTTTGTTAGGATTTTACGTTTGTTTTTGTTTTTGGTGCAGTTATGTTTGCAGGTCTCGGACAAAATCGCAGTGCAACGATCGACTCACTTCTGTGTCGATCGTCACAACACGAAAGGAATCACATTGCAGCGATCGTTGCGCTCTTGAGCAACGATCGACTATACACGAAAATCGCCAAGTAACGGTCGATGCACTTAGTGCAACGATCGATGCCTGAGCGACAGAGGTAACCCGACAGACATAATTTCATCTTTTCAATTTTTATTTTCTTTTTACCGATCCTTCGCTGGACACTACTGGGGACAGTGTGTCTTAAGTGTGGGGGAGGTGCTACTGACTTTTGTTTTCTGTTTTCTTAAGAGTCAGTCCGTTTTTCAAAAAAAATTTGTTTTATTGAGTCAAAATTGTTTAAGTAAGAAACTATGATTTTCTGAGAAGATTTACAAGACTTGCAGGAACTTAAGTAACCATTGGGATGAAGTTGCAGGATCTATCTCTGACTGTTAGAAAAACCCCATCACAGATCAATCTACTGGGAACACCCACATCACTTCAGGTATCAGAGGATCCTTTTACTGACTTCAATTTAATACTGACTTAGATTTCTCACCTAAGGGCTTGGTATACTTTTTGTCGGATTCCCTTGTTAGTTCTGACACAGCCTGTCAACCTATCCTATTTAGTTCCCTTCTCCCCTTCTATAAAGTAAAAAAAAAAAAAAAAAACTGAGGATGAGTTAGTAACTCTGAAGTGGTCATGGGAATGGTAGCAAACACTATTTTATCTCATGTGATCCATGGAATGTGTCCAAAGTACACCCCATAACGGGAAGAACACTGATAAAAAAAAAATGATACCCAATGGGGAAAAATCAGTTGTTAAAGAAGGGAAAGAGAAGAAAGGGACTAGAGAAAGATAGTATGGTGGTCTAGAGCTGATAAGGTAAGAATCCATGTGCCCTTTGATCGATACTCCTTAGGTGAGACCGCACTTAAATACTTGCAGAAGTCAGTAGGGAGAATTTGAATGCTTGAACGTGATTGTGGAGTTTACCTAGGACAGTTGCTAAGTGTGGGGGAAGTACATGTTGGTCTTGATATCCTGTGATTGATTCTTTCAGTGGTTTACTAAGGGGAATCTGAGTATTGTAGCTTCCAGGATGAAATGAGTTTCTGAAGAGTTTTCAAACCTCTTCACCAAGCTTTAGTTCTGTGTTTTGCTTGAGGGCAAGCAAAGGCTAAGTGTGGGGGAGTTGATATATCATGGTTTTTACCGGTTTTATGCCATGATATAGTTGTGTTTTTAGTGTCTTTTGTGTTCTTTTAGAGTCTTTTACAGGTATAATCAGGTTTGGAGCTGAATTGGAGATAATGGAGCATTTTGGAGATTTTTGGAGTGTTTGGCCGAGAGATAGAGTTCACTGTCCGAAACAGAGAAAGGTGTCGATCGTTGCATTCCTAGCATCGATCGATGCACCAGCGAGATGGGCCAAAACTCGGCGGTTTATGAAGAGTCAAGATATTGCACTTTGATCCAGAAGTTCCTGATATTTACAAAGAAGCCCCTGGCCGAGATTATACCTATATTATTGAGTTTTTAGATAGGTTTTACATTACGCTTTCATAATTAAGAGCAGAGGATTTTTAGAGCTTTTGGGGCTGATCTGAACCTGTTACATCATCTGTATTTGGAGAAGATTTTGAACCCCTTTTACTCTTATTCTTTTATGCAATTTATTCATCATATGATTATGTTTTCATTATCTATGTCTGAGTAGATTCCTTGTTAGGTTTAGGGTTTCTCACATAGGATTTCATGACCTGCTAGACTTGTTCAATTTCAGTTAAGGATTCAAACTATATATGTTCTTCAATTTAATTGTGCTTAAAGCTAGTTCTAACCTGATCAATTAGAATCTAGATCTTAGGTTGCTAAATACGTCACGTAAGTGGGGTTTAGGAATCTGAACTAATTAAATTGGGCAATTAAACTTTGCGCAAACGGAAGTTTGGTTTAGGATAATTGTGAACATATCAAACTTGGAATTAAAGCTGGTTTAATCTGTTAGTTCTCGCAAACGAAAGTTTGGTTTGCTGCACTTAGACTTAGAGAATTATCGCAAAGGAATTTGGTTAATTCTATATCTGTGTTTTGAGTTCTAGAACTGTGCTTAATTAGATCCTTGCTGAATGAACTGTCTGCTTGTCTGATTTCCTGAGAACGCCCTAGACCTAGCGCTCTTAATAACTTGCTTTCACAACCAACAATCTCTGCTACTGATTTACTTTCTTGCATTGCTTTTAATTCAATTACATTGCTTTCTTCCTAGTTAAATTCATGTTCTTGAGCTATTGAATACCGGAGTCTCTGTGGATTTCGATACCCTATATACTACATTGATATTGTTGTGCACTTGCAGTTTAGTATAGGGATTAATTCTTGACCTATCAATCATGGTAAGGTAGATTTATCGCATTCGATCGCTTGGTTGATTAGAGTAAGATTGTGTCGTTTTGATTCGTTTGGTTGCTAGATGGTTAAATATTAATTGTTGATTATTGCATAGATTGATTGGTTAGGATATTAGCCGTTTACATTAAGCATTTTGATTAAATATTTGGAATTAAGATTGATTAAAAACCGTTTGGTTATAATTAAGTTCAAAATTTAGAATCCGTTAAGATAGGTTACTCATGTACGACAATATGGAATTTTAAGATTTTGATTGTTATCCACACATGATTGATTGATATGTCGCTAATTACCAATGACTATATAAGGAAGTAAGGTCAATACATAAATTAGAAAGACTAACCATTCCAATGTTGGTGAGCATACTGATGCAGGGCGTGAAGTGACCGTGGAACGTGAACACGAGACCGAACCCTGAAGATCAAGATGGTGTTATTGGAACAGTATGGCAGTTTTACCTTTTGACCTCATCGGTCATGCGTACAGTCGTAGAGTCTCACTGAGTCTTTTTCTATTTTTATTATTATTATTATTAAGACAATAGGGTGCGTAAGATCCCGCAAGTCTTGCATTGGCGTTCCGGTGCTTTCGTCCCGATTAGATCCTCAAGAGATTCTAATCAGTTCACGTATGTTCAAGTAGTGGTTCTGGCTAGGCGTTAACCTATGGAGCGACGTCGGTATGTTTGAAGTCCGGAGAAATGGGGTCGCGTCCTAGTGCTGGGATGCATGGAAATTTTAGCTATCTAGCGGTAGTCCGAGTCACCGCGTATCGATGGAAAGAGAACGGTGTTCTAGTCGTAGAACTTTGTGTTTACGTCTAGGAGTCATGAGAGGTTTTAGTTATCATGAAATTGGGGTATCTAAATGTTCCTATGGAATCTTACCGAGTTCACGATCTGGGCCCATGGTGTGAAGATTGCGTTAGAGACATGTTAGTTTAGATCGATTCTAATCGAGTGTATGTGTCGCATTATTCTCAATTTCCATTGCTGATATTTTATAATAGAGAATGCTTGTGTGTTATAGATCTCATTAAGTCTTGGTAGCACATGCTCGGCTATTTTATTTTATTGTTTGTTAGTGATTATTAGTTTGGGTTTCAGGTGGGAACTGTTAGCCTGTTAGTTGGGAACCAATTCATTGGTTGATCATAGATTCCTCATCCAACTCTTTTTCATCTTTTTCAGGTTTCAGATGTAGCTCGGCGAATGTGTAGGCCACCCAAAGTAATTTCGGGTTCCATTTGGCTACATTTTTTTGAATCGTTTTTGATTATTTCGGTTCCAGATTTTTATGGGCGCCTTAATGAAATTAATAAAACCCCTTTGAAACTAGTTGAAAATAGGTTTAAAGAATTTAAAAGATTTAAAATACTAAAAATGGAATGATTTCTTGATATACGGTTCAGTCCGAACCGAACACAATTCATGGAAGTGGTGTGGGTTGAAAAGTCCTGTATCATGTAGTCAATCCTTCTCGTTTAGCCTGCACGAGTTCGATTGGTCATGTTCTTGTTTGATTGTTGATCAGCCAGTTCATCGGTCAGCGGGTAACATGAAGGGGGTGTTACACTGGTCATAGAAGAGTTTCAAAGAATGATCCTGAAAGATATGAGAAAAGGTATAGGTGGTCATCATCATCCCTTTCAAGATATCAGAGGCCTATCTCGCCCAAGGATCAGAGGCTCAGACATGAAGCGGTTGATAAGGAACCAAAAAACATGGGTACTATTATCAGTATGGAAGGTTTGATAGACAAGGAGAAACTGATGTTGGAAGCTTTGCGGGCAAGTAAGTCTTCAACCAAGGCTTTAGCAGAGGAAAGTGAGGCAAAAGAAAAGGAGGTACAAGTAAACCCTGGGGAAATTAACCATTTGGTCAATAAGAAGGCTCTTAAGTTTTCTGAAGAGGCACCTGAGACTTTGGTGAATTCGGATGAGGGTGACAAGAACACCTTGGGGACATCTTTGGGTCAGAGCTTGAATTCTCAGACAATTCTGGAAGATCAAGACATGGAAATGGGAGGAGATACCCATAAAGTTGACCTTATTGGTGATTAAGACCATGAAGTTGGTGATGAGCAATCTGATCCTGCTCTACCTTTAGCAAATGATTTTGAAACGGCTTTGGAGCAACCATTGGATGCAAAAGGAGAGGCTGATTTTGATGTTCAGACGATGGAGATCACATATGAGAAGGAAGAAACAGTGGGCACTGTAGGTAAGGATGATGTAAAGAGAGCTTGCAATCAAAAGCAGGGAGGAGGAAAGAAGAAGATTTTCAGTGGTGCTCCTCTTATGATGGGCCGTCTCTACAAAAATAGAATTGTTCAGTCATTGACTTCTCCAAGAAAAAGTCTACTTCAAAGGGAGCAGGACATTCTGGAAAAGAGATACCCGAGCAGGAGACTAAAGAGTCTCTCAATCCGAAATGGGGTAATGGCAAGGCTCTGGATGTCACAGAGTAGAGAGCTTTCTATGCTGAATTTTAAAGTCCCAGCTAATGGAGTCAATACGCTATATGCAAGCAGTTTGTCTGTTTTCCTTTGTGTTTGGGATCCTCCAATTTGTTGAATGGAATCTTTCTTTGATTTGGTATGTTTTATCTATGTTTCATCATGATGTTGAAGTTGTAGGTTTCAGGCAAACAATTTTCCTATATGATGCAAGTCATCTGTGGGAAAGACTTAAGGCTAAGTTTATCATACTTCTAAGAAAACTATTATGGTATTTTGGGTCATGTCTTTTGAGAAGAGGTTGTTACTAAGGTCATGTTTTATGTATTTTGATGGTATGTTGTCTGGTATATAGAAACTGCTTTTGTAGTATATAGAAACTTCCAGTATGTTGTCTGGTATATAGAAACTGCTTTTGTAGGTTTATTTTAGGAGGTCTCATTACTTCTTGGCTAGACTTTAGGACATCATGGTATCGTTTTGATAGTAATTTAGGACAAGGTATATTGTGGTTTGGAATGAAAGAAATGAGTTTGTTTTATGTGTTTTGATTCACGGAGAATAAGGTATTATCAACTTAATAATTTTCAGGAGTGTAATGGCCCAATATTTGGACCCAACAATTTGGGTGAAATGGGTTAAATTCGGAAGTCTAATTCCAAAACCCAAGTACTCCATCCTATTTCCCTATAAAAGAAAGTTCACCCCCATTAGAAATTCAAAGATTTTTGGAGAAGCGAAGCCCTGCTCGTGACAGGAACCGACGACCAGCCAGCCAGCCGCCGATCGGAGCCACAGCCGGAGACCGGCAACCGCCCATGCCGCCAGAGCCACCTTCTGAGACAGCCAACCACCGCCAGAGTTCCGCCGCCGCCGGCCAACCACCACCCAGAGCTGCCGCCGGACCGCCACCACCGGAAAATCTTGCCTGAAAGTTGGATTTCGCCGGAATCTTCTACTCGTTCTCGTTTTTACTCCCAAACAGGCCGCCTTATAGATTTGTTTGAGTGCCGAATCCTATGTTCTTTGCGTTTTTTAATGTTAGATATCTAGAACTCAGATATACTTTTGATCTCTGATCCTAGATCCAATCTGATCCGTTAAACGTTTATAGATCTGTTTCGTGCTTTCGTTCTCTCTCTCTATCTCTCTCACTCTCTCTCTCTCTCTCTCTCTCTCTCTCTCTCTCTCTCTCTCTCTCTCTCTCTCTCTCTCTCTCTCTCTCTCTCGTTAGATCTATCACTGATTCTAAGATCTATGCAAAGGTGAGGACCGAGTGTGGTCTTTGCCTCATTCTATCTCAATACCGCGACGTGAGTCCTTTGTTAATATCGTCTTTTTAGGTAGTGTAGATCTAGTTGTTGAATTGTAGTGATGCGATGGAAATAACCTAGAAATGTAGGATATCACTTAAATCCGAAAAAGTTGTTTGGGCCAATGGTCGTGTTTGAGCATATCGCGGGTTCAAGTCCCTGGATGTTGTGCGGGTTCATGTATCGGGTCGTGTGAGGGTTCAAGTCCCTGGTGGTGTGAGGGTTCAAGTCCTTGTTGGTGTGAGGGTTCAAGTCTTTGTTGTTGTGCGGGTTCATGTCCTGGTGATTTTGGGTTCAAGTCCCGTTGGTTGCGAGCTAGGTTGTTAGTGTGCCTACGGGTGATTGATTGCAAGGTGTTATTAGCCTTGGACTTGTTTCTTAATGTTGTTCTAGTTTCAGATGAGATTGTGGGTTCCTAGAGCATACACTCACTGGGTAATTGTGTCGAATCAATTACTCAAGCCTCTATCTATGTTGTTTTGTAGGTAATCCCTGAAAGTTGTAAGGGTAGACGATCGGGTGTGGTGCTACGTTTTGGGAAGTGGGATCTTTTGGGGTTTCTTTTGTTTTATAAGACTTATGCTTTCTTTCAATTTTATGTCGAGACTGGTTCAGTTTTCCGCTTTGTAAGACTAGAGTTTTTGGTTTTAATAAGGTAAACATTTTGGTTTAAATGTTGTATTGTGAGGTTTATGACTTTGGTTCACGTGTTTGTTGACAATGGCGTGGAAGCCGAGAGGTCGTTTGCTGGATCCGATAGGACGGGTGTTAAAATTTTGATATCAAAGCCGGGTTAAGTCTAGTAGTGTATTTATCTTCAGATTTCAACGTTGTTTTCAAAGTGGTTTTTAATGTTTCTCTAAATGGGTTTTTTCTAAAATTTAGATTCTAGAAGCACCACCTAGATCGAGCACTATATATACTCGCCGGTAAGTGAGCTTATTTCCAACCACCGTTTGACTTACTCATCCTTCTTTTGTAACAGGATGCCGCCAAATAGAAATGGAACCGCACCAGCCGCCGTAGCGCCGTAGTCGCTTCTCGAACCACCTCAACAGGCTGTGCTACCAGTGTGAATGGAATGAAGCTGTCGGGAATCCAGTGGGAGCAGCTTTGGACGCTGGCCAGGTAGTTGTGGATGCCACTCTTCTACCTGAGTTGTTAGCTTTCCATGAGGCAAATGTTGGTGCTGCCAGAGCTACATGTTGTGTTGTCGGAGCAGCACTCGGTGTCGCAGATGCTGCAGGAGCAGCATTAGGGGGCGTTGCAAGAGAAGCTGCTGGAGCTGCAAAAGGTGTAGGAGCAGCGGGAGCGGTAGGAGCTCCCGGAATAGTGATGGGAAATGCTAATGTTGCGGCAGGTGCCGCCGGAGGAGTTGGGAATGCAGAAGGTGGAGCAGATTATGTTGCTGGAGAAGTGGGATTCCCTCCTATGGGATTTGTAGTCGCTCTTCCCCCACGGTAGTGGTTCAGAAGCCACCACCACCACCACCGCCTCAGGTGCTAGGAGTCGTGTAAGGGGTTGTCCTATTGGAGCATGATGAAGCATCTGCGAAATATGCAGATGGAGCATTTCGCCGGTGGAACAGACGCCATTATTGCAGATAATTAGAGGAGGAAGTTGGAGAAAAACTTGAAAAGATCCAGGTTTCCGGTGGAGTTCCATGTGGAGTTAGCATCCCACTACCTGAAGAATGAGGCGTTGGTTTGGTGGGAGGGAGTAGTGGAGAGAGCGCAAGGGCGCCAGATGCTGACTTAGGCGGAGTCTCAGGAAGCTTTTAACCAAAAGTAATTTCCGCAGGAGATCATGGATAAGATGGAAGGAGAATTCCATTACCTTTGCAAGGGAAATAAGGGCGTGTAAGAGTATGGAGAAGAGTTCAATCGCCTCAGGAGGTTTGTAGGCAAGTACACAAAAGAACGGGATCTGATCCGTCGCTTCCTCGCTCTATGGAAGATAGAGCTCAAGAATCGTTGTAAGATGCGAGACTACTTCGATATACATGTCTTAATCAAGAAGGAAGCAGATGCAGAGATTTGGTGGGAAGAGGAGCAAAAAAAGACCAAGAGTGAGCAAAATAAAAGCACTAATAGGAATTGAGAGACCTCGAACGCAACTTTACCGGCCATTATGATGAACCAGGTCCAACCCATGTTATTCTTCAAGTGTGGACAGTCGGGGCATATGCAAAGGAACTGCCCACGTAACCCTGCTAGGACGGCAGCACCTGCCTACCAAGGAGGAGTTACGTGCTACCGATGCGGACAGCCATGTCACGTCAAAAGAGTGCCAGAACCAAGTGGCAGGAGCAGGAGCCGGAGTACTGCCGTTACCACCACCCCCACCTAGGGGTCAAGCTGGAGGACTTCAGGTGCATGTCATGGGGAATCATGAAGGAGCGGAACCGATCGTGGGTATGTAATTTTTCATTCTTGTGTGATTTTTTTGTGAAGTCGTATTTGGTCGAAGTCCAATAGCTTAGACCTTAGTGGTGCTATTGCCCTTAATATGTGTGTCGAGATGTATGTCAGGATCTATGCCGTTAAGTGTATTTTGAAATTTATGTTGAGGTATATGTCATTGAGGTGTATGTCGAGATGTACGTTACAGTGTGCTATCGAGGTGTATGTTGCGGTGTATGTTTTCCGGGTAGTGGATGCCGTTGAAGTGAGTGTTGTATTTGCGTCCGTTCGGAATGTTGTTCAACCAAGCATGGTAAGGCGATAAGTATGTGGAGACGTTCATCGGAGAGGCTAGTGCAAGAGTTTTAGCTTGCAATAGTTGTTGGAAGTGTTGAAGAGTTGCAAGAGGTGTTGTAGGAGCTTCTAGGAGTGCTGCAGGAGCTGCAAGAGGTGATGCTTCGCAATGGAGTTGGATTCCGGGATGGCGCCCGTGGAAAATGCATCTTTTTGTTCGGTACAAGCATATGTGGTCATTTTTCATGTTGTAAAGTGACAAAGGTTTCAGACTTGGTATGGACTACCATAGTTGAATAGGATTGGTGTAAGGGAATCACCATTAGGAAGAGATAGATTCGGGCTAGAGTCTCGGAGGCAGCTATCGGTTGAAACTAGAGAAATTGTAAAATGGGGTCGATGGAAAACCTGGTTGCAAAATGTTAGAATTTAAGAGAATATGTGAAGATTCAAGAGATTCAAGAGAAGAGAACTCAAGAACTGATTAGGGTTCTTGAGAGAGAGTTGAGAGATATTTCGAGATCTAAAAGAAGGCGACAATGTCTCACTAGACTTAACATTCTTACACTGGCGGATACCTATAATATATAAGAAGACACAAAGAATATCCTAAACCTAATTAGATACAAGACAAAATAAAACATGTTGTCTGTCCAGGCTGTCTCTGAGATGTTTGGGACCACAAACACATATGCTTCATTCGGTTTGAATCACCAACAGTCAGATTATAATGGAACTGTTGGTGACATCAAAGATCTCGATTATAACATCGTCGATCTCAATGGGGAGATTAATAGTCCAGACTTCACTCTAGACTTCACTCGGTTTCTCCAGACTTCACTTTAGACTTCACTATGTTTCTCCAGACTTGACTATAGACTTGAGCAATACTTTGTACATTGAGATAGAGTTTGGATTGTGTATCTTGTGATCTCCATTTTAATATTCATCTCAATACTCCCCCTCAATCTTAATCATGAAGATAACAAATGGTTAAGCTTGGAACTGTGGATATCCACCTCATTAAACCTTGATACAGAAAAACCTCATGGGATTAAAGCTGTACCAAGGGAAAACAGTACGAAATCCACAGCTTAGGGACTCAAGCTTGACATAGGTCTATGAGTTAAAGTTTAGGATGATGAACTCACAAACCTTCAAGCTAGCAGAGTTGGTGAATATGTTTGCCAACTGATCTGAACTTCTTGTGTAGCAAGGCAAGATCGCTCCTTGCACCTTCTTCCTCACCTTATGACAATCCACTTCTATGTGTTTTGTGCTCTCATGTAACACGGAGTTGGATGCTATGTGAATTGCTTCTTGATTATCACAGTGCATTGTGATTGGATTCGGTTCAAGTCTTGAAGTAGAGCCTTCATCCAAGTCAGTTCATTGATAGGCTTCCTCATTGCCCTATACTCTGATTCAGCACTAGAGCATGAAACAACCTTCTGCTTCTTAGTTTTCCATGTGACCAGATTGCCTCCAATGAATGTGCAATAGCCCGTAATAGATCTTCTATCCACTCTGTCACCAGCCCAATCAGCATCACAATAGCCTAGGATGCGATCCAACATGCTCCAATGATGCATCTTAGGAGCTTGCATGTGTTGACTCACCTGGTTCACAGCAAAACACAAATCAGGTCTAGTAATAGTGAGATAGATCAACTTACCAACCATCCTTTTGTACAAGGTGATGTCCTCAAACGGTTGATCTTCAATCTCCCCCTCTCTTGTGACTTTGTAACCATCTTCTAGTGGTGTCTTGGCTACCCTGCTTCTAGCTTTCCTGATTCACTTAGCAAATCAAGAGTATACTTCCTTTGTGATATGAAGATACATTCCTTCGGATGGCACACTTCTATCACTAGGAAGTATTTTAGTTCTCCAAGATCCTTAATATCAAACACAGACTTTAAATGTTCCTTACTAGCTTGAATTCCTACCTTGTCATTCCCTGAGAGAGTATGGTCAGCTTCTGATCTCTTGAAGCCTATTTCCATGAAATTGGTGCTCAGTTTATGATACCAAGCTCTAGGAGATTGCTTCAGCCTGTAAATACCCTTCTTAAGTCTCAAGACTTTCCTTGGTGTAACCATATCTTCAAGACTAGGTGGTGGAGTCATGTACACTTCATCCTCTAGCTCTCCTTGAAGAAAAGCATTCTTGACATACATCTGCCATAACTCCCATTCCAAGTTCGTTCCTAAGGATATGATGACCCTCACTGTATGAAGCTTGGCTACTGGTGCAACGGTAATCCTTTCCATATGTTTGTGTGAATCCTCTTGCAACTAATCTGGCCTTGTACCTCTTTATCTCTCCATTTCCTTTGTAGTTGATAGTGAACATCCATTTGGAACTTATTGCCTTCTTCTTCCTAGGCAATTATGTCTCATAACAAGTGTTGTTATTCTCCATTTCTTTGATTCATCTCCAACCGCATCTCTCCACTTATTATGCTTCTTGGCCTCTTCATAGGTTTTGGGAACCAATTCAGTATCAAGAGCACCAATGAAGACTTGATGTTCAGTAAGGAAGTGAGCAAGTATGCAAATAGATTGGTTTGGATGAGCAACCACATGACTATTGTAGTAGACTTGTGTTCTTCCATTCAGATGGGTCCTTCTCCACCCTTGTGCTTCTCCTCAAGACTTGCACATTCTGATCAATATCCATTTCCTCTTGTTCCTCCTCCAGTTCAAACAATTCAGACTCCATTTGGTGTGCTTCTTGATCTTCTACTCCTCCTTGATCATGAGTGGCATAATCATCTTGTGGATAAGTTTGTGATTCTCCATAATCCCCCTCATGATCAAGGTGGTGAGTATCATCAGCAGTGGGAGCCTCCTCAGAAACCAGTTTAGTCTTTTGTGCATCCTCTTTTTTTTTGGTTGACTATTTTCAAGGTTCTCTAAGATGATCCTCAAGTTGTTGGCACAGTCAAATGGGCTATTAGGAAGATCCTTTAGGTTGTCCTAGCTCTTCTCACCATAATAACCCTTCGACTCCACAAATTTGACATATCTAGAGATCAACACCCTCCTCATTTTAAGGACATAGTACTTGTACCCTTTCTGATTAGTAGAATAGCCAATGAACATTGCCTTGACACTCTTTGCATCAAGGTTATCTCTCTGTTCTCCTGAAATAAGAACAAAGAACAAACACCCAAACACACGTAAGTGATGAATTGAAAGTGTGGTTTTGTTCAATACCTGATAAGGTGATGCATCTTGGAGAACTTTGGTGGGAGTTCTATTGATCAAATAGTAAGCAGACATCACATCATCACTCCAAAAACATTTTGGAACCTTTGTATGGAACATCATTGATTTGGCCACCTCCATAAAGTGCCCATTCTTCCTTTCAGCAACACCATTCTGTTGTGGTGTGTATGGGTCGCTTTTTTGATGGATGATTTCATGTTTTGTTATATGCTGTTTGAATACATTACTTGTGTATTCCCCACCATTATCTGATCAAAATTTTTTATTCTTGGAATTGAAATTGTTAGATATTCTGAAAATTTGTGAATGCTTCTAACACCCTATCTTTAGTTTGAATAAAAGCCAACCAAGTATATTTGGATTTCTCATCAATGAATGTCACAAAATACTTATGGTTTTCTCTAGAAACACATGGTGCAGTCCATACCTCAGAATGAACAAGATCAAAGCAGTTTGCATAAACAGTTTTAGAGACAGGAAAGACAGACTTGCAATGTTTTCCAAGGATACAAGCTTCACAGTCATCATTCTTAAATGAAACATAAGGTAACATAAGTCCTAAGGCACGAGAGTGAGGGTGACCAAGTCTAGCATGCCAAATAGGATCATTAACTAGAGTAGAACTAAAAACAAAAGCAGATAATTTAGATGCAAGGTTGGTGTCTTCAAGCATATATAACTCATCCTTTGTCACACCATTCCCAAGCAACCTACTAGTCTCAATATCCTGAAAAACCACATCATTAGGGCTGAAAATAACATTACAATATAGATCAGTAGCAACTCTTTTCACAGACAATAAGTTAGATGTAAATCTAGGCATGTAAAAGGCTTTTGATTCTCTATCAAACAACCTAACATTTCCTACACACTTAATAGGAATCCTTTCTACATTTGCAATCACCACATTACCTAAGGCCGGTTAACATTTTTAATCAACTTTGGATCACTAATCATATGATGTGATGCACCAGAATCTACTATCAATGGCATAGGATTAATGGATGCATGAAGAGAGTTACCAATAACTTTACTAGAAGTTTCTTTGATGAGAGCATCAAGGTCTGACCTCCTCACAACATCATTCTGAGCCGCCACAACAGGAGAAAGAACAGGAGTAGACACCACTGCTTTGCCTTCTTCTCGAAAATGTGTTGAACTAGAGCCAGATTTAGCTGCCCCATTGGAGAAATGAGCTATCTGCTCCCTGAACTTGTTGGTGTAGTTGGGCCTGAGGTGAGGATGTATCAGCCATCACTTGTCCTTGAAGTGTCCCATTCTCTTGCAATGGTTACACACCATGTTGCTCCTCTCTTCCTGCTTGTACATGCCTTTATTTGCAGTTACAAGCTCCACTTTGCCTCCAAACAAATCAAATTATCCTTGCTCATTCTGAATTTGTGCACACATATCATCCAAGGTGGTAAGTGTGTATGCTCTTAGGATATGCTTAATCAGGCTATTGTAGGAGGGATTCAAGGTCAATAGGAGCGCAAAGACCTTATCATGCTATCTTCTTTCATTGAGAACAAGTGGGTCAACACTTGGTGGTCTTAACATCTCCAACTCTTCCCATAAGGACCTGAACTTCACAAAGTGAGCCTTGAACTCCATATATTCCTGTTAGATATTGTTGATAACCAGCTTTACTTCAAACACTTTGCACAAAAATCCTTGTGGAGAGTGTCCCAAAGCTCCTTGGAAGTTTCACAGTATGAATAAGCTTCCAAGAATGAAGGTTCAAGTGAGATTTGGAGAATAGACAACACATTCTGGTCTCCTTGAGTCAATGCTTCTTCATTTGCAGGAACCATCTCTATGCCTTCACTTTGTGTCTGTTGGGGTAGAGCTTCACTGCTCAGAACATACTTCCATAGCCCACGGCCTCCAAGGGCAGATTTTGCCACCCTTGCCCACACTAATTAGTTAATCCCCTTTAGGGTAACTGGTATCATCACTCTTGAGTTCTCCATAATTGAAAAAGGAGGGATTTTTCAAGAGAAGAAGGTTTCAAAGAGTTTGAATAGCTTAAGAACATAACCTGATGAGAAACATAACAAGAACAAGATTTGGGAACAATTTTAAGAGCTGAATAAGAACCAGAGATTATGAGAGTTTGCGGAAGTAAAGAAGATGTACATGAGCTTTACAGCTCTGATACCTTGTTAGAATTTAAGAGAATAGGTGAAGATTCAAGAGATTCAAGAGAAGAGAACTAAAGAACTGATTAGGGTTCTTGAGAGAGAGTTAAGAGAGATTTCGAGATCTAAAAGAAAGAGAGACAATGTCTCATTAGACTTAACATTCTTACATTGGCGGCCACTTATAATATATAAGAAGACACACGAATATACTAAACCTAATTAGCTACAAGATAAAATAAAACAGGCTGTCTGGCCAGGCTGTCTGTCCAGGCTATCACTGAGCTGTTTGCGACCACAAACACAAATGGTTCATTCGGTTTGAATCACCAACGGTCTGATTATAATGGAACAGTTGGTGACATCTTCGTTCTCAATTATAACATCGTCGATCTCAATGGGGAGATAAATAGTCCAGACTTCACTATGTTTCTCCACACTTCACTCTAGACTTCACTATGTTTCTCCATACTTCACTCTAGACTTGATCAATACTTTGTACATTTAGATAGAGCTTGGATTGTGTAGCTTGTGATCTCCATTTCAATATTCATCTCAATACAAAGAATCCATAGGAAGTGGCGGTGTTCTAACTGGAGTAAGTGACAAGAGTCATTCGTGTTGTTTCTACATGTTGGAGGTATTAGCTATAACGCATGTCGCCCCCTTTCTCATATTGCTAAGCCTTAGTGTTGACGAGTATCAAGGACAGAGACGGTAACTCGTTCGGCTCAAGCAGTAGATGGGATGTGGTAGTGCACTTCTTCCCAGCAATGGACGCTGGAAATATAAACTACCCCCTCAAGTTGGAAACCCACCCTAATTGACATGGGCAGTAGTAAGTGGAGTTGTGTTTCATTTTTGAAGTTGTTGTTGGATTGGTACTGAGGAGTAGGACACTTCAAAGCGTGGTTTGGTATCACGGGGGGGGGGGGGGGGGGGGGGGGGGGGGGGGAAGGAGCAATCTTCTGAATCCGATGGCGAGGTTTTTTCAAGGGAGTAAGTTAGTCAAGTTGAATTATGTTATGCGAATTCGTTGTGATTTTCTGGCGGTAAAGAGTTGCAGAGGAGAATTCTTGTCGTGGCCAAATTCCTGTAAAGGGGGGTGTGAATTGTAATGGCCCAATTTTGGAGCCCAAGAATTTGGGTGAAATGGGCCAAAGCCCGAAGCTCAATTCAAAAAACGAAGTACCCCATCCCATTTCCCTATAAAAGGAGGTGCACCCCCATTAAAAATACAAAGATTTTTGGAGAGGCGAAGCCCTTTTCGTGACCAGAACCACCGCCGAACACCAGAGCCACTGCCGACCACCGGAGCCACCGACCACCACCGGAGTTCCGCCGCCGACCGACCATCATCCGGAGCCGCCGATGGACCACCACCGCCGCCAGAATCTTCTACTCGTTCCCGTTTTCGCTCCTCAACCCATAGTCATCGCCTTCTAGATTTGTTTGAGTTTTGAATCCGCTATTCTTCGCGATTTAAGGCTAGATCTCTAGATCTCAAATCTACTTCCGATCTCTGATCCATTAAATGCTTGTAGATCTGTTTCGTGATTCCGTTTCGTCTCTCTCTCTCTCTCTCTCTCTCTCTCTCTCTCTCTCTCTCTCTCTCTCTCTCTCTCTCTCTCTCTCTCTCTCTCTCTCTCTCTCTCTCTCTCTCTCTCTCTCTCTCTCTCTCTCTTTCTTGTCAGATCTATCACAGAATCTCTGATCTAAGCTAAGGTGAGAAACGGTCATGATCTCTCTCTTATTATATCTCAATATTGAGATCTGAGTCCTTTGTTAATATTGTCTTCCTTAAGTAGTGTAGATCTAGTTGTTGAATTGTGGTGATATGATGGAAGAACCTAGAATCGTAGGATATCACTTAAATCGGCAAACGTTGTTTGGGCCAATGGTCATGTTGAGCATGTCGCGGGTTTAAGTCCATGGATGTTGTGCGGGTTCAAGTCCCGGTTGATGTGGGGGTTCAAGTTCATGTTGGTGTGAGGGTTCAAGCCCATGTTGGTGTGAGGGTTTAAGACCATGTTGGTGTGAGGGTTCAAGTCCATGTTGTTGTGCGGGTTCGAGTCCCGGTGATTGTGGGTTCAAGTCCAGTTAGTTGTGAGCTAGGTTGTTAGTGTGCCTACGGGCGATTAATTGCAAGGTGTTATTAGCCTTAGACTTGTTTCTTGATGTATTGTTAGTTATAGATGAGATTGTGGGTTCCTAGAGCTTACACTCACTGGGTAATTATGTTGAATCAATTATTCAGGCCTCTATGTTTTTTTGCAGGTACACGTATATTCTCTGGGGGAGACTGTAATAAGATTGAAAACGTGACAAAAATGAAGAAGAGAAGAGGATGCATTGAACTAAAAGGTGTTGGCGTGGCTTAAGGGAGAAGTGAGAGTGGACATGTGGCAAGGATGAGTGTACATGTGGCAAGGAAATATGGGTTGTGTGCAACTATAAGAAGGGGGTTTCACCATCTCATTCTCAACACACCAACTCAATCAAATAAAGAAAGGAAGTAGAAGCCGTAAGAGAAGAAGAAGAAGAAGAAGAAGAAGAAGAAGAAGAAGAAGAATCGTGAAGGAGAGAGTGAGAAGATGAAGCTTGAAGAAGAAGAAGAGGGAGACAAGAAGAAGCGTGAAGAGGAAGAAGAGAGAGAGAGATGCAGGAGAACCGGAGAAGAAGAGAGAGAGATGGAGGAGAACAGGAGGAGAGAGAACCGGAAGAGAGAGAGAGAAACGGAGGAGAGAGAATCGGAGGAGAGAGAGAACCGGAGGAGAAAGAGAGAAGATGAGAATGGTCCGGAGGCTCGATCGGAATCACTAAGGTCAACATTACGGTCAAGTGCGGGTCAAGGTCGGGTCAAAGCAACGGTTCGGGGAAGGTTCGGGTTAGCGTCGGGTTTGTGCCGGGTCTTGTTGTTCTGTTAGTCCGTCAAATCCATCCATCCGTCGTCATACTAACACTGTGAGTCGGCTAAATTGTGTGTTGCATGTAGTTAGAATCATATAGATCCGGAATTGATAAACTGTAGTGTAGGTTGCATACCCGATTGATTGAATTGGTTAGAATGACTAGGTTGATTAATAACTCGGTGAACTAATTAAATGATTAGGTTAAGGGATGCATGCTAGTTAGCTTATATCCGTAATCGTTGATAATTCATTGATTGCTTGATTGGGTGTTGCATTAAGTGAATAATAGTTCGTTGATTGCTTGATTGGGTGATGCATACATATAGAACGGCATGCTATGACGTATATGCATATATAAGTATTTAATAATATACCTAAAGGAATCTATATACGGGAAATTATGAGTTGATTAAAATACGGTTAAAAGACATAACACACTTATAATTTAATAACAGAGTGGGTTAATTTGTCGGATTAATGGTAATGAATGAAGTTAATGAATAATGAGATGTTGGGGAGTTAGTAATCTTACTAACTCTAAACCGACATATCGAGGACTTATTAAAGATACTTAGGAAGGGATAAGTAAAAAAAATGGTGTGATTGATGGGCCGTCTACGGGATTAGTAACCCACTAATCCCAAGGTAGCGGATTGAATGAGTAAAGGTTAAGGATTGAATGAGTAGAGGTTAAGGAAATACCAAAAGACTAATAAACCTAAGTAATTGTTTGGGTGGCGTTGTGAGTATTGTTTGTGTGATTGCTTATCTACTTTGGTGTTGGGCCGAGTAGACTGTACTGGTAGATACTTACTCTGGTGCGGGGCCGAGTAAGTTTGGGTGATGTGGAGGTTGGTGATAGGACTTGCGGGATGGATTGGGGATTAAGATAGTGTTTCTATTTGACCTTGTTGGTCTTGCGTGATAGAGTCCCAGTGAGTCTGCTTGTTTACGTTGTTGTTATTAGGACTCTATAGGGTGCGTTAGATCCCGCAAGTCTAGAAATGGCGTTCTAGTACTTCCGACCCGATTGGATCCTCGGGTAGTTACCTGATCGGACACGTGCCTTCGGACAGTGATTCTGGTTATGGTGTTAACCTACTGAATGACGCCGGTAGGTGTGTGGTCCGGAGAATACGGGGTCGCGCCCTAGGGCCGGACTGCATGGAAGCTTTGGTTATCTAGGGGCAACCCGAGTCACCGCGTATCAATGGACAAAGAACGGTGTCCTAGTCGTAGGACTTCGTGTTTTCGTCTAGGAGTCGTGGGAGGTTTTAGTTACCGTGGGGTAGCTAAGTGTTCCCGTGGAAGTTACCGAGTTCGCGTTTGGAGCCCATGGTGTGGAGATTGCGTTAGAGATGCGTTTAGTGTAGATCGAGTCTAATCGAGGGCATGTGCCGCAGTGTTCTCGATTTCCTCCCTTGATGTTATGTGTTGTTATTTGAATGTTTGTGTGTTGTGGGGCACATCACGTCTTGGTAGCACGTGATCGGCTATTGTCTTTTTCAGGTTTGGCGTAGCTCGGCGGACGCGTAAGACACTCAGAGTAGTCTCGGGTTGGCATTGGGTATCGGTTGTTTACGCATTTTGACTTTACTTTCGGTTTCGGATTTTGTTGGGATATCCCGCTAAAAGTTTTGTATTGGACCGTATGTTGTTATGAATAAGATTTATATTTTTAAAGTAATAATAACGGAATAATTTCCTGATATACGGTTTAGTCCAAACCGAACACAACTTGTGGAAGCGGTACGTGTTGAAAAGCCTCGAATCGTGGAAACGAGGTAAACGGAGTCAAATGTGGTTTGGTTCGAGCCTTGTCTCAAACCGGACTATCTCTGGCTTTCGTATTATGACAAACTCTTCTCGTATGACAGCTCGGGTTCGATCGGTCATATTCTTGTTTGATTGTTGGCTGGTCAGCTCGTCGGTCAGCGGAAAACGGGAAGGAGGCATTACATAGACGATTGGAAAGTGAGATCTTTTGGTGTTTCTTTTGCTTTATAAGACTTATGCGTTATTTCGCTTTTATGTTGAGAGTGGTTCGATTTGTTTCCCCTTTATAAGACTCAGAGTTTTTGGTTTTAATAAAGTAAACCGTTTGGTTTTAAATGTTGGATCGTGTGGTTTAGGATTTTGGTTCACGTGTTTGTGAACAATGGTGTGGAAGCCGAGAGATCGTTTACTGGATCTGACTTGACGGGTGTTACAAAGATGATATTAAAACTTCATCAAGACTACAGACAAGATTGATTTATGTGGACGATAAGAGCTCTGGAAAACCCAGGAGTATTAAGGACATATTTTTCGGTCTATTATTATTTCGGTTATCAAGACGGGGCTGTTTGGTTTTTCATTCGATAGCTTTGCTAAAGCCGGGAACGAATTCAATCAAGAACACGCTAAGGTTTTTGATTCGGTTTTTGTTTCTTGAATTAATAAAGACAAGGCATAACGGTTTCTTCCTAGGTTTCTATTGCTATGTACTTTATTCTTATGATAAACAAAGAGATGAAGTGTATATCAAAATAAGATGGCATGATCGAAGAAACAAGGAGAACATGCAGAATGATATAAAATAGATGATTGAGTTAATTATAATTATGTTGTTGCCTCAAGAAGAATATGAAGGGTGTAGATGGACTATACTCTCGAATATTTTGTTAGGTGGGCAATATCAAATGAAGAATTCGTTGGAAATATGCAAAATTCATCACATCATTAGTAAATGGATATCCTCACTTCCATTTCTATATCCTGCTTGGGATAGTTTAATGATATATTCTTTATAATGCGGATCATAACTTTGGCTCTAAATGGTGACCACGGGAATGAGGAGGAACAATGAATTCTCTTTCGTTCCTTAAAATATACACTATTTACAAGTAATATTTTTTACACATAGTTCCTTCTCATTCCTTCTTTCGTAGAGAATTAAAGAGCAAAACTATTCATCATCAAATTTGGGAAGGAACAATAATTCCTATTATTTTATTCCTCTTCGTTCTTTTCCTACTCATTCCTATTGTTCTTCAAATGGTCACCAGTTAGAGTCTTTGAATTGTAAAAGATTAGGCACCAAAAAAACTAAAAGCTACTTATGGGAGATTTGACACAAAAACAATCCAGAGTTTCTATTTCTTTCGGAAACAAAAAAAAAATTCTTGCTTTTACACGTATGTTTATGAATCATTTCGAATATGAAAAAATATACTCGGTGGAACCAAATGGAGCTTGTGGAAGATTGAAATTATATTATACTAGGAGAGAACCCGCGCAAATGCGCGGATATTGCTTAAATTTGTAGATATTTAATATATTTTGATATTTATTTTGAGTATTAATATTTTATATGTTTTATTTTACAAATTTACATTTTTTTATGAGTATAGTGAATTTTAGGAGAGAATATGCGCTAACATACAATTATTTATTTAATTTGTTTTTTAAATAAATATTTTGAATTATCAAATTTTAAATAAGTTTTTATAAACTTTCTTTTCTCCAATATTTTTATCAGCTTTTTATTTTTATAAACTATTTAAAATATATATACTTGTTATTTATACATTTTTCATTCAACAAACTCTTAAATGTTTAGTTTTCATTAATAATATTTTAATAGTTTTAGTTATCATTTTAAAATTTGTTATTTTATATATATTTCATTGATTTTATTTTCTTTTCTATGTTATTAAATATTTTATATAATTTCTTTTTTTATTATCATTTTATCTAATTTTGTAACATTTTCTATCTATTGTTAATAATTATTATTTCTATATTTTAATATTTTTTAGCTGTAATTTTAGATTTCTTTAATTTATATATATTTCATTTATTTTATTTTAGTTTTTCTGTTCTCATTTTTTTATTGTCATTGTATCTCATTTTTATATTTTTATTGTTCTCATTATTATTTATATTATTTGTCTGTGGTTCTTTGCTTTTAAATTTCAATTATTGTAAATTTTTTAATAATATTATCATTGATTTTATTTTATTTCTTATGTTCTTATATTTTTTATATTTTGTTATTTTTATTTTCATTGTATCTCATTTTATAATATTTTCTTTCTAGTCTTAATAATTATTATTTATGTTATTTTGTTCTATGGTTTTTTCCTTCTAAAATTCAATTATTATAAACTTTTTAATAATGTTATCTTTACTTTTAGTCTTATAATATGATATTTCACTTATATTAAGATTTATTTATTTTTATTTATTTATTGCATAAAAATTTAGAAGTTGTATTTAAAATTGATAAATTTATATATTTATGCGATTCTAAATTAGATTTAAATTTAAATTTAGATTTATGTTTTAGTTTTAACTCATTACAAAATTAAATGATTTTGCATTAAATAGTATATCTATTTTTAATTTAGTTGATGATGTGGAAACTTTTAATTTAAATTGACCAATCAAAGGGGGCTGATGTGTCAGCTTGAGAGAACCCCCTTCTCTTATTATATATAGGATTTATACTGAAGCGGATATACAAGGGAAACGGTATTTTATGTTTTGTTTACGGTGATCCGGTGCAAAAATTATGGGACCAAGTATGGGAGTGATTGACTAAATTGGGTTTCATCAGAACTTCTCCTTGGTTCATTATTGGGGATCTCATTGAAATTACCAGAAATCATGATAAACAAGGGAGTTCTTTGAGACATGCGTCGACATTTGTCTCTTTTACTAATGTGATCTGGTACTATGCTTTAATTGAATTATCGTCTCTAGGGATTCTCTATCATGGAGAGGTCAACGTGGAAAGCAACTTATTAGGTGCAAATTGGACAGAGCTTAGGCTAACAAGGATTGACACACAATCTTTCTCATATCATTTGTTGAATATTGGAAGGGTAGGCTCGGATCATAGACCGACTGTGGCTACCATTAGGGATAATATACAAAAGAAACGTGTTCAATTCCTGTTTGGTAAACGTTGGGTGAGACAAGCCGGCCTGATGGATATTAAGACAAACTGGGAAGGACTGGAAAATTTTGTCAAGAAAATTAGCAGATGCAGACATTAGCTGTCAAAATGGAGAAAAAACAATCAGCCATATGGAAAGGATAAAATACATGAGTTATAGAAAGTACTAGAAGAGATTCAAAAGGATGATATTAGAACCCATGAAGAAGTTATGGAGATTATGCACAAACTTAAGGAGGCCTACAGATATGAAGAACTTTTTTAGCAACAGAAAAGTCGGAATTTATGGTACACATTAGGGGATAGATATATAAAAAATTTCATTGCATTGACTAAAAAAGCGAGCGAGGAATCAGATTGTCGGGCTTCACAGTTTGACAGGAGAATGGGTCACGAAAGAGGAAAAGGTAGAACAAGTTGCGGTGAAATATTTTAGGAGCTATTTACATCTAATGATCCAACGGATTTTGAGGACGTTTTACAGGAGGTTCCGACATCAATGACATATTAAATGAATGAGAGGCTAATTTCACCAGCCACATAAGATGACGTTAGGAGAGCACCGTTCATGATGCATCCGTAGAAAGCTTCGGGCCTAGATGGCATGGTGGCACTGTTTTTCCAACAATCGGGGCCAATTGTGAGGAATGATGTCTTTAATTTGGTAAATAATTTTATCCAGAACGGTGATCTAGACCAAAGGATGAACCTGGCAAATATTTGACTTATATCAAAGACAGAAAGACCAAGCAGGATGACGAAATGAGACCTATTAGTCTATGCAATGTACTTTATAAGATCATTTTCCAAGGTCTTGTGTCAAAGACTGAAGAGGCTTCTATCTGGTCTTATTTTAGAAACACAATTGGCTTTCTTTGCATGGAGATTAATTTCTGAAAATATTCTTATTACCCATGAAATATTCATGGATTGAGGACAAATCCATCTTGAAAAAAAAAATTATGGCTATCAAAACGGATATGAGTAAGACATATGTTCATGTAGAATGGGCATTTACTGCGAACCTTCTCTGTAGAATGGGTTTCACAGAACAATTGGTGGATAGGATAATGAGGTGGCTTACTTCGGTGCAATATAGAGTTCTCATCAATGATCAACCACATGGTTTAAAAAAACAGAGAGGGGACTTCGACAAGGAGACCCATTATCTACATACTTATTCATCTTATGCACGAAAGCCTTAGTTGCAAATATACATAAAGAAAATTGAAAGAGTAAAACGATTAACAGGTTTAAAGGGGCAATCGCATCTCCTAATCACATTTGCTCTTTGTTGATTATAGCATTTTCTTCTGTAAGGCCACTAAAGAGGAATGTCAAACAATCTTGAAGATTCTTAAAAACTATGAGGAGGGGGTCTCGGGACAACATATTAATTTTTCGAAACCTTCACTTCAATTTGGCCATAAGGTAGAGGAAGATGTACATGAGGAAATGAAGGAGATATTAAGAATCACAACGATAGGAGGTATGAGATCATATTTGTGTATACCGGAGAGTCTGAGTGGAGCAAAGACCCTTATATTTAGTTTTCTACAAGAAAGGCTCCACGGTCTAGTAATGGTTGGACCACAAAATTTTTATCAAGAGGAAGT